>CP049705.1:18124660-18516855 GCA_004148225.2 Heterodera glycines | reverse complement strand
CACATTAACGCCACATTTTTGGAGCGTTGGCACAATGCTAGACATCTCACCAAAGGCATAAAGAATTGAAGCAGGTTTAGGATGAATAAGTTCGGAAGACTCGGCAATAAATCTTATTAAAAAAGTACTTTTTCCACTCCCCGATGGTCCAGAAATGAGCATGCCGAAAGGCATTTTCAATTTAAGCTCTTTATCCGTATAAAACTGATTTCCAATCATTCTGATTATTAAATTTCAAATACATCGCAAGACTTAAATAGTTTTACTGTTTACGGGAAATCGATGCAATTGCTGCCGCTTCTTCATCTTCTGCTTCCTTCTTTCCTTTCTTCTTTGGCTTCTTCTTCTGCGAAACATCCAAATAGGTAGTTGCAGCCGAAACACTCTCAAGAAATTCATCCAGAATTTCTTCGTCTGTCTGTTCCTTCTGTTTTTCGATCGGAGGTTGCTGCTTAGGTTGTTCATTGCTCATACCCATTGTTGCGGCGGAAATGGCAGAAGCAAACTCAGAGGCGACCCCTTGTTGCTGTTTTATCATCTTTGGCTTGGGTTGTTCTGCACCAATTCCCATGGTTGCCGCTGAAATAGGTCCAAAGAAATTCGAGGCGTCGGTTTGCTGCTGTCTCGGCTTTGGATTGGTTTTCTTTTGTTCCACATCCATTGCCATTGTCGCTGCGGCAATTGGCGAAAAGAAATCAGAAGCTTCGGAACGGTTCTGATGTGTCGGTTGTTGAGTTGACATTTGCCCAAAGTCGAGCCCCGTTGTTGCCGCCGAAATAGAAGAAGCGAAATTTGACTCCTGGGGCTGAGTTTGTTGAGCTGAAGGATTGACGGTAGTTGCGCCAAATTCAACTCCCAAAGAGGCTGCCGAAAGAGCGGAAAAGAACGCCGGGGCGTCCGCTTGTTGCTGTTCCTGTTTACTTTTTGGGAGTTTTGGTGGGGGTGGTGGAGGCGGTAAGTGGTAGAGCGGTGCGGGCGTCTGAGTGCAAGCATCGCTGCGACTGCCATGGTCAACGTTAAAGACTCGGCCCTTGTTACGGATCTACAAATTTAAAAAATGTAGTGTGGTAAGAAAAATTGTTGAGCACCAAATTGTCACACCCTCCTTTGAGATACACCATTCCGTCTCGCATTCGGTTGCCTTGCACTCCTTGCACTTGCCGACAATGTCGAAAGGAATTGTTCTTGACACGGCAATGCGTTCGCTGCTCACAGTAATTCCATTAATGGTGTGGCTGATGTTGACAGCGGGCAAAATATTTTGTCGTAAGTGTGACCTACATTCACATTACATATGCCATTCTCGAATGAGTGACCAGCAGAGAACGATGGCTCTGTTCGATCGACTCATCATTTGCCTATTTTATGTATGTTTGTTTTTTCTTTATTTTTAGCAAAATATGAGCCGCCCGATTTTACCTATTTTTAAAAAATCGAGTAGAGCCTATAATCGGCACTACAGCATCGGAACGGTTGTTTAATTATATAATTTTTATATTCATTATAATTTATTTATTTTTATTCACTATTTAGATGATTTTTTATGAAAATTCCAAGCCGCAGTTCTACAACAATTTATGGCAGCGATCGTTGATCGCTGCTGCATTCATTTTCATTTTTTGGCTTATTTGGTAATTTAAATTGTAATTTTTACTATTTTTTAAATGTTTGATTAATTTTAATTTTTAGGGAATGACCAAACTATGGAAATGTTGAGATATACCAACATTGAAAGAGAAGGACCGAGGAATATTGATAAAATTTCAATAATAAATTTTGAACCCTTCGATTAACTGTTTATTTAAATGACCTTCACCAAATTATTTAAATAAATGGACAAACTTATAATGATCCCTGATTATTTCTTTTAAAAATTTTTCCTTTGTGCTCCTTTTCTCTTTTCATATTTTCTTCTCCTCTTCTCTTCTCTTGTTCTCTTCACTTCTCAATTCTCAACGGCCTCGTCTGCCTGTAGAAATAAAAAAATTTTTAATTTACAAATTGATATTTTTAAAATTTGCCACCTCCTCAATTGGGGACAATCTACCACCGACAAATTCCGTTGAAGCCTGTAAAAATTTGTGATTTTATTAAAATGGCACAGCGCGTGGGTTTCACGCAGATAAAGTACACGCGCACTCCAGCGGAATTCCATCAACTCTTGGACGATCCAACATTAGACAAACCGAACGCTGAATTGCCAAAGATTATCCAAAAGGGATGAAATGAAAGGAAGCGTCCCGAGTTTGCTTCACACTCACCTCACGACGGACAAGAAGGCGAAGCGTACGCGGGTGGCCCTCAGCATTGTTGGAAACAGGCGGACGACGCGGACGAAGGCGCTCGATGCGGCGCAAGCGCGCTGGTACATTGAGCAAAATTGCCCAAAAAATACAGACCTCAAAATTATAGAAATTATAATATACAATTTTCCATCAAAAAATTAAATGAAAATTACTTGGGCCATGAAAATGAAAAGGAAGAACACAAAATTCATGGAGTTGACACATCCGGCCCCTTTGACGCACAGTCCGTTGATCAGCTCGGTGATGTTCATGTTGTCGGTGTTGTCGCAGGGTTTGCTCATCAGGTGCGCAGAAAAATCACCCACGTGTGACACGTGGATGCACTCAACTGGTTTTGTGTAGTCCACCGGCCGGATGCAAACCGCATCCGGCCGGGGACACACGCAGCCCTCGAGGACCATCCAGGTCAAATTGGTGGGGTGGGTGGCGACAGGCTGAATGATGCTCATGACAGAAAAAGGTGATCAGTTGGACTAAAGCAATTGGAAAAATTAGAAAATGCATAGAAAAAGAGCACAGTTGACCGAAATGTCCGTTCTGACGTATACACCTGCGAGGCCCACAAAGACTACAGACCTTTCTACGCCAAGGGCCGTGTTCGACCGGGAATGCAAACACGACCATTTGGATATGTGGAGGATGTATCACATCCACCAATACAACCTACGGCTTGATGATGATGAGCGAGATGAACTGCTACCACTTCGTCTTTGCTTCTTCGATGCCGAAACATCCCAGGAGCGCCCACTACAGCTTAACAACCAAGTCGCCCATAAACATGTACCTTTGCTAATAGTTGCTGAATTCATTTGTGAACCTTGCATTCGAGCTGGAATCAACATCAACGATGGGCAAGGTCAGCGCGCACCCGGTTGCGTTTGCCTATGTGGAAGAGTGAGAGGTCAACAGATGCGTCAATGGATGTCACCACCTTTTGTAAATGCTCCTGGGGATAATACTCCTCAGCCGGAAGGAGCTCCTGTATTCAACAACCGTCGTTTATTTTTTCATTCTTTTGATAACGAAGCTTCTGACCCCGTCGACCAATTTCTCGACTTTCTTATCCATCATGGATCAAGAAAAGCACACACCATTTGTATCGCTCATAACGGAGGAAAATACGACTTTCATCTGGTACTCGAAGCACTACATCGTCGGAGTTACCCACCAAAACGTTTGTGCACCAGCGGTCTAAAAATCTATTCAATGAAGCTTCGTGGCATGAATCAGCGGCGAATAACTTTTAAAGACTCCATCAATTACTTCTTTTGTGAATTGGATGCACTCGTAAAAAGTTTTGATCTGCCACAACATCTCGCAACTGTGAAACCATTCTTTCCATATTTGTACATTAAACGACAACATCTACATCAACGACTCGATGGGCTTCCGCCTATCGAATTCTACTCACCAAACACGATGAAAGCTGATAAACGGGAAAAATTTCTTCGATGGCATTGTAATAACAATGGTGATGCTCGTTTCCAACTCCGTGAGCAGCTGATCATGTACTGCATAAATGATGTTGCCATTCTTCGAGAATCCGTGTTGCGCTTTCGAAAACTCATCGGAGAACACACTCAGGGCCTCGATCCCTTTTTGGTGTCTTCAACAGCTGCTGGTCTGGCTTTATCAACGCTCCGACGTTGTTTTCTACCGTTCAACCGTTTGGTTCACTCACCTGAGGGAGGATACCTCCGTGGACGACGAGCTTCCGCCGAATCCCGCCGATACATCCGGTTCTTCGAGCTTGAAAACCCTGGAGCCCAAGTGCAGTGCGCGGATTGCACTCCGTGGTGGTCGTACGGAGCCCTTCAAACTTCATCATGTGTGCTCAGACGATGAAGAGATATTGTGCATTGATATAGTTAGCCTATATCCCTACGTCATGGTGCTTTTTCTCAATAAATTTGAATTTAAATTTGAATTTAGAAGGTGAATCCTTTCCCAGTGGGGAATCCACGTGTTCTCACGCGTGAGGTATTGCTTCATCCACCCACGGCCCCACTTCCCTGGACATGTTCGTCAAATAACATGTTCCGGGGACTTTTACTTGTACGAGTGCTCGCACCGCGCCTAATTCGTGTCCCGTTGCTGGGCTATCGCACCAAAGATGGACGTTTCACCTTTCCACTCTGTGCTTGGTGTGCGGACAGACGCCAGCAACGTCCATGTCAACATGGTGACGAAAAGCGTTCTTGGGTGTGCGCATACACGCACATGGAATTGAACAAGGCACTTCAACTCGGCTATATTGTCGTTGATCTCTTTGAGGTACATTAAAAAATAAAAAAAAATATAAAAAAAAAAGGTTTGGAACTATGACGAGTGGGACGACGACTTGTTCAGCAAATATGTCAATACATTCGTTGGTCTCAAAGTCCAAGCGACTGGGTGGCCGGAAGGGTGTGAGACAGATGAACAACGTAAAGAATTCGTGGATAATTTCATGCGCACGGAAGGCATCCAATTAGACTCAACGAAAATGACACCCAACCCAGGGCTCCGCCTCATTGCCAAAACATTGGCAAATTCTCTGTGGTATACGTTTTTAAACTTCTATTTGAACAAAAAAAAATGTTTAGGGGAAAAATGGCACAGCGCGTGGGTTTCACGCAGATAAAGTACACGCGCACTCCAGCGGAATTCCATCAACTCTTGGACGATCCAACATTAGACAAACTGGACTTTGTCCACGTCTCCGAGCATATGGACCGAGTTGTTGTCAGGAAGCGTCCCGAGTTTGCAAAGGCACCCCTCACAAACTGTCTTCCAGTCGCAATATACGTCACATCGTACGCGAGACTTCATCTCTATTCATACATGGAAAAAGTGATTGCACTGGAAGGGGCTGAGCTTCTTTATTGTGGTTTGCGAATACAATAGAAAAAAAAATGTTAGATAATTTTAGACACTGACTCAATCTACTACGTGAACAAGATGGGTGGGCGGTGTGTTCCGGAAGGCGAGGCACTTGGACAAATGAAGCGTGAGCATGTTGATCGTCGAATTGTGGAATTTGTAGCTGGTGGTCCAAAAAATTATGGAATTCGGCACACAGCACGAGACGGAACTGATGAGCGGGCCAACCTAAAAATACGAAGCTTCAGATTATCGTACGCCACTCAACAATTACTGAATTTTGAAGCAATGAAGGATCTGACACTGGCTACATATAACATTGACGGACCTATGTCAGTTTTTTTTTTAATTATCACAACTAATAATTTTAAATTTTAGTGATGACGTCATCGACAACGATGATCTCTACGTGTACGGAGGAGGTGGAGCCCATCGTTGCATCCGAGTAACTTTCCCGCAAATTGACCGAAATGTCCGTTCTGACGTATACACCTGCGAGGCCCACAAAGACTACAGACCTTTCTACGCCAAGGGCCGTGTTCGACCGGGAATGCAAACACGACCATTTGGATATGTGGAGGATGTATCACATCCACCAATACAACCTACGGCTGAACGAAGAAAGAGAACATTGATTGACCCTGACCCAACTCGACCGGGTTATTCTGGATGGTTTTGAAAATTTATTATCAATGAATAAAAAATTATAATCTCAACGAAAAAATTTGGGAATCACACTTGAGAGATATTGAAATAAATTGTGTAAATTATCAATTGAATTGACACCAGTTATAATGATTTTTCCCGAGATATAGATGAGACACGTTGCATCATTTTCCAATTTGCATCGAAGTGCTGGGAAAATACTTGGATCGTAAACACCACCCAGTCTTGTTACGAGGCGCTCCACATAGATTCGTTGTGGAAAGGTTTTCACACCCACAATGTTGACCACACGCATCTCATGGATATCGAAGATGGTGTTTTGTGTATGTTGTATTCTTCGCAAAACTCGTTTCGCAAACACTCTTGCTCTGTCTGGGTGGGGTACGCCGGTTAGGACGACACGTGCCGACTGAAAAATTAGAGCAGCCACTGTTTTTTTGTTTGATGAACGGATTCGCATGATGATGGCGTGGAAACGGCGTGGGTTGTACTCAGTATTGGCTCCATGTTGTGCAATAGTCAAAAATTGTTCAATTGTTAGTGGTTGAGCATTTATTTTAAAAACAACAGTACAATTTGATACAGAAAACATCTAAATAACAATATTCAAAGCTTCTAATGGGAAGAAAGTCTTATGATCTCCACCGCCAAATTCAACAACACAAGGCAAATTTGAATGACGCAATCGAATACCGTGTTTGATGTAATAGTGCATTCGAACCTAAAATATTTTGAGAAATAAAAAAAAAAAAAGAATAAACACCGTGATTCCGAGGTAACCACGGTATGCAGGGACTGAGTGAGCATCCAAAATGGAGAGATCGTTGCAGCGAACTGGGAAATTCCGTATCGATGGACGCAGGTGGGAGGTGCACAATTGAGAAGAGCGTAGGTGTTCAACGATGGCGCGACGCTTCCCCAAGTCTTTGAAGAGTACGTGTAACTCGTGGGCGGAACACTCAAATTTCTTGCACAAGTGGTCAACAAGCGGAATAAAGCAACGACGCTTCTCTCGACAGTCGCAATTTCCGGGAGGATCTAAATTTTAATTAAAAAAAATAACACTAAAAGACAAACTTTTTCTTTGTTTCTCCTCTTCCTCATCGATTTGCACAATAGCTATAGGCTCCCGCTTTTCCTCTTCATCAATGAGACTAATCCAACTAGGGTCTTCCTTTGGTGACATGTTAGCCTTGTCCTGTTCCATTTCCGGGTAAGCGTTATTCATCCAATCAGTGGCGAGAATTAAATCCATTTTTTTAAAATTAACAGAATTAAAAGTTATATATAGAGTTTTAAATCTAAATGTAATTAAAAATGGAGGAAACTTTTGATCATACGGATGTACAGTTTCGTCATCCATTCACAATGATTGTGTCAGGAAGTACGGGAAGTGGAAAGTCGGAATGGATAATGAGATTATTACGTAACTTGGACAAAATTATTTCAGTACCAATTGAGCGTGTATTGTATTGTTACGGGGAGCTGAATCCGAATATTTTAAATTTACAACGCAATGGGAGAATTGACAATATAACAGTCACTGTTCACAATGGAGTTCCTGCTGAAGACTACATTAAAGGAAATGCCAAAAAGGAAAAATTGTTGCTGGTGTTGGACGATTTATTGGTTGGTATGAGACAGCAATATTTAGACACACTCTTTACTCGCGGTTCACATAATTGGGGAGTTAGCATAATTCTAGTTACTCAACACCTCTTTAATAAAGAGTTGCGTGTCGCGCGTGGAAATTCACATTATTTGGTGTTAATGCGGAACCCAGCCGGTGAGCTTCAAATTCGTACTTTAGCCACACATCTTTTTCCTTCAAGGACAGCTCATTTTATGGAGTCATACCGTAACGCATGTTCAAAAAATTTTGGTTATCTCCTAGTTGACATGCATCCAGAAAGTCTTGAAATTTTACGGTTGAGAACACATATATATGATGAAAAGATAATTGTTTACGTTCAAAAATGAATGTTTCCAATTTAATTACAAAGAATACAAATTTTTTAGAGAGTATTTGTAATGCAAAAAATTCCAAACAACTTATACAGAGAGCATCAGATGAACAGCTTTTATGTATCGTAGAGATTTGTCTTAATATTTTAAAAGGACGGGTTCCTCTAAAGCCTGAACATTTAAAAAAATTGAAAACACATGCTCAGATTTTGCGTCATCTAGCCAGAACACGTTGTTCTCGTTCCGCAAAACGAATATTATTGCAACACGGTGCGGGAATTCCAGCCATAGCTGGATTGCTCTCTTCAATTGTTTTGCCCTTGGTTTCAAATTTAATTGCAAATTATAAATAACGCCACAAAAAACAATAAATAATTTTAAAAATGCAATACACAAAGCGGTATTTGCTCGTTCCAGAGGAGATTTATCAGAGTCTGACGTCACCTCAAGATGGAAGTCCTCTTGGATTAGTTAGATCACGAATTAAGCAAATTAAAAATGATGATGAAATTAACGATGATGAGAGGGCATTTAAATATGAACAAGAATTTAAACGCCTCAAAAAATTAAATAAAGATGAGGAGGAACGCCCTGTTGATGTTAAATTGCAAAACCTACAGGAAATGACAGAGGCTATGCCAAAACCTTTTAATCTGGTAAGAAGACCGGTTGCTCGTAGACGTCGTAATATCAAACTTGGTAAAACAAGAAAAGATGAAGAAAATGAAGTTTTTGAAGATGCAGAAACATTTGACCAAGGGGATATTATAAATTACATTTATAAAAACTCTGAGGCCTTGGGAATCAATGAGGATGGACAGATTATCAAAACAAATGGCCATGTTCTTAGAACGAGTAATATAGAAGATATTGTTGCGCATTTGTTAAACAAAGACAAGCGTGCAAATACCAAAGAACCAACAGCACTCAAAGAGTTTGTTGCTAGAGCCAAACAAAATCCGCTTTTGAGTAAACGTCTCTTTTCTGAAGGTCAAATTGGCACGGGAGTTTATAAAAAGGCTATGATAAAATTTAAGCCTTCGTTATGGATTTGAAGAAACAGCGATTACTCGAGTTTTTGTATAAAGACATAAATTCACCAGTCGCATTCACGAGCCTTGAACCATTGTTGAGAGAGGCGAAAAAACGGCAAAGAAAAATCACGAGAGCAGATGTTCAAAATTTCTTGTACACACAACGAACTTATACGTTACATCGGCAAGCCAAGCGTCGCTACAGACACTTACCAACATTAGCTCCTGGATTACATACCGAATGGCAGGCAGATTTGGCCATTCTTGATAGACTTGCAAAACATAATCGTGGATTCAAATATTTGTTAGTTTGCATTGACACTCTAAGTAGACAAATATTTGTTGAGCCTGTAAAGTCAAAAACAAGTATAAACATAATTAAAGCATTTGATAATATCTTTATGAGAAGCAAGTACATTCCATGGAAAATTTTGACTGATCAAGGGAAAGAATTTACAGCTCATTCAGTAAAAAAATATTTTGATACAAAAGATGTTGAACATTTTTGCATGCTGACTTCCCCTCAATTCCACGCTGGTATGGCTGAGCGTGCCAATCGTAGTATAAAAGAACGTTTATATCGTTACTTCACCGAAAGAGACACTTACAAATGGATTGAGGTAGTTCAGGACATTGTTAAGGGCATTAATCAGTCTATAAACTCCTCCATTGGAATGCGACCTGCTGACGTAAATTTTGAAAATGCAGAGGAACTGAGACAAAAGTTATATAATGAAGCGAAAAAATTTCCAAAAAAGAGTCCTAAATTCAAAGTGGGCGACCGTGTGAGAATAGAAAAATACAAACATGTATTCCAAAAGGGTTATTTACCACGATTTACCGATGAAATATTTACGGTAGCAGAAGTACATACAGAACGCTCGCCCGTTGTCTACAGATTAAGTGACGATAGCAACGAAATTATAAAGGGATGGTTTTATTCCAATGATTTATGCAAAATTCTCAAAAACAAAGAATCACTATATGATATTGAACAAATTTTGAAGAAGAAAAAACAAAATGGTATTGAATACGTTCTGGTAAAATGGAAAGGATACAGTATTAAATTCAATAGCTGGGTTCCATTGAGTTCTATCTCCGAGAAAAATATATAAAAACTTTATTGCGCTTTATCTTTTAAAAAAAATGCCATCCAATTCTTTTTACATTGTTCTTCCTTCAAATACAAATGTTGAAGGTAACAAGACAAATTCATTCCGGGTTCGTTTACCACGAAAACTACAATTCAACTCCGAATGGGAAGTTGGACTCGCTGTTATTGTATATCCTCATACTTGGCCTTCGATTGGTACTGTTGAACAGCAATTTGTAGAAGTTGAATGGCAAACAGGAAATACGGTGCGTATTGAAGTACCACCATCGAATGTCACAAATCCAATTGACTTGGGTAAAACTCTGTATAGGCTCTTGGGCGAAGGAAGTGAACCGTTAGCAAAAAAGGTACGAACCGCACAGAATTCTTTTTCGCATGCTACAAACTCTGCTCGTCGTGGGGCTAGAGAAGAATACATAAAACGAAAAACGAGAGAGAAACGAAGTATTCGAGATGAAGAAAAACTTCTAGAAGCCTTATTGACGGACATTGAAACAATGGTTGACCTTTTTGGTGTGACTCAAGGTCTTTTAGCGCGTGAGAAGCGCGCGGAGACGAGCAAAATTCCGTTGAGAATGTCTGCTGATGACAATGAATCATACCAACATAAATTGGATGAATATTTTTCAAATTTAAGTGGTCCCGATTTGGACATACTCGAAGAAATGATCAGAGCAAAATTGAACGAAGAAATTAAAAATATGGTAGAGGAGGACCGTACAATTCTTGATGCAACGAAAGAAATGGGAATGGAAGCGTGGGTTCAAGCGTACCGTAAAGTTAGGCTCGTTTGCCGATTTATTTTTGATATCAACAAAAATCGTTTCGAGTTAATATTTGATCAGCGATATGTAAGGAGGGTTAAAATTTCTTCACAACTTGCGTATATCTTAGGCTTTGACAGTACAGATTTTACGACATCGGAAAATGAAGCAAAATTTATGCCAGATATGAATGGTGGCGTATCATCTTTTCAAGTTTATACTCCCGATCTCATTGAACCAATGATGATTGGTGATGTCACAGCACCAGTGTTACGCATCGTCACAATTCGAGGAAAACCTGATGAAATAGTTGAAGAACAATTTTTAGCAATACAATATCACAAAATTTTAATTAAGGAAATTTCTGAACTCCTGATCGAAATTCGTACAAATAGCGGGAGCCTAATGCCATTCCAATATGGAATATGTACATTAACTTTACATTTCCGAAAACTGTCCTACTTCTGAAGATGAATACCTTGGAAATTGATAAAATTTTATCGACAAGCCCACTCACAAAACAGACTTATATCGGCTGTTTTGCGGCTGACCAGATACCAAATATGGAAATGGTAAAATTTCCAAATTGTCTGGTAATGAATATTGACCCAATCACCTCTAAAGGATCACATTGGGTTTGTGCTTACAGTCCTTCTCCGTCACACATTGAATACTATGACTCGTTGGGCATTTGGCCACCACCTAGCATACACATTGCAAATTATTTGTCAAGATTCAAACAAATTCGTTATAGTATAATTCTACTTCAATCTCCCAATTCAAGTGTGTGTGGTCGTCATGTGCTCTTCTTTTTGTTTAATAGATGTCTGGGAACTCCCTTTGAAAAGATTGTAAGATTTTTGCATTTTGGAAAAACAACACCTGACACACTTGTCAGTTCTTTTGTTACAAGAATAATAAATATAAATAGTTGAAAAAATATAGTTTTTTCACAAAAATGCATGTCGATTTTGATCCCCACCAAGTGGATTGGTCTACATTCTCGCACGAATTTATTCAATATGGAGGTTACAATATTTTTCGTGGTGTACCATATCAGCGCGGTGCTGGTATCGGTTCAGTATTTAGAAGCTTAATGAGATTTCTTTTACCGATAGGGAAACAAATTGGATCGTCAATTGCACGTCAGGGGCTTGAAAGCGGGAATCGAGTGTTAACAAATGTATTAGAAGGTAAAGATTTGAAGGAGTCTCTCGTCAGCGAGGGTAAAACAGGACTTAAAAACCTTTTGGAAACGGCAGCAAATAACATTGAAAACCAAAAAGGACAGGGATTTGATTTTAAAAAATACAAGAAAGAAACCATACCACGGTATGGAAAAATTAGAAGAAAAAATATAAATAAGCTCCAATCTTCAATTGGACCACCTATGGTTGTTAAGACCAAAAACAAACGTTTACGTGTTGACTCATTGGGAGCTTACTAAAAAATGACTTGCCCTCAAAAGATTAGTGAAAACAGTCCTTTGGCAATAAACAGTGGTTTAAACATTTTCTCAATACCTCCAACAAATGTGGCGGTCGTTCGTTCATTCTTTCGTCAAGTTCTTCCCTTGGCGACAATCACTCAGGAATCACCATATCTCTTTAGGTTATACAGTGATAATTTGTGGACTGATTTGTCACGAATCTATCTCTATCTTGAATTGTCCATTGAAAAACCGGGAGCTATTGACAAATGGATAGCTATAGAGGACACTGATGTCAGCGTGTCAGCAATTCAAGGAATTGGGCAAACGTTTGTTCAGCAATTAAAAGTGACCGTTGGAAACACTGAAGTTTACGATAGCGGAAATTTATATCCATACAAAGCCTACATTACCAATGAATTGAGCTTTCCAGTAAATGCAAAAAAGAACTTTCTCGGCTCAACGGGATATTATCACACGGAACGTCACGATGATCCAACGGATGATGGATTTAAAGAACGTTGTAAAGTTTTTAAAGGTGGTAATAATGCACAGTTCCTCTCTCGCCTTGACTTTGACTTGGGAAACCAAGAACTCTACCTGTTAAATAATTTGGATTTGTTGTTCACAATTTACAAAGCGAAAGACGCATTTCTTTTGCAAACACTTAAAGCTAATGACGACACAAAGTACCGTTTGACCGTGCACGATGTTAAAATTTACGCTAAAATGATTGAGGTTCAGCCCTCACTCAACATGAATCTTTACAAGACACTAGAAAAGCAGCCTGCTACTTATGCTGTTCGTAAAACCGAAATCAAATCTTCATACATTAGCAGTGGGCGCTACGAATTTGAATACAACGTGTTCAGCTCGACAATACCTCGTCGTGTAACAATAGCGTTGGTCAGTAACTCGGCTTTTAATGGTGATTACAAATTGACGCCCTTCAAGTTCGATCCATTTGATTTGCGAGAAATTTCAGTACATGCTGGGGGCATGGTCTATCCCGTTGTACCACATAAATTAAATTTTTCAAAGAATTACTATGTAAGAGCATTCGTGGAGATGTATGAAGCGTTGGGCATGGCTAATTCAGAACGTTCATTTGACGTTTCAATGAATCAATTCAAAAATGGATGGGCCTTTTTTGTCATCTCTTTGAATTCAACCTTAGACGATAGCTGTGGATTTGAGCTGTTGAGAAGCGGTACAACCAGTATTAGGGCCACATTTGATTCACCAATTCCAAAGGGAGGAGTGGAAATGATTGTTCTCGGAGAATTTGACCAAATGATTATGATTGATTATAATCGACACATTGTCTCCGACTCGAAGCTTGGGTAAATTTATAAATAAAGCTCAAAATTATATTAGAGAAAAATGAATAACACGACGAAAGAAGGAATTGAGGTGTTACGTTCATCAGATGAGACTAATGACACTCTTTTTCATCTTTTGCTCCTTTCACATTATGCATTTGCCTTCCCTGTTTTTCTACTCTGTTGGTTCATAATAATTAAATTCCTCAAGAGGAGAGGTCATATATCCCCAAGCGAAGCGGAAACCATGATTGAAGAAATGAAAAATATTCAAAGACAACCACCAATATTTTTTCAATCAAAGTAGTGTAACTTACTTTTTTTACAATGCATTATTTTTTTCTTATAAGAATTTGGTATAATTTTAATTGTTATTGGAATTTTTTTTGTTAAAGACAAATTTTTAAACATTTAACTGTTTAAAAATAATAAATTATTGTTTATAATAAAACTTAATTCCTGTTATTAAAAAAAAGTTTGGTCTCTCGCCGCCACACGCCCGCCTCCGCAGCGCTTGTGGTGAAGCAAAGGGGAAAATTTTTCACCATTTAGTCAACAATTATCCCATTCCTTTCAACTCACCCTGTGGCCAAGTGGTTAAGCTCCTCGCTTCCACTCTCAACGGTTCGAGTCCACTACCATGTTTTTGATTTTTCACAATTTTTCGGAATTTTCATCATAAAGTCAACAATTATCCCATACCTTTCAACTGCCCCTGTGGCCAAGTGGTTAAGCTCCTCGCTTCCACTCTCAACGGTTCGAGACCGCGACCATGTTTTTGATTTTCCACAATTTATCGGAAAAAGTCGCGCACAAAAATATTTAAATAATTAATTTAAATTTAAATTAATTTAAATTAATTAAATTCTCGCGCACAAGTCCATCCAATAGGTTTCGGTTGAAGGGATCAAAGATCATCCAATAGGTTTCGGTTGAAGGGATCAAAGATCATCCAATAGGTATTCGCCGGCCACCCTACAGTATCCTGCGGCACTCATTGTGAACCGTGACCCCGATAATCAAAGTACTCGTACATTGTAGTCTCCTATTAAACCTATTCCTACCTCAATTCCGGCACCATCACCACCCCCAAAGAGTATAGCAAAGGACATAAAACGCTCAGTCGAAGCTCCAAACGAAAGCAAAAAGGAATCAAAGAGATTGGATGTGGATGATAGGTTTTTTGGCGGTTTAGCTGCCGGAGACGAGTTTCCCGACGACGATGACAAAGAGTCCGAATGGCCATATGATCCTTTCAAAAACATTGTCGATGATGTAGAAATACAATATCTTGATGACTTTGAGCGATTCAAGGTGGTGTTCAAAAATCCAGTGATCAGCCACTTGTCATTCTCACCTCAGCTAGGCTATGTGCTTGGATTTGAAAACCCCCAACACGTTGGGCCTCAAGAAATCTCAAAATACGGCTGTGACTTACGGGGTGGCTTCTCAAGTTTCGCAGTCTACTCAAAAGGACTGACCGAGAACATGATTGTTGGTAATTCGTTGAGTTCGCTGCTTCGCGTGGTGTCGGTGAGCGGTGCCACACCCGGTGACTACAATGAGAAGATTTATGATTCGCCAATATACGCTCGAGTGCTGCCACGGGAGATCAGCGAAATTGAAATTGAGCTGCGCACGATGGACAAGGGACGACTGGTGCCATTCGCCTATGGCACGACCATGGTGGTATTAATATTTAAGAAAGTGATAAATTTTTAAAACCCACTCATTTTTGTATTCATTCACTCATTTTACGCAAATAAAATGGTTCATATTGTGTTCGACCCAAGCATTATCGGATATGATGAGTACATGCAATACGGAAGTGGCATAGAAAGCGAGGATTACTTCCGAGGGTCCAGCCCCTTCCAACGAGGGTATGGACAACGAGGCGCAGGGGTGGGGGATGTGTTTCGCGGACTTTGGAGCTTTTTCCTTTCCATTCTTCGTCGTGTTGGCACTACAGTAGGATCGGAGGCACTGAGCACGGGTCAGCGAGTGCTGGAGAGAGTGGGAAACGAAGGAGTGCCATTTAAGGAGGCATTTGTCAGCGAGGGAAAGAAAGGAATTGATACGGTACTTGAGAAAGGCGGCCTGCCAAAACAGTTTGGCGGTGGTCGAAGAAAGAGTATAAAAAGAAAGAAATCTCATGCACCAAGCCATCAGACCATAATTGGACGGACAATCAGTAAACCAGGAAACAAACGTATTCGTTCAGACGCATTTGGACTTTACTAAATAAATGGCTTTCCATAAAATTGATAATGACAGTGCAAACTCAATCACCAATGCCTTAGACTTTTTTCGTATTCCACCCACCAATGTCAGCGTCTCTTCATCAAAAGTGTTTGAGCTGCTTCCCAGTAACCCACTGACGGACACTCCCTACCACTTCAAGCTTCACTCCAGCCAAAACTTTATTGATTTGTCCAAATGCTACTTACAAAGTGAATTCCGAATTCGCAAAGAAAATGAGCATGGTCATCTGATTGACCTCGCAGCTGACGAAGTTGCTCCGATCCAGATGATCGGCCAGACTTTCATTCGAAACATCAAAATGAGCATAAATGGACGTGAAGTTTTCAACTCCAATTCCCTAATGGCCTACAAAACATACTTCTCACATGAGCTGTCCTATTCCAATACGGCAAAGGACTCGCATTTGAATGCGGCGGGCTATTACCGTGACATCGGCGGCTCGCTTGAGACCGGGGGCGGATGCATTGCGCGACGCAACCTGTTTGCAGGAAGCAGAACAGCGCAATTCATTGCCAAAATTGACGCCGATTTGTTCAACCAACCTCTCTACTTGATCAACTTCTGTGAGTTGGACATTGAAATTTTACCCAACGACAACGAGTTTGTCCTAATCACTACGCCCATTGTTGCCCAGGGTGCTGCAGCTGCTCCTCGTTATCGCTTCGAGGTTGTCAGTTTGAAAATGTATGTGAAAAAAGTCTCATTGATGGATGGACTGGCGTTGGACATTGCGCGAAAACTTGAAGTAAAACCAGCACGATATGCTGTGAGGAAAACGCTGATGAAATCAATGTTCATTAGTCATGGACGTTTCGAGTTTACAGCCAATTTGTTCATGGACCAAATTCCCCGTCGTATCACAATGGGGTTAGTGGCTAATTCTGACTATATTTGAACAATTTCGCGCAGTCCGTTCAATTTTCAACCGTTCAATGTGCGCGAAATCTCAATTATTGCTAATGGACGCTCCTTTCCCCAAGCGCCATACGACTTGGACTACCCTAATTGGAAATATGTTCGCCCTTTCAATGACATGAACGAAGCAGTGGGATTCGCCAACTCATTGGAAAGCAATGGAATTAGCTATGAACAGTTCGGAAAAACCCATTGCATTTATGTGTTCAATTTGACCAACAGTGGAGATGATCAAGCTGCGCTGTTTGACCTGATAAAGAACGGGACAACAGCGGTGAGCATTAAATTCAACCAGGCAGTGCCCGCCGGAGGGATAATGCTGGTGGTGATGGGTGAATGCGACTCTCTTGTGATGTTAGACAAAAATCGATCAATTAGCACAGACATTACTATTTAAGGCTGTCATTTTTTTCGTATGCCACTATCATTTGAATAAAGATGAATTACAAAAATGTTGGAATTATTTTCTTCATACTTCGAATTAATTTCGATGTTGTGTCCTGTCAAACAACCGAGGTATCAGCATCATATTCCGAATATATAAAAAGACTAAAAATGGGCTGGCCCAAAAGCAGCCCTCAACCCAGTACAACACGTGTCCCAGAGTATCTAAGACGCAAATTATTGACACGACTTCCCAGTACAACTTCGACCCGGCTGGCAAGTCCAGCAACCACCACAACAACCCATCCTCAACCCCCTAAGCAAGAGAAGCTGATAGATGAACAAGTGTCCTCAATTTTGCCTCCACTGATTCAATTGTGCAAAGACTCCTCAAAGGAAAATAATTTCTTCCAACAAATCATTTGCTGGGCACTGTTGGCTCTGTATTTGATGCTTATCGTCAGTTTGGTCCTACACCAATTGTGCTCTGTTTTTTGGTTGAAACGTAATGGACAGCACACAAATCACCAAAATATTGAGAGAAAACCAACGGACGTCACAAATTTTTCGAGGATGTTTCGCCAGTGACCAATTGCCTTCGCCGGCCACCCTACAGTATCCTGCGGCACTCATTGTGAACCGTGACCCCCATCACAAAGGCGGATCCCATTGGTGTGCCATTTACGCCCGGGACTTGGACGCGCCAGTGATTTACTTTGATAGCCTTGCCCTTCCCATACCACCAAGTATTTTATCATCCTTTTTAAATAAATTTCCCAAAGGTTTACACAAAAACATTGAAGCCTACCAATCTCCATTGACATCAACATGTGCCCCCCATTGTATTGTGTTTGTTTACCACATGTCCCATGGAAAATCATTCGATAAATTTATACATATTCTCAAAACTTGTTCAAACCCTGACATGTATTCATTAATAATATTAAATAAAATGTTGAACAGTTAAATTATATTTTCAATTTCTTAATTTTTTCAAAATTGTGTCTTCCACCTACTAATTATGCATTATTCTACCTAAAAGTTACATTTTCCAACGCTTAATTATTTTCGTACTTTATTTCCCATTCATTAATTATGCATGCAATAAAATAAAAAGGGGCGGAGCTTAACCATTTGAGTTGGAACACCGGTATAAAAGCCGCTCGAATTTCTTCATTCAGACATAAAAAATCTGAAATGGTTCTCGTCAGCGAATTTTGTGCTCAATTTCTCTCCTGCCCTACAAAGTCACTTCGCGATCGACTGAACCACCCAGAGGACCGAGTCCGAGTTTTGCAGCAATTGATTGGGAAAAAGGTCCAGACAACATACAAGGATCGGAATGGAATGCGCAAGTGTTTTTTCGTTGGTGGAATGACTGAACGAGGCGCGGCATTTGAACCAGCATATGGACGTCTGCGTAAGCCGTTCAACATTAACGTGGCAGCGCATTTTTACGCTCGTCACCGTGTCAAATTGCACTACCCCTATGTGCCATGCATCATTGAAGGCTTTACGCGTGGTGAGGACCGTTATTATCCGATGGAACTGCTTGAAATTGTCGACGACAAAAAGGGAGGGCGATTATTTGGTCGATTGTTCACTGAAATTGAGGAGCAGGAGGAGGAGGAGGACACCAAAAGTGAAGCTTCACATTCTTCCAACTCTTCCTATTTACAATTTAACGGTAAAGGCTGCAAATGGTATGAAAGCATTGACGAAATTGCCAACACTGGGCGTGGTGAGTGCAGCCAACCATCATCATCATCAGCACACACGTACTGGTGAACACATACACACAGCACATACACCCAAATTTACCACAAAATTCATATTTTTTGTTAATTATATCTTCCTTTTCTTAACTATGCATTTTTTCACCTAAAAACAAATACTCCCAACGCTTAATTATGTTTTGGCTTAAAAACTTGTATCTTCTAATCCTTAATTTTTTCAAAACTTTATTTTCAAATCGTTAATTATGCATTTTTTCTACCTAAAAGTTACATCTTCCAATGCTTAATTATTTTGATATTTTATTTTCCATTCGTTAATAATGCATACAATAAAATGAAAAATACAAAGAATATGCAAAAATGATTACAAAGTGTGACCAAAATCTAAAATTTTATAGTCGGCTCCGACAATACCTTTGCCGACAAATGGTTTATATATTTTTTGGAGGGGGCAGGATATGACTCTCCCATCCTTAATGCTCGGGCGAAGAAAATTGGGGTATATCACATTGATCGGTTGGGGCTCACCAGTTTCAGCAAATCGTAGCACCTTTTCCTTGAATGTCTCGTAGCGCAGCCCTTGGTTTTGGATGACGTCATAGTTGAGCGTCATGCCGCGCACTTTCAGCACATATTCGTTCTCAGCGTCGGGTGGTGCGTCCTTTCTGCGTAATTTGAGTCCATACTAAAATTGATTTTATACATAATACTTAAAATTAAAATTTTTAACCTGCTTGGCACCTCCAGAGCAAAACTCCAAAATCTCATGCTTAGGGTATTCGTCCGTGAATTGCCCAAGGTTTGGGCCGGTCTTCAGTGGGCAATTGTCATCCTATGCGTCCAAATCCAGTGGCGCTCTGATTTGCCGCATTAATTTCAATGTGTCTTGCTGGAATTGTCCTCGCTGACCACGTCGACTATGCACATAATCGTAAAACTTCCACTTTGGCCATCCGCGTGTCTTCGCCACCATCGTTGCTTGGAGTGCATAAAACAAGCAATAATTGTTGTCACTGTTGTCCCAGTTTTGCAAAAAATTTCCACCTATGTTGGAGCATGAGTTTTCCTCCACCCACTCCTTTTTCGTCTCATAGCTGATCAAAATGTGCTCAGCATCAAGCTCATCGATCGCCGTGACCTCGAGCGAGCGGTTGTCCAAGTATTCAGCCAGGACAGCGGGGTCGTCGGTCACCAGAGTCTGCGACAGACCGAAGTTGCGCAGCGAAAATCGTCCCCCTTCAAATTTGATTTGATGAATTAAATGAAAAAAATTCTTACATAAATTGTTAAGGCACAATTTAGCAATTGAGCGTTTGCCCTTGTTCGGCTCCATCTTGGCTGGGTCGATGGTGATTCCAAAATTTTCGTAGCACTCGCGGACAAACTCTTGCTCCATTTCAGTATTCCCTTTGATGCTGGTGTCGAAGCCGCTCGCCTGGATTTTCAACGCCATGAACTCGGAGATATAGGAACGGAAGAGTTGGTCGTCGCTCTGCTCATATTGTAACACCCGGAACACTTTGGTGACCCGGTAGCCTTCGTCCAGTGCGGCGTTCAGCTCAAGCGAGGTGCAGGTGCTGACCCAACCGCGTTGTTCATCGGAATGCAGACAATGGTAGTCGTTGTCAATACCGCCAGTCGGGTATTTTTTAGCGCATTTGTAGCACAACGGAAAACACAGCCTGTCATCCACTTTGACCGGCAAGACGGGCACATCACATTGACGCGGCGGGATGACCCAAACTTTGAGCAGCGACAAATCGTAGGGGTTGTCCGTTGCGCACTTCCATTCCACTTCCTCATTCAGAACGTGCACCTTTGGGTGACCAATTGGGTAGCGAGTGGTAAAACTAAAATAATGTCATGTAATAACAAATTTAGTTCAACTGATCAAAAATGACTTGATGAATGGATAGAGCGACGTGAAGTCGTAATACGAGATTTTTTCGCCTTCCCGCGCTTTGTGGAAGAGTTTGAGCGGGCCAGTGCGCCCGCCCATGAATGCGGCACGGATCTCCAGTGGTCCGTCATCCACGTAGCCTGCAAAGGCCTGGCGCATCTCCGGGTCTGACGTCAGCATTCGCTCGATCTCGCATTCCCAGTAGACGTCCACAACGCCCACTTGGTTTCGCAAAAATTCCAGTCGTTTCGCGTCTCGCTCCCGCACTTCTCCAGCCGATTTCCCATTGGGCAGAAGCATGTTGTCCTCCGGGAAGCATTTGCTGCATCCGTGCCACACACAGCCTACACAAATTTTGCTGTCATTAAAAAAAATTTTTTTTTGTAAAAATTACCGTTCACTTCAATGGCCCTCTTCTCCGCTTCGATCCAAGCGTCGAGAGAGTAGTTGGCGACTCTCTTCTCTCCGCCTGCCGAGTGGGCAGTCTGCAGCTGCACTCCGTGCTTCTCTGCATGCCATTTGAAGAAGCGAAGGGCCAACAGGGACTGGTTTTGGGCGTTGTCGTAGCCTCTTTCCGGTACGATGGCCAAATGATCAGCAGGAAGATGATTTGTCCTGAAGTGCTTCATGCAGGCGCTGGCGATTGTCATGCACTGCTTCAGAACATCAATTCCGTTGTGCGTTTCACGGCCGTCCACAGGTTCTTGACGTCTTGTGATTTCCAAGAACTCCCGCCGAAATGCCACCAGCGCTGCCATTAAGATCTCCACGTCATTGGTGCAGTAGCTGGCCAATGCCTCGTCCAGAAAAAATGGTTCACTCCGATGTTGTTCGTACCAGTTGTCAAACTGTCGTCTCTTTTCTGGCATCATTCCATGGGCGAGGTAGTCGTCGGGGGTCGGAAAAATTTCGCGGCCATAGTTGTCCGGACGGTTGACCATATGCGGGAAGAATGGCTTCTCTTCGACGTCCAAGCCGTAGGCGGGGACCAGCTGACCTAGCGCACAGGGCATCAAATTGAACGAATCTCGGAAGACGATGTTGGGGTGTCGGTTCTTCTGCGCCCTCAGCTTCATTTCATACATTTTATTGCCCTTAATTTGTTTATCAGAATAAAATATATGTAAAAACATACTCACCCGTCTGATCATCTCCGGGTTATATCCGCGACGGAACAGCTCCCGGAATGTGATGACCATGTCGAAACGGCCACCAAAATGTGAGTAGGCGAAGGTGTTGGCCTTGATCGGCAAGTCGTTGATCAGCCAACCAACAAATGCTTGCATGGGGTTGTCGGTGACCACTTGCTTGTCAACCGGAGTGTCGGTAAATGGTCGTTGGCAGAAGGCAACGGTTCGGTGTGGGCCGCATATCCAACATCCGGCAGTTCCTTGCTTCCACCTGCCATTTTCAATGCAAGCGGGGCAAGACACCTTTGCTGCTATGAAGTTGGGCTCGTGGTTGCGTCGCTCAGGCAGATGAGGGTCAGCAGGCAGGTGTTGCATCGTCTCGAGGTCAAACGCCACGAATCGATAAGCTTCCATCTCATCCTTGGGCTCAAGTGGTGCAATGAAGCAGCCGCGTTCGGCGTTGTGGAAGTTGTTGCAGAGTTGGCAGAATTTTTCTCCGCAAACATGTCCCTTTCGCCCCCGTCTGTTGTTGTCGGCAACATTCCAAATTACACCACAGTCTTTGCACTTCTTTGAGCGCGTGCAGTAGTTGGATTGAAGATGGTGATTGTAGCATCCCGCGTTGTTGAAGTTTTTGTGGCATTCTTTGCATTTTCGGAAGAAGTCAGGCTCCGAGGGACACGGAAACGCAGGTCCAACACGCGAGCACATCAGACAGTGCGCTTTGCAGCTGTCGTTGTGTTTCGCTGCTCTTGTGAATGGCATTTCACAAGCGAGACAGTACTTTTTACCGCCGAAGAGACCACTAAGAAACTGCACACCGTCAAAATGACTGTTGTTAAAATAAAGCGCCAATGGTGTATCGTAATCGTCGTTGCCGTATTTGTAAAGCGGCTTGTAGTGGCCGGTTGTTCCAAAGATGAAAACGGCAAAGCGGTGCTGCTGTTGGTGCGCGTTATTCCAGTGGTTGATGACCAGCGGCACATAAGTGTCGGCGTCGTATGCGTCCAAATCCAGTGGAGCTCTGATTTGCCGCATTAATTTCAATGTGTCTTGCTGGAATTGTCCTCGCTGACCACGTCGACTATGCACATAATCGTAAAACTTCCACTTTGGCCATCCGCGTGTCTTCGCCACCATCGTTGCTTGGAGTGCATAAAACAAGCAATAATTGTTGTCACTGTTGTCCCAGTTTTGGTTATTGATCTTAAATTGTCAGTCGATGATATAATAAATAAGTTGTACGCTTCACCTTGATCAAGCACTTCTCATGCACTTGGTGCTGAACGTGTGTCAAACGACGTCTGGCGCCCCCTTTGATGTGCCGTTTCACCGGAAGTCCGCTGCGATCAATTGTTGTTATGGTAATGGTGAACGGCTCTCCCCATAGGGTAACACCTTTCTGTTGTTTTGACTGCGCAACTTTGGTGAACAGATTCAGAATGGCGTCGATTGTGTTGGCAGTTATTTGGCGCACGGGTACAAAAACATCACCGCCATCCAATAATGCACTGCTGATCAGGCATCCAAGGTGTGTTGGTTCGCTGCTCTTCTCACGGCTGTCGCTTTTTGCTTCGTCAATGCAGTGCTTGAATATGGAGGAAAGAAGACTTTCGGGATCGGCTGGCACATCCCGGATGACGAAGCTCGATTTGACTTTCGTGTAGTTAAATTTGGCAACATGTTCAACGCTGCACTCCAGCTTTTCAACAAATTCGCTGGGTAGTTTTTTGTTGGATGAGCTCTCGGCCCCTTCACCCTCCTGAACGGTGAGACCAAGCAGCTGATTGATGAGGAAGCCTTGCTGCAATGTTTTGGGTGGTGGCGGGGTGGTGAGAATATCATTAATAGTGAATGGGAATGGGCGTTTTGGAGGACGGTTTTCCATTTTTTTGTTTTTGATCTAATAAGAGGAGAGAGAGATGAAATGCGGTTTAAATGATAAAATAGCAAAAAAAAATTGAATTTATAGGGGGCGAAATAATGGCGATGGAAAATCGATAATGGAGGAAGGGTTGGTATACGGTAATAAGTGAGGAACGGAACGGGTATGGATACGATAATATTTATTTGAGTAGGCAAACTTTTAACAATGTATAAATAAATCATTTGTCAGCGTTTATTAAATTGGTAAACATTTTAAACCAATCTTGGCCTGAAGAGCAGCGCACTGCCACCCATGAAGCACAAGACGACAGGGCACCTAAACAGCTCGGAAAATTAGTTATGTAAAAGCGCGAAACCTCAAGTTCTGAAAGGCAAATTACATTTGCTGCCAGGATAAACGGAGCTTTGTGTAATTGAAGCAACCGCCCTGGTTAACAGCAAATTTAAAAAATATTTATTTGGAAAAAAATGTGAGGAGAGAAGGATTAGAAGAGGCGTGACAAAAAGAATGAAAAATTTTTAAAATGATTTGCCAAATCGGTCGGGTGTTTGAATCGAATAAGCTTTCCGGTTATTGATGGTAAGCCACGCCCATTTTTCGACTTTAGGTCCCTGCGTGCTTGCACACTTAAGATTTACAAAATTGAAATTCCAGCTGAAATTCGGAATCATTTTACAATTTACTCAAATTTTTTTTTGATAAAATGGACAGTTTTGTTAAAACACCCAAAATTTCAAGACCACTCCCAACTGAGCTGCTATTGGAGCAGATCATGTGCATCCCACTTATGCGTCTGTTTAACTCAAATGGTGGTAATCAGATGGTAATAATCGCAGTTAAACACTTTTTTGTTATTTAGGACCAAAATCAATGATCAGCGCAATTAATTGGAAATTTGAAGTTTTACGCAATGAACGAAAAAATGCACACATAAAAGCTAAAAAAACAATTGTAATTTTGTTTTGTTTTTTAATTATCATTCTTATTTAAAATTAAGAACAAAATTGTGCAGAAATTTAACATGGCAAGCAGGACGAGAAAAGTGGAATTTGAGGGGGGCAATTTGGACTTCAGTTCACTTCGTGAAGAAAATGGATTGACGAAGGATGAATTCCGAAAAGGAGTCCTACTGTATCTGTGCTATGGGGGGAATGAAAAGGCAATGTTGGTGAATAACGTTGCGATTACCGTTCCCATTCTCAATGTAATTTTTGAAAATTTTATTTTCGTTTAAAACTTTTTATTTTAGTACATTTTCATTCGACCACTTTTGGAGCAATTATTTGAGTTCATCTTGGAGTCACCAAACCCATTCACCATGCAAAAACGAATATGCGTGGGAGGGCATCATCCGATTCATTTGCCCAAGTTCCTTAGTCTGCCGGCACGTGTCATGGCCAGCAAAGGGATTCAGCCCCAGGTCCGCTCCGATGACAAAGAAATTTACAACCTTTTCAATGTACATCTAAAAAGAGTGGTTGGACGAGTCACGATTTTTTATCATATTCGATTTGATGATACATTTTCAGTTATGAGTAGCCATTTCGTGTTGGAATGCTAATCTATGAAAAATCCACCATTTGTATTTTTAGTCAGGATAAATAATTGCAAAAATTCTTGTCGGAAAATTCAAATGAATAATTTAACATATGGTAATCAATCATTTTGATTTGAGCTGTAAATTTTTAAAATTGTCGGCAACTTTAAAGGAATTTTCTTTTAATAATATTCAAATGTGATCAATCATTTAATCATATTTTAGTTTAGGTCGTAAAATATTTTTAAAATGTCGGTATGATAAAAAGAAATATTTTGAGCATTAAATAAATAATCAATCATCCAATTGAATTAACCTTTTAATCCGAATTTCATTTTTGTACGCTTTATCTAGGCCGCCTTTCGACAAAAAGTGCCAAGTTCATTGTATTCGAGAGCAAAATATTTGTAATCAATCATTAGGTGAACGGTCAAGGCGTGAAAGTTCAAAGGGTAATGCCACCACCATATGTGCCGAGAAACGCCCACCCTTCGGAATGTTGTGGCATCGCCGCGGGAGGAACGCCCGGCCGCCGTTCGGCAATGCTGTGCCATTCTCGATTCATGAGACCATTTTTTTGTCATTCATATTTCAATTTATTGTTTTAATTCATTTTTATTTAAGTAAATTAATGCGAGTAAAAAATATGCCGAAAAAGTTTAAAAAATTATTACGCCCCATCATACACAAGCCCAAATGCAAGCCGAATCCGGCGACGCCCATAATAAACGTAAATTTTATTTTTATTTTTAAATTATTAATAATTTATTTAAATATTGAATTGTCTCTTATAATTTTAAATTATTTTATTTTAGCGTCTGCTCGCCAAAGTCAAGAGTTTGGAGGAAAAGGCCGCGACTCTGGAGCGCGAGAACCGCCATCTGCACATTTTGCTGGGCATGAAAATCGAACCCAACGATGAGGAGCAAATGGACACCATGCCGATCCCGGGCCAAAAATTTGTGTGCGGGCCGACGAGCTTCAGCGTGGCCTTCGAACTCGAACGAATGAAGCTGAACGATCGGCCCCTTCAAAGAGAATCCCGCCCCCACCAATCCCGAACACCTGCCAAAAGCGGCAACATCAAACACACAACCGCCCGACACCCTGGCGTTTGTGCGCGAAAAACATTTCGCGCACTGACGACAAGTACGGGAGGGTAACTACTGATGTAGCAGAATTAGAATTATTTTTAACAAATAATGATTTTTTATCTATTAGGTTCCACATTTCTTTTTAATATTAGATTTTACTTTTTTTTCTCACCATCATTACCTTTTTTATTTATTTATCGTTTTATTGGATTTCCGTAATTCCTTTCTAAATGCTTCATTTAAATTCGAAATCATTTTAATATCGAAAAATTTTATTATTTATCGGCTTACCGACCGGCTTGTCGACATCGGTCTGCCGAAATCGGCAAGCCGAAATCGGCAAGCCGAAATCGGCAAGCCGAAGTCGGCAAGCCAAAAATCGGTAAGCCGAAATCGGCAAGCCGAAATCGGCAAGCCGAAGTCGGCAAGCCCGGTCGGTAAGCCAAAAAAGAAACATTTTTTAATTAATTACATAATCCTTTTGCAATCCCTAGTACCATTTTACACCCATAAATTTCGTCCAATGACGGAAGATCGTATTCACCGCCGGCGTTGCTCCATCCTTGTCCTTTTCCTCCTCCACTCCCTCCACTTTT
Organism: Heterodera glycines; assembly: GCA_004148225.2. Taxonomy (NCBI): domain Eukaryota; kingdom Metazoa; phylum Nematoda; class Chromadorea; order Rhabditida; family Heteroderidae; genus Heterodera; species Heterodera glycines. The sequence continues at coordinate 18,489,951 of CP049705.1, read as the reverse complement.
CCCTCCAAACTCGTCAAATTCTCCTCCTCCCCTTCCTTCCTCTCTTCCTTTTACTCCTCCTCGGCCCGCTCCGTTTCCGTCTCCTCCGTTTTGCTCTCCACCATTTTCTCTTCCTCCTCCTCCCGCTCCACTCCCTCCGCTTCCTCCCCCTCCGTTTCCCCCATTTCCTCGTTCTTCTTTATTCTGATTACTATATTTTCTTTGTTTTATAATGTTTAATTCTTATTCCCAGCGGCTATACATCTACCACGAAATAATTGTTAAAAATTGGATTAATTTAAGTATATCTCAGATATTTTTCGTTTAAAACTGCATTTATTTATTCTTCTTTTATTGATTAATTTATTTTATTTCACACATAGTTTGATAATGAATATTATTGAAAAGATTTATTAAAAATGAATATGCTGATTTTAAATCCATTTACAATTATTTATTTTTGCAAAGCTTTGGAATAATTCTAATTCTAGTGATGCGTTAATTTTTTAGCCTTTTTCACACGCTTAGTATATTTTAAGAACATTTGTTTAAATTTTAGGAAATTAAATAAATTCGTGAAGAATAATTGATTTATTTTTTACTAGAATTTTTATTTTTATGAGATTCATAATATGAGAGTTAATTTATAGTTTTGTAAAGATTCTTAATTAAGGGGTTTTATTGTATACCTTTTTACCATTAAGCAGAAACTAATAAAAAAAATATTGAGTTATTTATCAAATTATAAATATTGTCACGCCAGTTCGGAAAAAACCAAAGTCCTCCTCCTCCACCGTCTCGCCCCCCACCAGTTCCTCCTCCACTTCCTCCTCCTCCGCTTCCTCCTCGTGCGTTTCCTCCTCCATTTCCTCTCCCGTCCCCATTTTCTGCTCCATCACCACCATTTATAACGCCATCCACATCTGCGTCCTCACCCTCACACTCTTCAACCACTTCGTCATTCAGCCCTAATCCATCTACATCCACATCCACGTCCTCTACCTCACTCTCTTCAACCACTTCATCATCATTCGCCTCTCTCTCTTCTTCCTCTCTCTCGTCTTCTTCCTCTCTCTCTTCCTCACTCTCTTCTTCCTCTCTCTCTTCTTCCTCTCTCTCGTCTTCTTCCTCTCTCTCTTCCTCACTCTCGTCTTCCTCTCTCTCTTCTTCCTCACTCTCTTCCTCATCACTCTCTTCCTCCTCCTCATTTTCATCACCACCATCCATTTTCTCACCCGCCTTCAAAAAGTTGTGCCATGCATTGTTTAAACTATACAATGCTTCTTTCCGCTTAAAATTTTTTAATTATATTGATTAATTATATTATAGAATAGTATATAGTAAAACTTCAAACAAAAAAAATTATTCACTTTTTATTAATTTTAGGCCAAAATTTTACTAAATTTTAAAATTTTTAAAAATTGATAAAGAAATGTTATACGTTCAAACATTTAATTTTTCAAAATTTACCTTCATTTCATGAAATTTTCAAAAAAAAAAATAATAATAATAATCAAACCCACCAAGAAAGACACATCCAACAAAATCCAGCCGGCTTTTCGGGACTGATGTTTCTGCATCCGCGGCAACCAAGGAGTTTGAAACCGGACTGAAGAGAAGCGTGCCAAGACAAAACGGAATGTCTGTTGACATGTTGGACAACGCCGCCGCAGATTTGTTGGTTCGATGTCTTCATATTCGGTGGTGCGGTTGTCGTACAATTGTTTGTACAATTGCCAATTTTCGTTGAACAATTTGGTCTGAGACCAATGCAGATGTTGATCGGAACAGTCCTGTTGTTGTGCCGTTGTTTTCCGTCGTTTTGCTGCCGGCAACTCGACTGGTGGTGTAATTTGGCGCCCAAGTCGCTGGAGAACAAATTGTTGTCGCATTTGGTTGGAAGCGCAGATCCGTCTTGAAGCCCCCCTACAATTTGTCTGTAAAAGAAAAAAATTTTTTATTTCAATTAATTATGTGAGAATCAAAAAAAACAAAAAAGAAGCAAAAAAAAATAAATAAAGTTTTTGGTGAGATTTTTGACTCCAATGGATGACCATTGGACGGCATTACGCAACGAAAATCAATTGGAGAATAGTTAAAGGCGTCCAATGGTCACTCATTGACCTCAAAATCTATCCCCCCCAAGAAAAAGAAATTGTTTGAGCAAAAAAAAATGAGAGAATTGCTTATTTCCATTCTTTCTAATCCATCGTACAGTCACAATTGCCTGCTCCATCAAATTTCATTAATTAATCCCCCCTCCCCCTCTTCCTTTTTTACAGTCCAAAAATCAATCAATCAAATTACCTTTAATTTACATTTCACTCCTGACATCTCGATCCCCATCACTTCGTCCCTTAAATCCCATTGTTTTCGCGCATTGCGATAACTCTGTCACTTTAGTGACAGGAGCATGATTGATGACGGCGCTGCGCGGCGAAGGGAAGATATGCAAAAAACCCGCACGGTTTTAGCAAATTTTCAAAAATAGTTTAATTTCAGGATAAAAAATCTTGATAAAAAATCTAACCCGCCAATACCCTCGGGATGTCGGCCCCTTCAAAGAGAATCCCGCCCCCACCAATCCCGAACACCTGCCAAAAGCGGCAACATCAAACACACAACCGCCCGACACCCTGGCGTTTGTGCGCGAAAAACATTTCGCGCACTGACGACAAGTACGGGAGGGTAACTACTGATGTAGCAGAATTAGAATTATTTTTAACAAATAATGATTTTTTATCTATTAGGTTCCACATTTCTTTTTAATATTAGATTTTACTTTTTTTTCTCACCATCATTACCTTTTTTATTTATTTATCGTTTTATTGGATTTCCGTAATTCCTTTCTAAATGCTTCATTTAAATTCGAAATCATTTTAATATCGAAAAATTTTATTATTTAATATTATTGAATTCTCACTTTTTGGCATAAATTTGAAATAAATATGACTTTTTTTCTAAAATATTATGTAATTTGGAACTTTTTTAATAATTAAAATCAGCTTGTATTTTAATTGATACTCTTTCATTATTAACAAAAATGCGCGAACCCTACAAAATTTTACCTTAGTCTGAGCCTCATTTATTTTGATTTTTAATAATTGGCACAAAGTAATTATTTATTTATTTTTTATAGGATATTTTTATTAAAATTTATATTTTTAATTTTTTTAAAATTAAACAGTTTATTATTTATTTGGAGTCCAAAAATTAAATTCTTATATAATTTAAATATTCTTTTAAGTTTAAAAATAACTAATATTTGACTGACAAAAATATTGAATTAAAAATAAATTATGATTATTTTGTCCCTGACCTCAATTTACTTACATTTGATTTTTTTTCTTTTGTGCCATCGATTGATTACAATTTTATTGTAAAAGACTAATATATTTATTCTGATTACTATATTTTCTTTGTTTTATAATGTTTAATTCTTATTCCCAGCGGCTATACATCTACCACGAAATAATTGTTAAAAATTGGATTAATTTAAGTATATCTCAGATATTTTTCGTTTAAAACTGCATTTATTTATTCTTCTTTTATTGATTAATTTATTTTATTTCACACATAGTTTGATAATGAATATTATTGAAAAGATTTATTAAAAATGAATATGCTGATTTTAAATCCATTTACAATTATTTATTTTTGCAAAGCTTTGGAATAATTCTAATTCTAGTGATGCGTTAATTTTTTAGCCTTTTTCACACGCTTAGTATATTTTAAGAACATTTGTTTAAATTTTAGGAAATTAAATAAATTCGTGAAGAATAATTGATTTATTTTTTACTAGAATTTTTATTTTTATGAGATTCATAATATGAGAGTTAATTTATAGTTTTGTTAAGATTCTTAATTAAGTGGGTTTTATTGTATACCTTTTTACCATTAAGCAGAAACTAATAAAAAAAATATTGAGTTATTTATCAAATTATAAATATTGTCACGCCAGTTCGGAAAAAACCAAAGTTGTGGAAAAAATAATTCCTTAACTTTTTTCCATTGTACATATAATGTTTCTAGTATTAATGATTTTTATTTTTATATTTAAAATTCTAGAATTAAAAGGTATGAAGAAATTTGGAATTTTTCTTCTATTAAGAAATATTTTCAGGAACTTTTTTTAAATTCCACAACTCCGACACATTTAATAAAATAGTTTTCTATAATTTTTTAGATTTATTTTTAACATTATAAGAATTAGGAAAATAGACATTGAGATCAGATTAACAATTTTTATTTGGCATAATTTTTTAATATTCATATATTTTATAGAATTTAATAATAGATGTTTGAAATTATCATCTTTTTTCGCATTTAATATACTAGTTGCATCGCCAAAAAAGTTTTTCAACAAGTGATGCGCTGGCATCTTAATGGATTCTCAGTGATTATGGCACTAATTATAATGAAATAATTAAATTCATTTACTTCCGTAATTCATATTTATTTAAATTTTATAGTTAATAAAAGGAATTTATAAACAATTTACGGTTTGCTTTATTTTTTTTTCATTGAAGAAATTTGATTCAGTTTAAACTTGATCTGGTAAATATAGTTATTTATTAAAGAACATAAATATAATATTTTTTCTTTTTAGTTACTATTTGGTTGCGACTCTCTTTGTTTTTAATTTTCTTCGTTCATTTTAAAAAAAATTAGTTTTTCAAAAAAACATCTCTTTGTTGAAAATTTATAATGATAGGAAAATATTTTTAGAGGAAGAGCATTAACAAAACCGCCTGAGGCCTTATGAAATCGACCCAACTCGTGGGATTGCTGAAAGGCTTCGTTTAAAAAATATTTGAGAATGATGAAGCGATCCCTCTATTAGTCACCGATTTTGACAATAAGCAAAACCAAACGATGATGATATAATTAATCACATTCATACAGTGCATAACCACCTAGGGATGAAAGGCTTTGAAGAATGGGACTTAAAGAGCGATTAAACAAATGTTTTTTAATAAAAAAAAATTGTTTAATTTTTTTTTGTATCATTTAATTCTGCGCCGCAAATGTCGTTTTGACTGGGCGCCGTAAGAGTCGGCGCCGTAAAAGTCCTTTTGGGCGCCGCATCTGTCGTCGCCGCAAGTGTCACGCCGTAAATGTCAGTGCCGCAAATGTCGTTTTGACTGTGCGCCGTAAGAGTCGGCGCCGCAAAAGTCCTTTTGGGCGCCGCATCTGTCGTCGCCGCAAGTGTCACGCCGCAAGTGTCAGCTCCGCATATGTCGCATCACCGCCTAGTCCCGTTGCTTTTGTGTCACATTTGGCACGAAAACTTTTGAAGTGAAAAAAACAAGTGATTCAAAGCTAATTCTAATTAAATTAATTTAAACTTTTATTCTTAAATATGTATGAAAAGCATTTTAGGTAAATTAAATATGAAGTTTTAATTTACAGGTTTTTGATCAGTTGTAGAATGGAATTATTTCACTAACTTAATTTACGTTATAACAATAAAAAAGGATTAAAATTTCTGAATGCGGGGGATCAAATAATTGATTAAAATTCAAAATAAATAAATAAGAATTGGAATTAAATTTGCAAAATAAAAATTGAATTTTTGAAAATTACTTGTCACTTTAGTGACAGGAGCATGATTGATGACGGCGCTGCGCGGCGAAGGGAAGATATGCAAAAACCCGCACGGTTTTAGCAAATTTTCAAAAATAGTTTAATTTCAGGATAAAAAATCTTGATAAAAAATCTCAGGATTTCATAAAATAAAACCGCCCAAAAGGTTTGCGTGCAAGCAAAAAGATTTGGAATTAATTTGCAAGAATTGAATTTCCTCCACCTGTCACTTTGGTAACAGACGGATGATTGATGACCTTCCGCGGCACTGCGCGGCGCGGGGAGGGGAAATGAAAAAAACACCCGCGAGGATTTTGGGAAAATTAAAACCCACAAGGCGGCAGACTTCAAAGAAACTGCCCATAGGTTTTGGTATTTGGGTGGCATCTTCAAAGGAATGCGCCCCTCCCATAGGTTTGGGATTGTGCGGGAAAATGTCCGGGGCGGCAACTTCAAAGAGCTGCACCCCTCCCATAGGTTTTGGTCCTTGGCGGCATCTTCAAAGGGCTCCACCCCTCCCATAGGTTTGGGATTGTGCGGCAGCTTCAGATGTAGTCCAATAGGCATGGGTTTGTGAGCGGGCGGCACCTTCAAAAGAAAACACCCCTCCCGTAGGTTTGGGTTTGTGCGGTAAACACCCGCAACCAACCCGCAACCTTTCGGGACTTTATACTACTTTGGGATTCAGAAAATTTTATATTTTTAATAAATTCTGTGTTTTACAATTTTTTTCGTTTAATATTTTTTATATAATGGCCAAAAAGCATAAATTATTTATTTATTTTTTTTGAGTAAGTATATATTTCTGATCTATAAGTTTTTATGCGTTTTTATTTTTTATAAATTTTATATTTTGTAATTAATATTCGTGAAATAAGCATAAATTCTATGGAAAATATTCAATCTTATTTTTTTGTTATTTTCTCATTTAAATGGAATTCCTAAAAGATTATAATTGATAGCTCTAAAATCAAAGTTTTTATTGAGTTTCAAAAAAGTTAAGGACAAAAACTTCTATGCCTGATAGATTATAAACTTTACGATAGAATTTTAAATATATGTTTATAGAAATAAATTTTAGAATTAAGTCTTTTGTTTTATGTTACATTGTTAAAATAGTTATCAATATTTATTTTTATAAATTTCAAGCGACGCTTGACTTTGGTTACATTGGTGTCCATTGTGTCCAATTCAAAATAAAATTTAACATTTATTTCTTAAATTTTATTAATTTACTTCTTTATATTTTTAAGTTTCGTATTTTCAATTTAATATAATAAATTACCAATTTTTATTTTAAATCTTATTTCTCTTTATTGCGTATAATTTTTGAATTATTATTTTGATTTTTTTATTATTTGGTCTGCATTTTTTTCCAATTTGGTTATTATGCAGGCAGGCAGTTTATTGTAATTTGATCAAATATTTACTGCGAAATTTCGTAGTCTTGTTGGGTACTTCTTTCTGTTATCACCTTTAAATGACTTTACATGTTTACTATTTTTGAATATATAATATATGTTTGACATTTTTGTAAATTAATTTAAAATCAATTTATGTTGATTTTGAATATTTTTATAAAAAATGATTTAAAAATATTATTTATATTATAGAATAAATTGTAATTATTACGAATAATTTCTTATAATTTTTGTTTTCAAATAAAAATATTTATTTATATACTTCTTCATTTCTTAATCAAGGGAATGTACATACATGTTGTGGTTGGAATTTTTGGATATTAATTTAAAATTAATTTTTGTAGATTTTTAATATTTTATTTTTTACAATAAAATAATTAATTGAAATTAAAATTTATGTAAAATTTCTTTTTGTTTTCCTTTTTGTCTTTAATTTCGTCAGGTTCTTCGTTAATCTAACAAAAGTCATATTTACGTATAAAATGAAATAATTTATAATAAAATTTGTACAATTTAATACCCAATTATTAGTTTTCCCATTAATTCCGGTATAAAATTTGTTTTTTAAAGAATTAATAAATTAAGTTTTTAGTACGTTCACAGTAATATCATAAACAAAATTTAATATTAATTATATTAAATTTGATTTTTTACAATAAAATTTTACTTCATTTTCATTATCATTTATAATAAATGATTCATATGATATTAATTCTTCTTTTAAAGTTCGGTTTTGTTATTATAGAAAATTTTATATAAATGTTTGGTAAAGTTTTAGCGGAATTAGGTTTTTAATATCTAATGGTTTTATACAAAAATTGTTTAGAAAATTTTAATTCTATCAAATAAAATTCTTTTTGCAATTATTGTCATTATTAACATACCATTTAATACATTTTGTAGATCACTATTATAAACTAAATCGTCCACGACCCCCGCATTTTGTAAAAATCCTTCCTCTTTTTTGAGTTAAATAAATCATCCGAGTTCGTTTTTACATTAATTCTTAAGTAACGTTCTTTATTGTTTTTATTATTTTATTTTGAGCCTTATAAATTTATTTTGTAATTATAATTTTATAATGTTTTTATCATCCATTATTTACTAAATGAAATTTAATAAAATTAAATGATTAACTGATTATTTGGTCATTTATTGAAAATCTGTTAAATAAATCGAATTATAAAAATACATCTTTCTATTCCATACCTTTTTTACCCTTCTGTTTTTGTTTTTTTTTAGAAAAAAAATCATTTGAGGAGCTTTGGAAGTAAAATTTGAAATTTAAACAAAAGATTTGCCTAATATTTTGATTATCCCTTTACTTTGGGGTAAATTTATTTATTTGTTAGTAACAAAATGTTTGTTTGATTTTTGTTCAGATTATTACTTCATCGGATATTTTGTACTAATTTTACTGCGATAATTTTTGATAAAGTTTATAATCGTTTCTCATTCTTATACTAAATTTAAGAAAAATAAAATTTAAAAAAAAATTTCTAAAGAGAGCAAAATAAAACAAAAAACTTTATTCAAATACCTTATTTAACCAAAAAATAAATACTTCAAAGACAAAAAAAATACGGAAAAAAGTTAATAATAAAAGAAAATTTCTATATATAAGAATTTTTCTAGTAGTTAAAAAATTAATAAACAACCAAATAAAAAAATGTTACGGAGGCACATCTGCGTAAAAATTGATGGCACGCTTGAGCATTTTTGTACATAATAAATAAATGATAATGAAAATAGCAATAATTGACCACTGCATTTAACCGTTAAATTTAAATTAACAAAAATTATTATTAACTTCACCGTTTTACCTAACTGAGATACATAGAAAATATGAAACATTTAATAATTATTTGAGAATTTAAAGTTTAAATAGTATTAGAAAATATTTATATAAATTATACAAAGAGAATAAAATTGGTTAAAGTTATCAAGGCTTAAGGGACTTTATATTATATATTTTGTCTGTAATTTATAATTGAAAAAAGCATATTTATTAATTTTTCATTAATAAAACAGTTATAAGTAAACTATATGTTATTATTTTTAAAATATTTATTTTATAATAAATATCATTTTAATTTGATATTTATAATAGATTTTGTTATTATGATTGCGAATATTAAATTAATTTGATTGCTCTATATAATTTTAAATCGAATAAAATTATTTAAAATGAAATATTTTAGGGGTTTTCAAATATATTTCTTTTAAAACATAAATGATAAGAAATTATTCGTTTTATTACATAAATTAATTTAAGAATTTTTTTCTTTTTGGTTACGTTCTGCTTCCTTAATGTATTTTTTTTGTTATAAATTTTCTATCATTTGTTCTATTAACTTTTCTTATGCTTATAGCTTATACAGATAAAATTGTATTGCGAATTTTTTAATTCTTTTAAATTCTTTTTTTATCAATTCAAGTTTATACCTTTTGTAACTATAAAATAATGTAAAAAATAGAATTTACTTCTATGAAACTAAGCATATTTACTCTTTTTTTAATAAAAAAAAATATATTAAACTAGCTAATGAAACAAAATTAAATACATAATTAGTATTTATATTATTAGAATAGCTTATTTTGGTTTTCATTTTTTCTATTTTTTTGCGTTATGGTCCTGTTATCGTTTCCAAGATTTGGCGCTTCATAGGTTTAAAAGTTCACTTAAAAATAATAGAATTTTTATTATTTTGAATTCCTTCATTCTTTAAGATAAAAAATAAGATACTTTAAATAAATAAAATTGAGGGAAAATGATTTGAATCGAATTATAAAAATACATCTTTCTATTCCATACCTTTTTTACCCTTCTGTTTTTGTTTTTTTTTAGAAAAAAAATCATTTGAGGAGCTTTGGAAGTAAAATTTGAAATTTAAACAAAAGATTTGCCTAATATTTTGATTATCCCTTTACTTTGGGGTAAATTTATTTATTTGTTTTTAACAAAATGTTTGTTTGATTTTTGTTCAGATTATTACTTCATCGGATATTTTGTACTAATTTTACTGCGATAATTTTTGATAAAGTTTATAATCGTTTCTCATTCTTATACTAAATTTAAGAAAAATAAAATTTAAAAAAAAAATTTCTAAAGAGAGCAAAATAAAACAAAAAACTTTATTCAAATACCTTATTTAACCAAAAAATAAATTCTTCAAAGACAAAAAAAATACGGAAAAAAGTTAATAATAATAAACAAAATTTTTATATATAAGAAATTTCTAGTAGTTAAAAAATTAATAAACAAACAAATAAAAAAATGTTACGGAGGCACATCTGCGTAAAAATTGATGGCACGCTTGAGCATTTTTGTACATAATAAATAAATGATAATGAAAATAGCAATAATTGACCACTGCATTTAACCGTTTAATTTAAATTAACAAAAATTATTATTAATTCACCGCTATAACTAACTGAGATACATAGAAAATATGAAACATTTAATAATTATTTGACAATTTAAAGTTTAAATAATATTAGAAAATATTTATATAAATTATACAAAGAGAATAAAATTGGTTAAAGTTATCAAGGCTTAAGGGACTTCATATTATATATTTTGTCAGTAATTTATAATTGAAAAAAGCATATTTATTAATTTTTCATTAATAAAACAGTTATAAGTAATATGTTATTATTTTAAAATATTTATTTTATAATAAATATCATTTTAATTTGATATTTATAATAGATTTTGTTATTATGATTGCGAATTACTTCTATGAAACTAAGCATATTTACTCTTTTTTTAATAAAAAAAATATTAAACTAGCTAATGAAACAAAATTAAATACATAATTAGTATTTATATTATTATAATAGATTATTTTAGTTTTCATTTTTTCTATTTTATTGCTTTATGGTCCTGTTATCGTTTCCAAGATTTGGCGCTTCATAGATTTAAAGTTCACTTATAAGAATAGTATTTTTATTATTTTGAATTCCTTCATTCTTTATGATAAAAAATAAGTTACATTAAATAAATAAAATTGTGGAAAAATGATTTGGTCAAAATAATACGCACTATTTCATTTCAAGCTTTAATCCAAGGTTTTGTTTAAAAAAAAATATCTATTATTTCGTTGATTTTATTTAGATTTTTAATAATGCTTTTAGAATATTTATTAAATCCAACAATTTATTTTTAAAATTATTTTTGCAATTAAATTAATCATAATTGTTGAATTGTCGTTTTCCCAAAACCTTTTAATTTTTTCTAAAAAATTGATTAATTTTAATTAATTTATTGCGTATAATTTTAGCATTAGTCAAATTAATTTAATTTCTCTGTTTATTTATCTTTTTTCTAAAAATAAATATTTGTTTTATTTAGATTTTCTATTTATTGTGACAAATTCTGGAATTAAGGATTTTCTGAACTAATAATTTTGTTATGATTTTTTTATTTTAAACTTTTTTATGAATAAATGATGCGATGAGTTTTGTTCATAACATAACTGTCATCCTTAATATTTTTATGCAATTGATTTAAAGTAATCTTTTTTTTTAATTTTATTTATTAGTTTTAACTTGCTTGATTTTGTGTGTTATTGTAGCATGTGTGAAATTAAAATAAATTTTTTCGTTATCTTTTTTTCAGGAAAAAATAATTTTATATAATATTTGTTCGAATTATAACGAAAAATTTATCACATTTATTTTAAACTAAATTTATTTATGATTCTGTTTTATGCGACACTCAATACTGGAATTTAACATTTTAATTTGCTTTTTATTTCTCTCAAGATATTAATCTAAAATTTAATCAATCAGGTTACATATTTTCTATTACATTCTGAAGACAAGTATTTTCAATACTTCAGAATTTCGTAAATTTCTAAAATTTATTTGATTCCCTTTAATATTTATAGAAATTAGAATCATTTAAATGCGATTAATAAGAACTATTAATCTTTTTATTTGATTAATCTATTTGTTTTATCTAATATAATATATTATTTTTTTTATTTGATAAAAATACTTTTGTTTAATTATTACTTTCATTATTATTTTTTGTTGCATAAATGTGAATTTTTTGAAAATTTAAATTTCAACTTTTTGTTCGAATCAAGGGTTAGTGGCTCAAAATGGACCGAAATTGATATCAGAATCGGATTCTGCGACCCTGAAAACCCCCCAAAATGGCGTAAAATCGAATAAAAAAATTTGAAATTTTTTTTGAAAAAGGGGGGGGGCACCATCTATAGAATTACCGACTATTCAGAAGAAAATAATGGAAGTTGAAAAATTAAGCATTAAAAACTGCAGAGTGACCATTAACTTGTTACAGAGGACCAAGGGTGCACTTGTAAAAATATGTTTAAACAATTATAATTAAAACTGTACGAATGATTAAGAAATAATTTTTGTAAAGAACAAATACAAAAATAGAACCATTAAAAATTTTCAGCACTATAAAAAATTTATTTTTTGAAAAATTTTTAAGATAATTTTTTAAAAAATATTAAGGATAGTAATAAATTTTGCATTAAAAATAATTTACAGCATAATTTTATATTAAGAACAGAGAAGAAAATGCCAGTAAATAATACGATAATAATAAAAAAAATCTCATTCAAAACGAATTTAAAAATTAATTGAGTGGATGATTAAAAAAATAATTAACTGGTTTTAATTTTCATCCCACCAAAGGAAAATGGGAGATTAATTTTTAAAACACATACAAATATTGTTTTTTACAGTTAATAAAAGTTAAAAAAAGTGAATAAGTAAAATAGTAAATTAATTTAAACATAACCATATTCCAAATGTAAAATTTCACTTAATGAATAAATTAATATTTTCAGTAATCAAAAATCCACGCGTCAATTGCTCCGCGGAAGATCTCCGTAGTGCTCAAAAAAGACTCACAGAACAAGTGCTAGAATTAGGGTTGAGCGGTACCGGTACCGGTACCGGTACTGGCCGGTAATTACCGGTTTTTTGGTACCGGTACCGGTACCGGTACCGGTTTTTTCAAAAATGAAATTACCGTTACCGGTTTGTCTAGTACCGGTACCGCCGGTAAAAATTTGCACTGGTAAGAATGGGGGTCTGGTCGAGAAAAGAGTAGGAAATTGGTGAAGAAGTAGAAATTTTTGAGAAAAAATTAAATTTTATTTCATTTAGTTATGGGATTACACACATGCACATGTGGTGTAGTGGTTAAACTTTCTACCTTTCATAATTTTTCGCCTGGGTTCAATTCCCCACTTGGATAGAATATTCCTCACATTTTCTTTACCATTATTTTAATTAAAATTTTAATTTTAAAAAATATTCCAACTTTTTTCTTTCATGTTAAGCATCCTAAAAACCCAAAACTTAATCAATTGGTCTTTTTTACAAATTCTGTTAACAAATCGCATTAAAAAATACAAAATTTTTCCCGGCGGCGCCTATCGGCACCGCCGGCCCTCCTTGTCCCCCAAAAGTCTTGAGAAAAACGTGCCGCGTAAAAAGCGGTGTTGAAAGCAAAAAAGGTCATTGATTTACATTAATTTACATGGCCGGAGACCCCTTCGCAAAATTGGAAAATTGGCCGCTGATCCCTTGTTTTGCAATAATCTGAATTTTGAGGTCTATATTTGAATTTTAGTGTTCTATGTCCTGAATTTGAAAAAAAAACTTGGTCACCCTCAATATTAGTGATGCTCGAGACCAAAAATTTCCCGAGACTCGAGACCGAGACTCGACCCCGAGACCGAGACTCGAGACTCGAGACCGAGACTCGACCCCGAGACCGAGACTCGACCCCGAGACCGAGACTCGACCCCGAGACTCGAGACCGAGACCCAAAACTCCGAGACCGAGACCAAAAAAACCCGAGACCCGAGACTTTTTTCAAAAATTTTTTCTTACACACTTAAAAATCGAAAAAAATCAATCTTTTGAGTTTTCTCAAAAATTTTTGTTTTTTTCCTTATTTAAGCTACCATACATTTTTCCTTTTCATATGATTGACTTTTTTACACCATTTTTTGTGGTGCTCTTTTTCAAAAAAAATTTTCGGTAACAGGGGTCCGGCGGTGCCGATAGGCGCCGCCGGGAAAATTTTTTTAAATTTTACTGCAATTTGTTAACGGATTTTGTCCAAAAAATGACCAAATTTTGCGTCTTTGAGCTACTTTTTTAAAATAAAAGTAAGAGTTTTGGGTGCCGTCGGTGCCGTTAGGCGCCGCCGGAGAAAATTTTGAAATTTTTAGTGCACTTTGTTAATAGATTTAGTAAAATGACATTTTTACGATTTTAATTGTTAAAATTGTGTTTGAACTCCCATCGAAAAAAACATTAATTTTGAAAAATGAGAAGAAAAAATAATACTTGGAGTGGAAGTGATCCAACGCAAAAATTAGGAACAAAACCAAGAACACAACCCGCTGGACCACGCATATATTAACAAACTTTAACAAAAAAGAACCTAAAATTTATAAAAATAGAAGTTTACCAAAGGCCAACAATCATTAGGGGTGTAAAAAAGTCTCGGTCTCGAGTCTCGAAAATCGAGACCGAGACTTGAAAACCCGAGACCGAGACTCGAGACCGAGACCAAAAAAACCCGAGACTTTTCTCGAGTCGAGACTCGAGACCGAGACTCTCGAGCATCACTACTCAATATACATTTGCTTCTGAACAATTCTAATGCTAAAAAACAGGCAATCGCGCGAAAACTGAATAAAAATTTTGTATTTGGAAAATTTTGTCCAAAAATTTTTATGTTCTAAAATTACCGGTTTTTACCGGTACCGGTACCGGTACCGGTACCGGTTGAAAAAGTTGGTACCGGTACCGGTACCGGTTTTTGCAGTACCGGTCAGTACCGGTACCGGTTTTTTTGCAATTACCGATTACCGCTCAACTCTAGTTATAATTTATTCATTTTTTTAAATAGGTAGTTAAATTTTGTATTTAAAAAATGAAAATGAATAATCGCGTTAGCAATTTTCTCAATGGAATCATAGTGAGAATCCGCCGATTACTTTATCGTGTTGATGATTTTGTCAGTTGCTTAAAAACAACCCTCCACACCATCTTTTATGTAATCGAGCTACAAACAAAAAAATTTAGCAATTAAATTAACAATTAATTTAATACTCTTTGATAATTAATATTTTATAATTTATTTAATTATACTTGTATTTCAAATTTTTCCTTTTTTGTATATTTTTCAATACATATGATACATAAGAAGGTTTTTTGCTTTAATATTCAATGAGCGATGATTCAAACATGAAATTTAAAAATTAAAAAAGGCACATTTTTCCAAATCGATTCATTAGGAAAAAAGGAAGAAGAGAATTATTATCAATAATTTTCATTTTTTATAAAAAAAAACTATTTAATTCTAAATTGGGAACGAATAATAAAAAACTGATCAATTTATTTGTTCTAATTTTTACATGTTATGATTATACAATTTTTAGAAACATAATAATATTTGTTAACATGTTGTCTAAATAAAAAAAAGAAGATTTCATGTATTCTTATAAGTGTTGGAGGTATCAAACATTTTCTGTTTGTTGGCATTTAACGGATGTTATTTCGTAATGAATATGTCTAATGAAAAAATTTGTTGCTTTGGATTATAATGAAACATAAATAAATATGTTCATTATTGTTGTTTTTTATATAACGAAATTTCACACCATCCAGGCATTTACGAAATGTCAAAAATGAGAGACAAATAATTGTTGTGGGAAATTAGGTTTAAAAAAATATTTAGAATTCATATTACACTTTTAAATACTAAATTACAAGCTATTAAAATATGCTCTTAAATTAGGAAAAAAAGTTTGTTCGTTTTCACGGTTTGTTACTTAAGATAATTCTTAGCTTCTCAGTCAGATAACATTGAATAAAATTAAAAAATTATATTGCGTAGTTTCCATTGTATTTAAGCTTGCCCATTGAAAACTAACGGTCTCCTTGCTAGAAGCGTGCTGGGTCGTTTCGTAAAAAGTGCCACTATGGGCGTTTCGTAAAAGTGCCACCTTGGGAATGTTTCGTAAAAGTGCCACTGTGGTCGTTTCGTAAAGTGCCAGATCGTTTCGTAAAAGTGCCAACTATTTTATTCGATTTTGATAACATATAAAATGAATATATAAAATATATAATTTATCAATGGCAATTTTTATTTTTTGTCTGTGCAAATACGTGTCATCCGAGACTTATACATAGATGTTAGCGAGAAGCTCATCAAAATATTTTCTATCATTATATAAAAATGTTTCCCTAAATTGCAATCCAAAATTTATATAAACCATGAATTATTTTTTAATTTTAATATTATGCTGTTGTTTTAAAGGTAATCTACGACATCGGTTTAGAGGAATTCATCGCACACAATGGTGTCAAAAATTTAGTTGATCAATATTTCAAAAAAGTATGCGTGTTTTTTATTAATCGAACATTTAAAATGTTACAGTTGACCGTTGTTGCTATGCCCATGACATGTGCTACATAAATAAGGGACAAAAACTTTTTGGAGAACGTTTTAAAGAACAGTGAAAAATAACGGATTTTATTTGATTACAGTTTTCAATATTCATAGTTTACTAATTAAATAATATGTATAACACAAACATAAATTTTTGAATTCATAACTCTATACTCAACCATATTTTTATAATGGCACTTTTACGAAACGACCTGGCACTTTTACAAAACGACCACAGTGGCACTTTTACGAAAAGTCCCAAGGTGGCACTTTTACGAAACGACTTGGCACTTTTACGAAACGACCTGGCACTTTTACGAGACTTATACATAGATGTTAGCGAGAAGCTCATCAAAATATTTTCTATCATTATATAAAAATGTTTCCCTAAATTGATAAAACAATCCAAAATTTATATAAACCATGAATTATTTTTTAATTTTAATATTATGCTGTTGTTTTAAAGTAATCTACGACATCGGTTTAGAGGAATTCATCGCACACAATGGTGTCAAAAATTTAGTTGATCAATATTTCAAAAAAGTATGCGTGTTTTTTATTAATCGAACATTTAAAATGTTACAGTTGACCGTTTTGCTATGCCCATGACATGTGCTACATAAATAAGGGACAAAAACTTTTTGGAGAACGTTTTAAAGAACAGTGAAAAATAACGGATTTTATTTGATTACAGTTTTCAATATTCATAGTTTACTAATTAAATAATATGTATAACACAAACATAAATTTTTGAATTCAAAATTTTCACGTTTGAAAACATAAACCGGATCTATTGCTCGTGAAAATTGATTCTATAATTATTCTTCAAATTTTTTAATGTTATACAGAATAGTAAAATATAAAACAAAATTTTTAAAAGATAGAGACCATTTCACACGACCTGGCACTTTTACGAAACGCCCATAGTGGCACTTTTTACGAAACGACCTAGCACCGCTAGAAGTAATTTGAAGTAAAATTACTTGAAGAAAAGAGAAAGAAGCAATTAAAACATATTTTATATTCAAAGCGATACATACATAAGCAAAAAATATCATTAATCTGTATAAACTAAATTCGAGTGCGCATAGCTTAACATAAATCGGAACCGGATTTCAAGAAAAAAATAAATATATTTTTTATAAAAATAAAAAATATGTAAACCCTAAATGAACAAAAAATTTTGAAAAATTTGAAAGTGATGAACTTAAATAATAAACGTGAATTTAAGCTATTGATTTAAATTACTTAAATAATAAATTAGGATTTAGTTGCAAAAATTATCGAGAAGAAGGTAAAAATAATTTGCAATACTTTAAATTAAAATTTATTCAAAACTATCTCACATGTCAGCTTCAAAAAATTCAATTCAAAATAAAAATTTGTTCATCTCTCAGTAAATAAGTCAGCAGCATATTCTTTCTAAAAATCTTCAATAATATTTTATTCGGTCAATATTTTCTTAATAACGATATACCATTATAAGTAATTTGCTGGGTCGTTTCGTAAAAAGTGCCACTATGGGCGTTTCGTAAAAGTGCCACCTTGGAATGTTTCGTAAAAGTGCCACTGTGGTCGTTTCGTAAAGTGCCAGATAATCAACAAATAATTGCAAAAATTTTATTCGATTTTGATAACATATAAAATGAATATATAAAATATATAATTTATCAATGGCAATTTTTATTTTTTGTCTGTGCAAATACGTGTCATCCGAGACTTATACATAGATGTTAGCGAGAAGCTCATCAAAATATTTTCTATCATTATATAAAAATGTTTCCCTAAATTGCTAAAACAATCCAAAATTTATATAAACCATGAATTATTTTTTAATTTTAATATTATGCTGTTGTTTTAAAGTAATCTACGACATCGGTTTAGAGGAATTCATCGCACACAATGGTGTCAAAAATTTAGTTGATCAATATTTCAAAATCATTATTGATGATTATTTAAAATATCGTTTAATAAAAGTATTTTAAATATATTCACTTCATTTTATTGTTTAATTATTATTATTATTTTTAATTTATGCTATATAGCTATGGGTTTTACGGCTTCTAATATCCTTTAAACTAAGCAACACATAAATAGTTTGGATTAGAAAAAATAAAGTGTTGATGTTAATCAAATGGTTGCTTAATAAATATTATGATTTTCATTAAATTCTTATTATTTGTGATATTTTACAGTGTTTTAATTTAATTTTATGTCTTGAATTTATTAAAGTGTATTCAGTTAGTTGCTTTTGTTTAGTTGTTTTTTTAATTATACTTTTATTTTTGCATTATTTTTGCCTCAATTTAAATTTTGCAATGTTTTTCGTTATTTTTCGTTTAGGTATTTTTTTTTGAAGTTAAATAATCATGTACTTACCTACCCAATATTAATTGGCTCTGCGTTTTTTATAATCCACTTCATCTGTACTTTTTTCTAGCGTGGCATTTTCAGACACTTATCCTGGCGAACAATTACCATGTTTTTCTTTTAATGGGCATTATTATTTGCTCATTATTAATGATTAAAAGCAAAAATGCATCTTATTTCTTATGCAATTTATTTGGTATTTAAATTTTAACTTTTTATATTCTTTTATAGTTTTTGAATAGTCTTAGATTTATGAACTTATTTAAACAAAAATAGATACATATAAAAAATTAATAATTAAAACAAAGCATAAAAAATAAATAGGTGGTTAAATTTTTAATACTTATGATTGAAATTTAAAATAAAAATTAAATAAATAAGAAAAAAATTTTCACGTTTGAAAACATAAACCGGATCTATTGCTCGTGAAAATTGATTCTATAACAAATCAAAATTGATTTGTTTAAATAAACCAATTGAATGTGCATGGATAAAATCATTTCATTTGAATGGCTTTCTAATGGCAGGTGATTCAAATGACAGGTGCCATCAATGCAGCCAATCACAATAGGTATTTTTGCCTTCTTTAACAAGTTATTATTAAAATAAAATAAATTGCCAGGATTTGTAGAAATCAAATTAATTATGTCCTATGTCAATAAATTTTCAAATAATTAAACAAAACTTATTTAAAGGCAAATAATTTTTTATTTTGTTTAGATTTCAAATTATTTTTTTATTGAAATAAAAAAAAATTTATAATAAATAATTAGGTTGCTAGATTTGTCTTATTATTTTATTTCATGATTTTATCACAATTTTAAAAAAAGTTATAAAAATAAAACTGATTTTATATTGCGTAGTTTCCATTGTATTTAAGCTTGCCCATTGAAAACTAACGGTCTCCTTGATAGAAGCGTGCTGGGTCGTTTCGTAAAAAGTGCCACTATGGGCGTTTCGTAAAAGTGCCACCTTGGGAATGTTTCGTAAAAGTGCCACTGTGGTCGTTTCGTAAAGTGCCAGATCGTTTCGTAAAAGTGCCAACTATTTTATTCGATTTTGATAACATATAAAATGAATATATAAAATATATAATTTATCAATGGCAATTTTTATTTTTTGTCTGTGCAAATACGTGTCATCCGAGACTTATACATAGATGTTAGCGAGAAGCTCATCAAAATATTTTCTATCATTATATAAAAATGTTTCCCTAAATTGCTAAAACAATCCAAAATTTATATAAACCATGAATTATTTTTTAATTTTAATATTATGCTGTTGTTTTAAAGTAATCTACGACATCGGTTTAGAGGAATTCATCGCACACAATGGTGTCAAAAATTTAGTTGATCAATATTTCAAAAAAGTATGCGTGTTTTTTATTAATCGAACATTTAAAATGTTACAGTTGACCGTTGTTGCTATGCCCATGACATGTGCTACATAAATAAGGGACAAAAACTTTTTGGAGAACGTTTTAAAGAACAGTGAAAAATAACGGATTTTATTTGATTACAGTTTTCAATATTCATAGTTTACTAATTAAATAATATGTATAACACAAACATAAATTTTTGAATTCATAACTCTATACTCAACCATATTTTTATAATGGCACTTTTACGAAACGACCTGGCACTTTTACAAAACGACCACAGTGGCACTTTTACGAAAAGTCCCAAGGTGGCACTTTTACGAAACGACTTGGCACTTTTACGAAACGACCTGGCACTTTTACGAAACGCCCATAGTGGCACTTTTTACGAAACGACCTAGCACCGCTAGAAGTAATTTGAAGTAAAATTACTTGAAGAAAAGAGAAAGAAGCAATTAAAACATATTTTATATTCAAAGCGATACATACATAAGCAAAAAATATCATTAATCTGTATAAACTAAATTCGAGTGCGCATAGCTTAACATAAATCGGAACCGGATTTCAAGAAAAAAAGTTATTTTTCGTTTAGGTATTTTTTTTTGAAGTTAAATAATCATGTACTTACCTACCCAATATTAATTGGCTCTGCGTTTTTTATAATCCACACCATGTTTTTTCTTTTAATGGGCATTATTATTTGCAAAAATTAATAATTAAAACAAAGCATAAAAAATAAATAGTTATGCAATTTATTTGGTATTTAAATTTTAACTTTTTATATTCTTTTATAGTTTTTGAATAGTCTTAGATTTATGAACTTGCTGATATTCTTCAAAAATAAATTTAATTAATGTCGAAGTTTTTCTATTTTTCACATTTATTTTTGCTTTGATAAGAGTGTTTAACAACTTATTATATTAAACATAAATTAAAACATTAATATTTTGAAACAGGTTATGAGCTAGTGATAATAATTACAAAATTATTAACAATAATTAGTCAACAAATCAAAATTGATTTGTCGTTTCGTAAAGTGCCAGATCGTTTCGTAAAAGTGCCAACTATTTTATTCGATTTTGATAACATATAAAATGAATATATAAAATATATAATTTATCAATGGCAATTTTTATTTTTTGTCTGTGCAAATACGTGTCATCCGAGACTTATACATAGATGTTAGCGAGAAGCTCATCAAAATATTTTCTATCATTATATAAAAATGTTTCCCTAAATTGCTAAAACAATCCAAAATTTATATAAACCATGAATTATTTTTTAATTTTAATATTATGCTGTTGTTTTAAAGTAATCTACGACATCGGTTTAGAGGAATTCATCGCACACAATGGTGTCAAAAATTTAGTTGATCAATATTTCAAAAAAGTATGCTAAAAATAAAACTGATTTTATATTGCGTAGTTTCCATTGTATTTAAGCTTGCCCATTGAAAACTAACGGTCTCCTTGATAGAAGCGTGCTGGGTCGTTTCGTAAAAAGTGCCACTATGGGCGTTTCGTAAAAGTGCCACCTTGGGAATGTTTCGTAAAAGTGCCACTGTGGTCGTTTCGTAAAGTGCCAGATCGTTTCGTAAAAGTGCCAACTATTTTATTCGATTTTGATAACATATAAAATGGCACTTTTACGAAACGACCTGGCACTTTTACAAAACGACCACAGTGGCACTTTTACGAAAAGTCCCAAGGTGGCACTTTTACGAAACGACTTGGCACTTTTACGAAACGACCTGGCACTTTTACGAAACGCCCATAGTGGCACTTTTTACGAAACGACCTAGCACCGCTAGAAGTAATTTGAAGTAAAATTACTTGAAGAAAAGAGAAAGAAGCAATTAAAACATATTTTATATTCAAAGCGATACATACATAAGCAAAAAATATCATTAATCTGTATAAACTAAATTCGAGTGCGCATAGCTTAACATAAATCGGAACCGGATTTCAAGAAAAAAATAAATATATTTTTTATAAAAAAATACCTGCGATCTTTCCTAAATGAACAAGAATAACTGAGTTTAAAAATGGTGGAACTTTAAATGAATAATTGAGAGAAAAAATTTAAACAAAAATAGATACATATAAAAAATTAATAATTAAAACAAAGCATAAAAAATAAATAGGTGGTTAAATTTTTAATACTTATGATTGAAATTTAAAATAAAAATTAAATAAATAAGAAAAAAATTTTCACGTTTGAAAACATAAACCGGATCTATTGCTCGTGAAAATTGATTCTATAATTATTCTTCAAATTTTTTAATGTTATACAGAATAGTAAAATATAAAACAAAATTTTTAAAAGATAGAGACCATTTCACCTTATGAATGCTTTTCATGAGACAAAGAAAAACTTTAAAAAACATTTGCAAGATTCTGATTTTAACAATAAAAAAATATAGAAAATAAAAGATAAATATTTTCGAAAGAGAATGAAAGAATTTATTAATTAATTATTATAATTAAAAGAAGTAAGATAATTATTAAAAGGGACACAATCACTGATGAAAAACGGCCATCGTGTACGCCTCAAAATGTGAAGTACTAAACAACCCGGTTTTAACAAGATAAATAAAAAAATATATAAACCTTCCTTTATTTTAAAATTTTGAAAAATTTGAAAGTGATGAACTTAAATAATAAACGTGAATTTAAGCTATTGATTTAAATTACTTAAATATTAAATTAGGATTTAGTTGCAAAAATTATCGAGAATAAGGTAAAAATCATTTGCAATACTTTAAATTAAAATTTATTCAAAACTATCTCACATTTCAGCTTCAAAATATTCAATTCAAAATAAAAATTTGTTCATCTCTCAGTAAATAAGTCAGCAGCATATTCATTCTAAAAATCTTCAATAATATTTTATTCTGTCAATATTTTTTTAATAACGATATACCATTCTAAGTAATGAATCATCATGCT
The DNA here is from genome assembly GCA_004148225.2 of Heterodera glycines. Classification (NCBI taxonomy): domain Eukaryota; kingdom Metazoa; phylum Nematoda; class Chromadorea; order Rhabditida; family Heteroderidae; genus Heterodera; species Heterodera glycines. The sequence goes on along the minus strand of CP049705.1, from coordinate 18,466,812 downwards.
TTTCAGTTAAATTTATTATTAAAAAATTATCTAAATAAGTAAAACGACATTCAACCATGCAATAAAAATTGTTAGTACTCAAGATATGGTAAAAAATCAACAAATAATTGCAAAAATTTTACTTGTAAATTATTTTGACAGATTTATAAAAATCAGTGAATATAAAATATTTTAATACTTATTGAAGTAATATTCATAAACCGGTTAATTACATTAATTTAAATTCAATAGCAAATAGCAGGGATGGTTTTTGACTTATTTTTTTTCTTATATACGTAATATCGAAATTTTTCATTCCTTTTTCTTCATATTAAATTTCGTTTTTACTTTTATTGTTAAATTGTTAAAATCAGGCTCAAATCTTTTAATAACAAAATATTGTCAAGATGATTTTTTAAATTTAATAACAATTAATTTAATATTTTTTTATTTTGTTCATTATTGATGATTATTTAAAATATCGTTTAATAAAAGTATTTTAAATATATTCACTTCATTTTATTGTTTAATTATTATTTTTATTTTAAATTTATGCTATATAGCTATGGGTTTTACGGCTTCTAATATCCTTTAAACTAAGCAACACATAAATAGTTTGGATTAGAAAAAATAAAGTGTTGATGTTAATCAAATGGTTGCTTAATAAATATTATGATTTTCATTAAATTCTTATTATTTGTGATATTTTACAGTGTTTTAATTTAATTCTATGTCTTGAATTTATTAAAGTGTATTCAGTTAGTTGCTTTTGTTTAGTTGTTTTTTTAATTATACTTTTATTTTTGCATTATTTTTGCCTCAATTTAAATTTTGCAATGTTTTTCGTTATTTTTCGTTTAGGTATTTTTTTTTGAAGTTAAATAATCATGTACTTACCTACCCAATATTAATTAGCTCTGCGTTTTTTATAATCCACACCATGTTTTTCTTTTAATGGGCATTATTATTTGCTCATTATTAATGATTAAAAGCAAAAATGCATCTTATTTCTTATGCAATTTATTTGGTATTTAAATTTTAACTTTTTATATTCTTTTATAGTTTTTGAATAGTCTTAGATTTATGAACTTGCTGATATTCTTCAAAAATAAATTTAATTAATGTCGAAGTTTTTCTATTTTTCACATTTATTTTTGCTTTGATAAGAGTGTTTAACAACTTATTATATTAAACATAAATTAAAACATTAATATTTTGAAACAGGTTATGAGCTAGTGATAATAATTACAAAATTATTAACAATAATTAGTCAACAAATCAAAATTGATTTGTTTAAATAAACCAATTGAATGTGCATGGATAAAATCATTTCATTTGAATGGCTTTCTAATGGCAGGTGATTCAAATGACAGGTGCCATCAATGCAGCCAATCACAATAGGTATTTTTGCCTTCTTTAACAAGTTATTATTAAAATAAAATAAATTGCCAGGATTTGTAGAAATCAAATTAATTATGTCCTATGTCAATAAATTTTCAAATAATTAAACAAAACTTATTTAAAGGCAAATAATTTTTTATTTTGTTTAGATTTCAAATTATTTTTTTATTGAAATAAAAAAAAATTTATAATAAATAATTAGGTTGCTAGATTTGTCTTATTATTTTATTTCATGATTTTATCACAATTTTAAAAAAAGTTATAAAAATAAAACTGATTTTATATTGCGTAGTTTCCATTGTATTTAAGCTTGCCCATTGAAAACTAACGGTCTCCTTGATAGAAGCGTGCTGGGTCGTTTCGTAAAAAGTGCCACTATGGGCGTTTCGTAAAAGTGCCACCTTGGGAATGTTTCGTAAAAGTGCCACTGTGGTCGTTTCGTAAAGTGCCAGATCGTTTCGTAAAAGTGCCAACTATTTTATTCGATTTTGATAACATATAAAATGAATATATAAAATATATAATTTATCAATGGCAATTTTTATTTTTTGTCTGTGCAAATACGTGTCATCCGAGACTTATACATAGATGTTAGCGAGAAGCTCATCAAAATATTTTCTATCATTATATAAAAATGTTTCCCTAAATTGCTAAAACAATCCAAAATTTATATAAACCATGAATTATTTTTTAATTTTAATATTATGCTGTTGTTTTAAAGTAATCTACGACATCGGTTTAGAGGAATTCATCGCACACAATGGTGTCAAAAATTTAGTTGATCAATATTTCAAAAAAGTATGCGTGTTTTTTATTAATCGAACATTTAAAATGTTACAGTTGACCGTTGTTGCTATGCCCATGACATGTGCTACATAAATAAGGGACAAAAACTTTTTGGAGAACGTTTTAAAGAACAGTGAAAAATAACGGATTTTATTTGATTACAGTTTTCAATATTCATAGTTTACTAATTAAATAATATGTATAACACAAACATAAATTTTTGAATTCATAACTCTATACTCAACCATATTTTTATAATGGCACTTTTACGAAACGACCTGGCACTTTTACAAAACGACCACAGTGGCACTTTTACGAAAAGTCCCAAGGTGGCACTTTTACGAAACGACTTGGCACTTTTACGAAACGACCTGGCACTTTTACGAAACGCCCATAGTGGCACTTTTTACGAAACGACCTAGCACCGCTAGAAGTAATTTGAAGTAAAATTACTTGAAGAAAAGAGAAAGAAGCAATTAAAACATATTTTATATTCAAAGCGATACATACATAAGCAAAAAATATCATTAATCTGTATAAACTAAATTCGAGTGCGCATAGCTTAACATAAATCGGAACCGGATTTCAAGAAAAAAATAAATATATTTTTTATAAAAAAATACCTGCGATCTTTCCTAAATGAACAAGAATAACTGAGTTTAAAAATGGTGGAACTTTAAATGAATAATTGAGAGAAAAAATTTAAACAAAAATAGATACATATAAAAAATTAATAATTAAAACAAAGCATAAAAAATAAATAGGTGGTTAAATTTTTAATACTTATGATTGAAATTTAAAATAAAAATTAAATAAATAAGAAAAAAATTTTCACGTTTGAAAACATAAACCGGATCTATTGCTCGTGAAAATTGATTCTATAATTATTCTTCAAATTTTTTAATGTTATACAGAATAGTAAAATATAAAACAAAATTTTTAAAAGATAGAGACCATTTCACCTTATGAATGCTTTTCATGAGACAAAGAAAAACTTTAAAAAACATTTGCAAGATTCTGATTTTAACAATAAAAAAATATAGGAAATAAAAGATAAATATTTTCGAAAGAGAATGATCGAATTTATTAATTAATTATTATAATTAAAAGAAGTAAGATAATTATTAAAAGGGACACAATCACTGATGAAAAACGGCCTTCGTGTAAGCGTCCAAATGTGAAGTACTAAACAACCCGGTTTTAACAAGATAAAATAAAAAATATGTAAACCTTCCTTTATTTTAAAATTTTGAAAAATTTGAAAGTGATGAACTTAAATAATAAACGTGAATTTAAGCTATTGATTTAAATTACTTAAATAATAAATTAGGATTTAGTTGCAAAAATTATCGAGAAGAAGGTAAAAATCATTTGCAATACTTTAAATTAAAATTTATTCAAAACTATCTCACATGTCAGCTTCAAAAAATTCAATTCAAAATAAAAATTTGTTCATCTCTCAGTAAATAAGTCAGCAGCATATTCATTCTAAAAATCTTCAATAATATTTTATTCTGTCAATATTTTCTTATTAACGATATACCATTATAAGTAATTAATCATCATGCTTTTCAGTTAAATTTATTATTAAAAAATTATCTAATAAGTAAAACGCATTATAACCATGCAATAAAAATTGTTAGTACTCAAGATATGGTAAAAAATCAACAAATAATTGCAAAAATTTTACTTGTAAATTATTTTGACAGATTTATAAAAATCAGTGAATATAAAATATTTTAATACTTATTGAAGTAATATTCATAAACCGGTTAATTACATTAATTTAAATTCAATAGCAAATAGCAGGGATGGTTTTTTGGCTATTTTTTTTCTTATATACGTAATATCGAAATTTTTCATTCCTTTTTCTTCATATTAAATTTCGTTTTTACTTTTATTGTTAAATTGTTAAAATCAGGCTCAAATCTTTTAATAACAAAATATTGTCAAGATGATTTTTTAAATTTAATAACAATTAATTTAATATTTTTTTATTTTGTTCATTATTGATGATTATTTAAAATATCGTTTAATAAAAGTATTTTAAATATATTCACTTCATTTTATTGTTTAATTATTATTATTATTTTTAATTTATGCTATATAGCTATGGGTTTTACGGCTTCTAATATCCTTTAAACTAAGCAACACATAAATAGTTTGGATTAGAAAAAATAAAGTGTTGATGTTAATCAAATGGTTGCTTAATAAATATTATGATTTTCATTAAATTCTTATTATTTGTGATATTTTACAGTGTTTTAATTTAATTTTATGTCTTGAATTTATTAAAGTGTATTCAGTTAGTTGCTTTTGTTTAGTTTTACAGTGTTTTAATTTAATTTTATGTCTTGAATTTATTAAAGTGTTTAAATTTTGCAATGTTTTTCGTTATTTTTCGTTTAGGTATTTTTTTTGAAGTTAAATAATCATGTACTTACCTACCCAATATTAATTGGCTCTGCGTTTTTTATAATCCACTTCATCTGTACTTTTTTCTAGCGTGGCATTTTCAGACACTTATCCTGGCGAACAATTACCATGTTTTTCTTTTAATGGGCATTATTATTTGCTCATTATTAATGATTAAAAGCAAAAATGCATCTTATTTCTTATGCAATTTATTTGGTATTTAAATTTTAACTTTTTATATTCTTTTATAGTTTTTGAATAGTCTTAGATTTATGAACTTGCTGATATTCTTCAAAAATAAATTTAATTAATGTCGAAGTTTTTCTATTTTTCACATTTATTTTTGCTTTGATAAGAGTGTTTAACAACTTATTATATTAAACATAAATTAAAACATTAATATTTTGAAACAGGTTATGAGCTAGTGATAATAATTACAAAATTATTAACAATAATTAGTCAACAAATCAAAATTGATTTGTTTAAATAAACCAATTGAATGTGCATGGATAAAATCATTTCATTTGAATGGCTTTCTAATGGCAGGTGATTCAAATGACAGGTGCCATCAATGCAGCCAATCACAATAGGTATTTTTGCCTTCTTTAACAAGTTATTATTAAAATAAAATAAATTGCCAGGATTTGTAGAAATCAAATTAATTATGTCCTATGTCAATAAATTTTCAAATAATTAAACAAAACTTATTTAAAGGCAAATAATTTTTTATTTTGTTTAGATTTCAAATTATTTTTTTATTGAAATAAAAAAAAATTTATAATAAATAATTAGGTTGCTAGATTTGTCTTATTATTTTATTTCATGATTTTATCACAATTTTAAAAAAAGTTATAAAAATAAAACTGATTTTATATTGCGTAGTTTCCATTGTATTTAAGCTTGCCCATTGAAAACTAACGGTCTCCTTGATAGAAGCGTGCTGGGTCGTTTCGTAAAAAGTGCCACTATGGGCGTTTCGTAAAAGTGCCACCTTGGGAATGTTTCGTAAAAGTGCCACTGTGGTCGTTTCGTAAAGTGCCAGATCGTTTCGTAAAAGTGCCAACTATTTTATTCGATTTTGATAACATATAAAATGAATATATAAAATATATAATTTATCAATGGCAATTTTTATTTTTTGTCTGTGCAAATACGTGTCATCCGAGACTTATACATAGATGTTAGCGAGAAGCTCATCAAAATATTTTCTATCATTATATAAAAATGTTTCCCTAAATTGCTAAAACAATCCAAAATTTATATAAACCATGAATTATTTTTTAATTTTAATATTATGCTGTTGTTTTAAAGTAATCTACGACATCGGTTTAGAGGAATTCATCGCACACAATGGTGTCAAAAATTTAGTTGATCAATATTTCAAAAAAGTATGCGTGTTTTTTATTAATCGAACATTTAAAATGTTACAGTTGACCGTTGTTGCTATGCCCATGACATGTGCTACATAAATAAGGGACAAAAACTTTTTGGAGAACGTTTTAAAGAACAGTGAAAAATAACGGATTTTATTTGATTACAGTTTTCAATATTCATAGTTTACTAATTAAATAATATGTATAACACAAACATAAATTTTTGAATTCATAACTCTATACTCAACCATATTTTTATAATGGCACTTTTACGAAACGACCTGGCACTTTTACAAAACGACCACAGTGGCACTTTTACGAAAAGTCCCAAGGTGGCACTTTTACGAAACGACTTGGCACTTTTACGAAACGACCTGGCACTTTTACGAAACGCCCATAGTGGCACTTTTTACGAAACGACCTAGCACCGACCATTTCACCTTATGAATGCTTTTCATGAGACAAAGAAAAACTTTAAAAAACATTTGCAAGATTCTGATTTTAACAATAAAAAAATATAGAAAATAAAAGATAAATATTTTCGAAAGAGAATGATCGAATTTATTAATTAATTATTATAATTAAAAGAAGTAAGATAATTATTAAAAGGGACACAATCACTGATGAAAAACGGCCTTCGTGTAAGCGTCCAAATGTGAAGTACTAAACAACCCGGTTTAACAAGATAAAATAAAAAATATGTAAACCTTCCTTTATTTTAAAATTTTGAAAAATTTGAAAGTGATGAACTTAAATAATAAACGTGAATTTAAGCTATTGATTTAAATTACTTAAATAATAAATTAGGATTTAGTTGCAAAAATTATCGAGAAGAAGGTAAAAATAATTTGCAATACTTTAAATTAAAATTTATTCAAAACTATCTCACATGTCAGCTTCAAAAAATTCAATTCAAAATAAAAATTTGTTCATCTCTCAGTAAATAAGTCAGCAGCATATTCTTTCTAAAAATCTTCAATAATATTTTATTCGGTCAATATTTTCTTAATAACGATATACCATTATAAGTAATTAATCATCATGCTTTTCAGTTAAATTTATTATTAAAAAATTATAAAATAAGTAAAACGACATTCAACCATGCAATAAAAATTGTTAGTACTCAAGATATGGTAAAAATCAACAAATAATTGCAAAAATTTTACTTGTAAATTATTTTGACAGATTTATAAAAATCAGTGAATATAAAATATTTTAATACTTATTGAAGTAATATTCATAAACCGGTTAATTACATTAATTTAAATTCAATAGCAAATAGCAGGGATGGTTTTTTGGCTATTTTTTTTCTTATATACGTAATATCGAAATTTTTCATTCCTTTTTCTTCATATTAAATTTCGTTTTTACTTTTATTGTTAAATTGTTAAAATCAGGCTCAAATCATTTAATAACAAAATATTGTCAAGATGATTTTTTAAATTTAATAACAATTAATTTAATATTATTTGATTTTTGTTCATTATTGATGATTATTTAAAATATCGTTTAATAAAAGTATTTTAAATATATTCACTTCATTTTATTGTTTAATTATTATTATTATTTTTAATTTATGCTATATAGCTATGGGTTTTACGGCTTCTAATATCCTTTAAACTAAGCAACACATAAATAGTTTGGATTAGAAAAAATAAAGTGTTGATGTTAATCAAATGGTTGCTTAATAAATATTATGATTTTCATTAAATTCTTATTATTTGTGATATTTTACAGTGTTTTAATTTAATTTTATGTCTTGAATTTATTAAAGTGTATTCAGTTAGTTGCTTTTGTTTAGTTGTTTTTTTAATTATACTTTTATTTTTGCATTATTTTTGCCTCAATTTAAATTTTGCAATGTTTTTCGTTATTTTTCGTTTAGGTATTTTTTTTGAAGTTAAATAATCATGTACTTACCTACCCAATATTAATTGGCTCTGCGTTTTTTATAATCCACTTCATCTGTACTTTTTTCTAGCGTGGCATTTTCAGACACTTATCCTGGCGAACAATTACCATGTTTTTCTTTTAATGGGCATTATTATTTGCTCATTATTAATGATTAAAAGCAAAAATGCATCTTATTTCTTATGCAATTTATTTGGTATTTAAATTTTAACTTTTTATATTCTTTTATAGTTTTTGAATAGTCTTAGATTTATGATCTTGCTGATATTCTTCAAAAATAAATTTAATTAATGTCGAAGTTTTTCTATTTTTCACATTTATTTTTGCTTTGATAAGAGTGTTTAACAACTTATTATATTAAACATAAATTAAAACATTAATATTTTGAAACAGGTTATGAGCTAGTGATAATAATTACAAAATTATTAACAATAATTAGTCAACAAATCAAAATTGATTTGTTTAAATAAACCAATTGAATGTGCATGGATAAAATCATTTCATTTGAATGGCTTTCTAATGGCAGGTGATTCAAATGACAGGTGCCATCAATGCAGCCAATCACAATAGGTATTTTTGCCTTCTTTAACAAGTTATTATTAAAATAAAATAAATTGCCAGGATTTGTAGAAATCAAATTAATTATGTCCTATGTCAATAAATTTTCAAATAATTAAACAAAACTTATTTAAAGGCAAATAATTTTTTATTTTGTTTAGATTTCAAATTATTTTTTTATTGAAATAAAAAAAAATTTATAATAAATAATTAGGTTGCTAGATTTGTCTTATTATTTTATTTCATGATTTTATCACAATTTTAAAAAAAGTTATAAAAATAAAACTGATTTTATATTGCGTAGTTTCCATTGTATTTAAGCTTGCCCATTGAAAACTAACGGTCTCCTTGATAGAAGCGTGCTGGGTCGTTTCGTAAAAAGTGCCACTATGGGCGTTTCGTAAAAGTGCCACCTTGGGAATGTTTCGTAAAAGTGCCACTGTGGTCGTTTCGTAAAGTGCCAGATCGTTTCGTAAAAGTGCCAACTATTTTATTCGATTTTGATAACATATAAAATGAATATATAAAATATATAATTTATCAATGGCAATTTTTATTTTTTGTCTGTGCAAATACGTGTCATCCGAGACTTATACATAGATGTTAGCGAGAAGCTCATCAAAATATTTTCTATCATTATATAAAAATGTTTCCCTAAATTGCTAAAACAATCCAAAATTTATATAAACCATGAATTATTTTTTAAATTTAATATTATGCTGTTGTTTTAAAGTAATCTACGACATCGGTTTAGAGGAATTCATCGCACACAATGGTGTCAAAAATTTAGTTGATCAATATTTCAAAAAAGTATGCGTGTTTTTTATTAATCGAACATTTAAAATGTTACAGTTGACCGTTGTTGCTATGCCCATGACATGTGCTACATAAATAAGGGACAAAAACTTTTTGGAGAACGTTTTAAAGAACAGTGAAAAATAACGGATTTTATTTGATTACAGTTTTCAATATTCATAGTTTACTAATTAAATAATATGTATAACACAAACATAAATTTTTGAATTCATAACTCTATACTCAACCATATTTTTATAATGGCACTTTTACGAAACGACCTGGCACTTTTACAAAACGACCACAGTGGCACTTTTACGAAAAGTCCCAAGGTGGCACTTTTACGAAACGACTTGGCACTTTTACGAAACGACCTGGCACTTTTACGAAACGCCCATAGTGGCACTTTTTACGAAACGACCTAGCACCGCTAGAAGTAATTTGAAGTAAAATTACTTGAAGAAAAGAGAAAGAAGCAATTAAAACATATTTTATATTCAAAGCGATACATACATAAGCAAAAAATATCATTAATCTGTATAAACTAAATTCGAGTGCGCATAGCTTAACATAAATCGGAACCGGATTTCAAGAAAAAAATAAATATATTTTTTATAAAAAAATACCTGCGATCTTTCCTAAATGAACAAGAATAACTGAGTTTAAAAATGGTGGAACTTTAAATGAATAATTGAGAGAAAAAATTTAAACAAAAATAGATACATATAAAAAATTAATAATTAAAACAAAGCATAAAAAATAAATAGGTGGTTAAATTTTTAATACTTATGATTGAAATTTAAAATAAAAATTAAATAAATAAGAAAAAAATTTTCACGTTTGAAAACATAAACCGGATCTATTGCTCGTGAAAATTGATTCTATAATTATTCTTCAAATTTTTTAATGTTATACAGAATAGTAAAATATAAAACAAAATTTTTAAAAGATAGAGACCATTTCACCTTATGAATGCTTTTCATGAGACAAAGAAAAACTTTAAAAAACATTTGCAAGATTCTGATTTTAACAATAAAAAAATATAGAAAATAAAGATAAATATTTTCGAAAGAGAATGATCGAATTTATTAATTAATTATTATAATTAAAAGAAGTAAGATAATTATTAAAAGGGACACAATCACTGATGAAAAACGGCCTTCGTGTAAGCGTCCAAATGTGAAGTACTAAACAACCCGGTTTTAACAAGATAAAATAAAAAATATGTAAACCTTCCTTTATTTTAAAATTTTGAAAAATTTGAAAGTGATGAACTTAAATAATAAACGTGAATTTAAGCTATTGATTTAAATTACTTAAATAATAAATTAGGATTTAGTTGCAAAAATTATCGAGAAGAAGGTAAAAATAATTTGCAATACTTTAAATTAAAATTTATTCAAAACTATCTCACATGTCAGCTTCAAAAAATTCAATTCAAAATAAAAATTTGTTCATCTCTCAGTAAATAAGTCAGCAGCATATTCTTTCTAAAAATCTTCAATAATATTTTATTCGGTCAATATTTTCTTAATAACGATATACCATTATAAGTAATTAATCATCATGCTTTTCAGTTAAATTTATTATTAAAAAATTATAAAATAAGTAAAACGACATTCAACCATGCAATAAAAATTGTTAGTACTCAAGATATGGTAAAAAATCAACAAATAATTGCAAAAATTTTACTTGTAAATTATTTTGACAGATTTATAAAAATCAGTGAATATAAAATATTTTAATACTTATTGAAGTAATATTCATAAACCGGTTAATTACATTAATTTAAATTCAATAGCAAATAGCAGGGATGGTTTTTTGGCTATTTTTTTTCTTATATACGTAATATCGAAATTTTTCATTCCTTTTTCTTCATATTAAATTTCGTTTTTACTTTTATTGTTAAATTGTTAAAATCAGGCTCAAATCATTTAATAACAAAATATTGTCAAGATGATTTTTTAAATTTAATAACAATTAATTTAATATTATTTGATTTTTGTTCATTATTGATGATTATTTAAAATATCGTTTAATAAAAGTATTTTAAATATATTCACTTCATTTTATTGTTTAATTATTATTATTATTTTTAATTTATGCTATATAGCTATGGGTTTTACGGCTTCTAATATCCTTTAAACTAAGCAACACATAAATAGTTTGGATTAGAAAAAATAAAGTGTTGATGTTAATCAAATGGTTGCTTAATAAATATTATGATTTTCATTAAATTCTTATTATTTGTGATATTTTACAGTGTTTTAATTTAATTTTATGTCTTGAATTTATTAAAGTGTATTCAGTTAGTTGCTTTTGTTTAGTTGTTTTTTTAATTATACTTTTATTTTTACAGCAACAACGACGACAACACCAACGGCAAAAAGCATTTTCAGGTCTCTTCAACGTATTTTTTTTTGAAGAAACAACACAACGAAACTGCCAAACACCAAGCAAATGTTGAGCTTTTTTATAATCCACTTCATCTGTACTTTTTTCTAGCGTGGCATTTTCAGACACTTATCCTGGCGAACAATTACCATGTTTTTCTTTTAATGGGCATTATTATTTGCTCATTATTAATGATTAAAAGCAAAAATGCATCTTATTTCTTATGCAATTTATTTGGTATTTAAATTTTAACTTTTTATATTCTTTTATAGTTTTTGAATAGTCTTAGATTTATGAACTTGCTGATATTCTTCAAAAATAAATTTAATTAATGTCGAAGTTTTTCTATTTTTCACATTTATTTTTGCTTTGATAAGAGTGTTTAACAACTTATTATATTAAACATAAATTAAAACATTAATATTTTGAAACAGGTTATGAGCTAGTGATAATAATTACAAAATTATTAACAATAATTAGTCAACAAATCAAAATTGATTTGTTTAAATAAACCAATTGAATGTGCATGGATAAAATCATTTCATTTGAATGGCTTTCTAATGGCAGGTGATTCAAATGACAGGTGCCATCAATGCAGCCAATCACAATAGGTGATTTTGCCTTCTTTAACAAGTTATTATTAAAATAAAATAAATTGCCAGGATTTGTAGAAATCAAATTAATTATGTCCTATGTCAATAAATTTTCAAATAATTAAACAAAACTTATTTAAAGGCAAATAATTTTTTATTTTGTTTAGATTTCAAATTATTTTTTTATTGAAATAAAAAAAAATTTATAATAAATAATTAGGTTGCTAGATTTGTCTTATTATTTTATTTCATGATTTTATCACAATTTTAAAAAAAGTTATAAAAATAAAACTGATTTTCAGATTCGGGACCAAAGGGGTGGACAGGATTTTTGAGTGGAAAATTTTTCTCGCCAAAAATTGTCCAAAATATGTCATTAGGGCTATTTTGAGCCGCTGAAAACGAATACGTGATCAGCTTTTAGTTTTGACATCGTTAATGCCTCAGAATCCCTGCGTGGATGGAATTCTGCGGCATCAAGTTTCTGAAGGGAAAGGTGGCTCAGTGGTCCATGCGATAGGCTATATGGCCAGCTGTCTCGGGTTCGAATCCCGCAGTGACCGGATGTTTTTTAAGGCTTGCTTTGACATTCTATTGGTTTGGGAACACATATAAAATAAAAATATTATGCTTACATTTTTATTTTTTTGATACTAAAATTCAGAAAAATAAACTCATCATTTGACTGATCCCTTACGGGTAGGTCGTTCAGGCGACCCACCCCGTGGGTCGCCAAAAACGGAACTTGCTCCGACCCAACCCACCGGGTCACGGGGTGGGTCGCTTCCCAACCCACGGGGTGGGTCGCTGCATGACCACAATAACAAATACAAGAGTCTGTACACTTGAGAGAGATAGCATAGTAAAGAAATATTACACTTTTCTCTGACTTCTCTAACTCAATTTACACCCCATCATATTTTTCCAAGCCAATTTTGCCTCAGCGTACATTCTTCAGCATTTTTCATTTTGTGATTTGTTACGGGGTAGGTCGTTCAGGCGACCCACCCCGTGGGTCGCCAAAAACGGAACTTGCTCCAACCCAACCCACCTGGTCACGGGATGGGTCGCTTCCCAACTCACGGGGTGGGTCGCTGCATGACCACAATAATAAAAGACAAGAGTCTGTACACTTGAAAGAGATACCTTAGTAAAGAAGAAATATTACATTAAAAAACGGGCGCGAAGCGCCCGTCCGAGCTCAACAAATTTAAAAGACGCGGGCGCGAGCGCCCGCAAGGCCGCGAAGCGGCCTTGATTTTTTAAAAATTCAAAAAAATCTCTCCAACCAATTCGATCAATTTGAATCGCTTCACAGTCTAGGTAGCGAAGCTCAAGAAGCGCGAAGCGCTTTTTCCCAGCTAAATAGCCGACGGTTCACGCACCCGCTATTTTCTATTTATTTACAATTAATGAGACTCTGAGAATTTATAATAAATGAATTTTATTTTTAATTTATATTTTGGTGCTTTTTACAGATTTATTGATTGTAGTAAAGATTTAAATAAGATTAAAACATTAAAAAATGTTAAAAAATTCAATATTTGATAAATTTTTTAGCTTCATCTTGAAAAATAACGGCAGCAACCCTTCAAAGTCTGCTGTGTGCCAATTTGACACTGTGCAAATGAATATTATGATTGTTTAATAAAGCAATTTAGGCAATTTTAAATTAAAATTTTTATTTATTCTATATGCAGATTATCTTTTGCTTAAATAAACAAAACATTTTTGCACTTTGATTTTTTATTCTCTTCTTGTGGTTTTATATTAAAGTTCTTTGAACATTTTCTTGAAAAATATGTTTCAATGGGCAATCGACATAAAATACCTAAATGGAAGTTTTTTCAAGATATAGGTGTTTATATTTATTGATTTTTTAATTTCGTTAAATATATTTAGTTTTTAAAATTTCGAGTTGGAGAGGCTTTTAATATAAATTTTTGTTAAAAGAAAGTCAATTCCAATATTTTAATATGTATTTTTATATTGTTAATGTTGTTTGCTTTTTGTAGATCAAATATTCATTAAATTTAATTGCTATAGATAGATTAATGAATTTGAATTAAGTTTCACATTGAAGATTGACAAAATAATTCAATTACGAATTAAAAAAGTTTTATTATATTTCACATTTGTATATTATTTAAATTAAAAATACATATTTATTTAAATTTACTTGATGAGTAGGGATGCGATTTTTAGTTAAATACCTAAAATTTTTGCGCACTTGTAACGTTGAGATAAGCATAAAAAACGAGTTTTTAGCTTGGTTTGGAGCTTCTACACCCACTTTTATAATACCTATTTTTACCTATTTCGGGATTTTTCTACCTATTACCTAGTTACCTAATTTTATACCTATTTCGGCATTTTTGGTGACTTTTTCAGGATTTTGAGGAATTTTTACAAAAAATTGTGTGAAAATGCCCAAAATAAAATCAAAATCTGCCTGGTTGAATGAATGGATCAACTGAGTCGACGGAAAAGCGACCTACACAACTGATGGAAAGGTCATTTATTGTCAGCCATGCCAACAACAGGTTAAATCGAAATTTGTCACCTACAACAGCAACAACGACGACAACACCAAAGGCAAAAAGCATTTTCAGGTCTCTTCAACGATGTTCTCGCATCTTAAACAACACAACGAAACTGCCAAACACCAAGCAAATGTTGAGCTTTTTATGCGGCCAAGTGGAAGCGCAAAAAAAACAACAATTTTTGACCACTCAAGCAACGAAAAATTTGGACGAATTTACGATGGACCTGTGTTCGGCTTTCACTTCGGCAAACATTCCATTTTTCAAATTGGAAAATCAGAGATTTCGAGGTTTGTTTTTGGGATGGGCCACCAAAAAAATTATTTAGGCTTTCTGGAAAAATATATTCAGCTAAATCTAGTAAATATATTAACTGCATATTTTTTTTTAATTGCAAATTTTCAAATATTTAATTTTTAATATTTTTAAAAGTAAAACATGCATTTAATGCGTGTAAGACATGTTATATCGATTTATTTTTTAACTTCTACAATTTATAGATTTGTAAAATTTTATATCAATAAAAAACGAGTTATTCGTGCATACATGTTTTGGTGCATTACTTTTGTCCCACCAAAAAGCGGGTTGGTTGAGTCATGACCGATTTTCTCGACGGCAAAGAAACTAATCGGGACAGTTTTTTGGTATTCATTAGTGCACTAATTAATGTTTCTTTTGGCATAAATTATACATTTTTTCACCCCATTCCTTTTTGAGAAAATCGAATTTTTTGAAAAAAATTTTTGGTGCAATACTTTTAACCATGAGTGTATGCCCAGCCTTTCTGTCGAAACCCTTCCATCCCAACTAAATAATTTTTTTATAATATTTTTTAAATAAATATTTACTTTATTAATTTAAAATTTTGCTTTTTATATTTTTAAATATAATAAACATATCTTTATTTTAAAGACAAAATTTTGAAAGTTATATTTCAACTTTTATTTTTGGATAAAATTAAATTATATATGATGTTATCCAATTCTCAAATAAATTTTTAATTAATTTTCGCAAGTTATTTCGTAATATTGTAATGAATAATTTGAAGATATTTCAGAAAAATATAAATAAAGAAATAAATTTTGAAGAAATGGAATAAATGGTTTTTGTTTGTATTAGTTCTAAATTGTCTTGATTATTTTCAATTGAATTAATTCTCTAATAAATGTTGTTTAGTTTTACATCAACGATATTTTTTTCACTGAAATTTTTATTTTTTCTAAAAAATTTGCATAACCTCATGAAATGTAAAAATGAAAAAGTTTCGTTGCTTGCAATTCTTATTTTTATAAAATCTTATCTAATTTTTATTTTACATTATGAAGATTATTTAATTTGATCAAGGAATTATAGTCTATCGCAATTCAATTATCGGTGAGTTAATTATTTTATATTAAGGAATACCTTTTCTAAGTGTTTGAAATTATTGTTTTTTCCTTGATTTACTTACATTTTAAGGTTGTCCGTATATAAATATATTAAAAAAGAAGTCATTTTAACAGCGTCAACGCGTGTTAATTGTTGAATTTAATATTTTTTCAAAATTAATGTTGCTATTTCCTCATATGTATGATACACTGTTCTGTAGCAAACATTTGTTATTTTCTGTTTGAAGAATTTTTTGTAAATTATTCAATGAGTTTTTGTTTTTAGAAATTATGCTTATTAAGTATAGAAAGTTATTTACTAGATCAGATTTAATTATAAATGAAATTTTACATTTTGTTTTTTAAATTTATTTAAATACAATAAAATAAATTTTGGTTTCATAAATTGGTTTAAAATGGAAGAAATTCTCACACGGTTTTTATTATTATTATTTTATAACATGGCTGGCTCAATCGACTAAGTGTTCGTTTTATTCAAAACTTTCTAAAACAATTATTATAAACATATGTGTCAATAAATTATTTGTAAAAAATCATAGAGGCAGTTGATTTTTCATACAGAACAGGAGTTGTGAAATTTAAATAAACTCAAAATATAATTACTAAAATAAATAATGATATTAAAATTCGATTTTGACGAAGAAGAAGCTCATACGTTCTTATCGAGATCACTTATAAAAAAGACAAAGAAAAAATAAAATTTTAGTAAGACCATAATATTATTTCTATTTTTAAAAAAATATAATGCTCCTCCCCCGCAATTGACACGAAAGTTCTCCACCCACGCTCACGACTAATATTTAAGTACACTCATTTTTCCATATTGTCTAACTTGCACATTACATTAAAAATAAATAAACTTCTTTTCTTACTTAATAAAAATTTATAAGAAAAAATAATTTTATGATCTTGATCATTTGTTGGTAAAAATTTATTTGAAATAATGAAAAACACCAACGTTAATTTTTCGTGCGTTTTAGAATAAAATTACAGCGAAAAAAATAAAAGTTTTTCAAGCAGTTTTCAAGCCATATTTGAAAAAAGCTAAAAAGAGTAAAATTGAACGATTCGGATGTTGTATTTTCCATTATAGGTGAAATAAGCGGATGTTAAACGGTTTTTTAATCAGAAATTTCTTGACACAAATGCGAAAAAAGGGAACACCTATTCCATATGAGTGAATAAGAAAAATGATAAAAGACTATCATATAAATTATAGAAACAAAAATAATATTTAGAAAATTTTATTTAAAACGCATTTTAAAAGATCGAAAAAATCAATAATTAACTCAATATGAATAAAAATACATACTTTCACTTTAATTCATGAAAAATAGTGTCAAAAAGTGCGAACATGCCTGCAGTTTATGATAAATTTTCGCCTAAAAATAAATAAATGAACTTATCTAAATTTAAGTAATTAAAAAAAGCAAATAAAAGTTAACACTGAAACGGATACAAAATAATAATGAAAAAGTCATTTTATATTTATTAAATTTGAATCCAAATAATTTAAAAATAAGTTCATTTTTATTGTATTTTCCAAATTGTTTCGTCAAAAATTTAATGATTCTATTACAACCTATCAAATTGATAATTAGCGCGAGGATTAGAGAAAAGCAGAATTATCGATCTTTGCCATGTGTTTTTCGAAAATCATTTATATTAAAAATTTAAATTACTTTTTCATAAAAATTTTTATGAATTTTTTTTAATAAAATTCGAAATCTTACCTATTTTAAATTAATAAATTTAAGTTTCTCATGGACAATATGGTAAATTTCGTATGAATTAAAAATAGTTAATTTAGTTTTTTTTTGGTCAATGACATTCTAAAAAAATCCAAAAGATTAACCAAAGATTTTTTAATTACATCGAAGCAAAAAATCCAAACAAGTTTCTTTAATACAATGAATCTATAAAATATATAACTGTAAAAAATCAAATGAAAAAGTCAGATTAAAAACTAATAAAAATGACACATAATACATAAAGAATATTAAATTAAAGAGCTAAAGTGGAGATCTCTAATAGAATCCAGTCAATTCTTTTGACACAACAATTAATTAATAATTTTAATTGGTTAAAAAATTAATTAATCCTCTTTAGATTTGAATTATAATAAATTCCTAAAATGTTAACATCAATTACATATTTTTTATAAAAATATTTTTCATTAATAATTTTTTTTAATAATCAGCACTCTTATAATCACCTGCAACAAGTTTGCAATTTTTGTAATCTGCAAAACAGTACTGAGTTTCGAACGCTAGAAATTATTTCAAACAATTTTATAAAAATGAGTTGTCAATAATTAGTCGAAAATACCAAATATTATATTCAAATTTTTCCATATGAATACGCTAACAAGGGAACATTCCGAGCTGTGAGTGGGAAAATGCACATAAGCTATATACCATTGGATAGAGCGGGGTCGACTTGTATTGTGAATTTTTAATTTTAGCGGTGCATTCCGCCTTCTTCAAAAGTTACAGGGCCTCGAAAATCGAAAATTTGGCTGTGTTTTCACATAAAGTTGGTGGCTCAGTTGGTTAAATTCCTAATTTTGGGGGTCCGGGTTCGAATCCAACATAAAAATAAATAAATTTAATTAAATTTTTAACAAATTAAAAATTTTAAAAATACATTTTTAAATATGAAAAATGCATTAAAATTATTTCTTTGTTTAAAATAAATGTGTACTGTCATTGTAAAGTGGAGAACTAGCGGGTGCGTGAACCGTCGGCTATTTAGCTGTGGAAAAGCGCTTCGCGCTTTGGGAGCTTCGCTACCTAGGCTGTAAAGCGATTCAAATAAATCGAATTGGTTGGAGAGGTTTTTTTGAATTTTTAAAAAATTATTAGGGGTTTTTAGTCCACATCGAGGATCAAGACGGGCGCTTCGCGCCCGTTTTTAAATTTGTTGGCCTTGGACGGGCGCTTCGCGCCCGTTATTCAAATTTTGTTGGCCTTACAGAGATTAGAAGAGGTACAAAAGTGATTAGAAGAGGTACAAAAGTGATTAGAAGAGGTACAAAAGTGATTAGAAGAGGTGTAACAGTGATTAGAAGAGGTACAACAGAGATTAGAAGAGGTACAAATTTGATGAAGAGGTACAAAAGTGATAAAAGAGGTACAAAAGTGATTAGAAGAGGTACAAATTTGATGAAGAGAAAATTACAGCGAAAAAAATAAAAGTTTTTCAAGCAGTTTTCAAGCCATATTTCTAAAAAGCGTAAAATTGAACGATTCGGATGCTGTATTTTGCATTATAGGTGAAATAAGTGGATGTTAAACGGTTTTTTAATCAGAAATTTCTTGACACAAATGCGAAAAAAGGGAACACCTATTCCATATGAGTGAATAAGAAAAGTGATTAGAAGAGAGAGAGAGTAAGAGAGAGTCGAAATAACAGTGATTAAAAGAGGTACAAAAGTGATTAGAAGGGGTACAACAGTGATTAGAAGAGGTACAACTGTGATTAGAAGAGGTACAACTGTGATTAGGAGAGAGAGGTACAATGGTGATTAGAAGAGGTACAACTGTGATTAGAAGAGGTACAAAAGTGATTAGAAGAGGACGGAGCTCAGCGTCCCGAGAATAAAGCCACTTATTGTGTGACCAGCGAGTGTGGGAAGGCAATCCCGGGCTTGATCACCCCGGTACAACAGTGATTAGAAGAGGTACAAACTTTTTTAGAAGAGGTACAACAGTGATCAGAAGATGTACAACAATGATGAGAAGAGGTACAAAAGTGATTAGAAGGGGTACAACAGTGATTAGAAGAGGTACAATTATGGTTTAAAATGAAATAAATTAGAAAATTGCATTGGATGCATTATAAATTCATCAAATTAAAAAAATCATTTACTTATTAAAAATAAAGTTAGAAATTTATAATTAGAATATTTATTTAAATTGAAAGGAATTAATTTCTCGAAAATTTAAATTAAATAAAACAGTTATTCATCAGAAAATAATTTAAAATAAATTAATAAAACAATATTAAATTAAATAAAATACTTAAATAATTTAAATTAAAACATAATTCACCAAAATAATTTAATTTAAATTAAAAATTTTTATTTATTATTAATAATACAAAACAAATTAATTAAAAAATGTAAAAGTAAACAAAAAATGCATAGAAAATTAATGTACACCGTCTGGATTCGAACCTGCCCCCCCCCCCAGAATGATGCCCCAGAATCCCCAATCACACAGGGATTCTGAGGTCTTGACGATGTCAAAAGTAAAATCTGATCACGTATTCGTGATCAGCAGCCCAAATAACCCCTAAAGACATATTTTTGGAAGATTTTTGTGAAAAAAATTTTCCACTCAAAAATCCTGGTCACACCCCTTTGGTCCCGAATCCCAAAATCACTTTTATTTTTGTATCTTTTTTTAAAAATGTGATAAAAAGGTGAAATAAAATTTATATAATAGAGCAAAAAATTGCGGATTTTTGTAGTATTTTATTTTTCTAGAGTGACTTTTCAGAACCGAGTTCTGAATTTTTTTCTGAAAATTCGAATTTTTCCAGAAATTCTGGAATAACTTTTTTCTTTTTTGAGATATAAATTTCAAATAAATCCCATAAAATTCTCCATATTTTTCTCCATTTTTAAAGCTTTATTTCATTAAAATAGTCCCACAGTGAAGTGAGCTATGAATTTTCAAATATTAGGCCAAAATCCCGAGGGCCAAAAAATTGCCAAAAAATAAAGAATTTTTAAAAAATTCCAAAAATTCTGAAACTTAAAATAGACATCATATTCGTACTCAGCACCCCAAAATACCCCAGAAAAATATTTTTCACATCCCATTTTCGTCCGAAAAAAAATTTCCGAAAATTTCTAGGGGGCCTAGCTCGAAAATTTTTGAAAATTTCCGAACATGAAGTACACCGTTCGATAGAGCTTAAAAAGCTCTACAATTTTGCTCTAAGTCAAGTTTTGGCTAAAACCGATCCCTGAAGAGTTATGAGCCCGGGACTCAAATGTCCCGCTAAGGCCAAAATTTTTTTCTATTTCCGGGAAAAAATCGAAATTTTTCCGAAAAAAATACCAGTCGATAGAGCTCGAAAAACTATGTTTTGGAAGTGGTCTCCATTTCTCTGGGAAAAATCGTTAAAAAATCCTAAAATTCAAAAACCAAAAAAACGTTTTTTAGGCCTAACTCGAAATTTTTTGAAAATTTTCGAAATTTTAAAATTTGGAAAAATCGAGCTTTCAAAGCTCTACAATAAGTCCGCTGGAGCCCCCTCGCTCAGATCAAACCCTGACGCGGTATTCACCTGGGACTGAAGTGGACAAAGTTGGTACTGAATTTCTCCTATTTTCTGCAGCCCTTCCTACTATAGATAGAGGCCTGGAATTTTTTTTGACTTTTAGACAACACTTCAACTTAGGTTCCTACCAGCAGAAAGTTTTTGATTCGGGATTTAGAAAAAAAGTTATGGGCCGTCAAACGCACGAAAAAATGAGAAATCAGTCCCTGGTACTCAGTTGGCCCTTGGACCGGAAAACCTATATTTTTCCCGGATGCGCCTCAAAAAGTTGTAAGACCTTTCCACTACTTTCAGGGCGCTCCCGGCCTTCGGCCGGGAGATTTTGTTTTTGCAAACGAAACTCCTTGTCAATATAACATATATAGTAAAAATCGATATAAAGTGAAAAAAGTTGAAAATGAGCACAGAAGCACGAATTTTCGAGTTTCGAGGCCCTGTAACTTTCGAAGCAGGCGGAATGCACCGCTAAAATTAAAAATTCACAATACAAGTCGACCCCGCTCTATCCAATGGTATATAGCTTATATGCATTTTCCCACTCACAGCTCGGAATGTTCCCTTGTAAGTTGATAAATCGTAGAATTATTATTTAAAAATTTATATTTATTAATTAAGTTAACTAATTTTTTTATCATTGTAACAAATGGTTGTTTATTATAAAATATTTAATTTATTTTACTTTTAGTCAAAGCAGTAAATTTTAATTTATCTTTAAATAAAAAACTAGTCAGGATAAGATGCCGTACGTCTAGTCCATTAATGGTAAAATTTTTCAAATAATTTCGAATTTGTTTTTTGTGGAGTTTTTAACATAAATAATAAAATCTATCAAGTGAATTAACGAATGATAATATTATCATTTGCCAATATAAACAATTATGAAATATATTAATTTTATGAATTCATTTGTTTTTTATATTGCTACAATTTTGAACTCGTTAACTTTTCATAATGCAATTATAGTGCTTGTGCCAGTTTGAGTTGGGCGCGTTAGATCTTGATTATTTGTTGGTAAAAATTTATTTGAAATAATGAAAAACACCAAACGTTAATTTTTCGTGCGTTTTAGAATAAAATTACAGCGAAAAAAATAAAAGTTTTTCAAGCAGTTTTCAAGCCATATTTCTAAAAAGCGTAAAATTGAACGATTCGGATGCTGTATTTTGCATTATAGGTGAAATAAGTGGATGTTAAACGGTTTTTTAATCAGAAATTTCTTGACACAAATGCGAAAAAAGGGAACACCTATTCCATATGAGTGAATAAGAAAAATGATAAAAGACTATCATATTGTAAGAGAGAGTCGAAATTGTCGGGTTTTACTCGTTTAACTGCCGAAGCTCTAGGATTTCATTATTTTCACATTTATTTCTTTTTGCATTTAATTTCCCTTTTTACTAATTGTACCGCCCTCCCAGCGATAATTGATCGATGACATTTCACTTTTAACTTGTATTTAATGTTCGCCTTTTCAAGCGAACGGAGCTCAGCGTCCCGAGAATAAAGCCACTTATTGTGTGACCAGCGAGTGTGGGAAGGCAATCCCGGGCTTGATCACCCCGTGGACCCATCCTTCGGGAATATGTGGCACTTTTCCCTTTCCCTCCCCATTCCGAATTCCAATTCCCAACGCCAGCACGACCACCGCGCACGGCCGCGCTACTGGTAGCACCGGATGGTTCACTTTTGTGAACTTTTCATCAACCTGGGCGGAAGAGGAACAGCGAAAGGGAGGTGAGTTTGAGTGAGGGACATTGAGGAGGCGCCTGGTGTGAAGGAAAATGAGAAGAAGAAAAACGCTTCGGCGATTTAAATACCCCAAAAATGGGATGCCCCGAAAAAAGGGAAGGAAATAAATACCCCAAGAAAATGGGATGCCCCGAAAATAGGGAAGGAAACAAAAAACCCCAAAAATGGGATGCCCCGAAAATAGGGAATGTCCGAGGCCTAGGGACAGTGCGTGAAATTTTTCCGCATTTTTTTTGGGGTACTGTACTTTTCGAAAAAAAATTTTGTTTTTAAAGCGGGGAATTTTTTGCCCGCATTTATTTGGACGGTAAAAAAAAACCCCAAGGGTTTAGGGCTATTTTTGTATTTCTCAATTTTACAAAACTTTTTCTTTTGCATTTTTGTTGCTTGGGGAGGGGGATTAGCGAAGCGCGGGGGGGAGGCAGTGAAGAGAAGGGGAAAAAAGGGAAGGAAACAAAAAACACCAAAAATGGGATGCCCCGAAAATAGGGAAGACAACGAATACAAAAAAAAAACAACCTCAAAGGGACCAAAATTTTTATGAAAGAAATGGGGATTGAAATGATCCAAAAACGGAGAGAGGTTAAATGCTTCGGCAGTATATGAGTAAAAGTGAAAAAATGTGGAGAAAATGAGCAAAATGAATAAGCAAAAAAAAAAAATCTTTGGAAGTTTAATTGAGGTGCATAACTCTTCTGAGATACGAAAGCAAAAATTAAGGAACAGTGAACGGTAAAACTAAGTGTTTGATTTGCTTTCGACCGAAGTCTATCGATGGGAGGTGAATTAAATGAGGGAAAATGAGAAGGGCTCAAAAAAAAAGTAGAGGAATTTGGCTTCGACCGTATATGAATTCAAATAAAATTTGGGATTAGTCAAAACAAAAGGTGTAATTTTGTGACTCAATTATCCGTAAAAATTATTTAGAAAATTTTGAATATGCTTCGGCAGTTTTAAAGTCAAAAAAAAATCAAGAAAATTCAAAATTTTGGCAATCCTAAGAAAAACGGCCTATTACAGTACGCCTTTGACTACGGTAAACATTTTTGTTGTTCGTTCAAAGTCCGCCAGAGGCGTTAAAGAGGGACTCTGCCCGCCCCCATTTTCCCTTCCATTTTTCCGTCTGCTGCTCTCCACAAATCGCTGTGACTTATGCCCTATCGCACTGTACTTTCCCTCCGGCGCTGCACTGCTCGTTTCCGAAGATATGCTGATTGTCATCTGCTGTCCGATGAATTATTCGCTGCTTTAGCGCTTCGCTTGGCCATCACTGTGTGATGTTGCATTCTGCTCTGCTGGTGAACCATTCCCCCCCCCCCCCTTTCCCATCTCTTACACATTAATATTCCATTTGCCATTCCTTCACTCCACCGTTTGTCCATTCCCATCCACCCTTTGGCGTCGTTCACCATTCTTTCAATAAACATTTAGCAATTGGAAATTTATGTGTTCATTAATTGTTGAACAATTTTTAATTGTTTTTGAATTTAATTATTTTATTACTTTTAATTCTTTATTTCTTTTTAGCGAAAAGCATTTAATTCAGCGATTTCTTTAATTCAACACCAACAACAAAAGAGGGACATCAACAGCAAACAGTCAGACGATCGGACGGATTTGGCCCGGTGGACATTCGACTGGCCCATCAGTGACATTGTGCTTCGGTATTTTTGCCACCAACGCACCGGCAGTGTGCTTCGGCGAGCTCAAGGCGAATTGTGCGGTCCGACTGAAGGCGGACAATTTGAGTCGGTGATATTCGGTAGGTGCGAATTCAAATGTTGGGGAATCCGACCACTTAACATGATGGGTAGTCCTTCCAAAGCCCAAAAAAAAAAGAAAAGAAACTTATCTTTTTTTACTTTGGAATTCAACGAATTTTTATTTATTCTCTTCTTTTTATCTGTGCAATTCGAGCAAGGGTTTTTTTTAGGGCATCTCTTTTTGGTCTTTTATGTTAGACACTTAGGCGAGGTTGATCAAGAGGCAGTTTAATATAATTTTAAATAATTAGGCACATCGACGGTGCGTTCTTCCCCGCTTCGGTCATTTCTACGGATCTGTGGTGTTCGAGTACGTATAATGATTGGAAGGACATTTGACTTCTGTTGGCGGACAAAGTGAATTCCTTTTCCTCTATTAATTAAATTAAACAAAAACAAACAAAAAACGAAGAATAGCAAAAAGTGAATTAAAAAAGGGAAGATCCGAATCAAAAATTAGGTTTGCTTCGGCAGTACAAAAGCATGGAGTACACAGACCTTGCGGTCTGTGATAAAAGACTTATGGAAGGCAAACATATAAGTGCGCAGGCAAAAATCAGTGACCTTTCTCGGGTCCATGATGATGTTATTGGTTTAGAAGAAGGGGTCAATCGAAACCTGAGGGCTCTAAATAGGAAAGTGACTCAAGTAGTGGGCCGGGTTAGTGACATCGAAGCTGATGTGAATACGGGTTTTGGCACAACAGCGGCCAGGGTTGACACACTTGGGGAAGTAGTTACGGGATTGGAACGTAAATTTGACATATGGAAAAATGAACTTGAGTTGAGAGAAAATATGGAATTCGATGAATTGAATCGCAGCAGTGGGGCTCACAAAATCTTAAGCTCAGGCAAGCAGTTGACTTCGCCAAGGCCTATCTTTCCGCCGACCCCACCCCAACTCAAAATGCAATTAATAGCTTTGGCATTCTTCAAAGTACATCTAATGTACAAAATTCGAATAATACCGCAGGCGATCCTGCAAATGGCTCCATGACTAATCAGTCGAGACTCATTTCAATAAATGAGTCAGGGGAAGAAGATGATATAGATGGTGACCTTAATGCCCTAACTGACATGAATACGTCCAGTACACAGCCTGGAGTGTTCTGTGGTGAACTCGCTTCGGCATTTGATGACTGGGAAATTAAGTTTAGGGATTATGTGGATGTTTTGGTTCGGCATGGACTGAATCGGACAAATTGAACCGACTTAAACTGCACTTAGGTGCGCAAGCGAGAAATATTTTTGAAAATTTATTGGCTGTTGAGAAAAATACTTTGGCAAATGCACTCAAACATATTAGAGCGAAGTTGGACGGGAGCCGGAAAATGCGACACCAGAAAATGCGACACCAAGAAAATCCGACACCAGAAAATCCGACACCGGCGGAAAATGCGACACCGTAGAATTTTTTTAAAATCAACATTTTCGAAGTACCAATAGCACATTGTTTAGAGTAATGATTATTTTTTAATTTTATTAGCCTTACAAGGGAACCACCCGAACTGTAATTCGGAAACTGCATATGTATTATATACCATTGGATAGAGCAGCGTCGACTTCAGTAGTTATCACCGGTACCCGTCCACTGACCGGTGTGAAAAACACTTGTTTTCGCAATGAACCGGGGGCTGTCCGAGGCCTAGGGAC
Organism: Heterodera glycines; assembly: GCA_004148225.2. Lineage (NCBI taxonomy): Eukaryota > Metazoa > Nematoda > Chromadorea > Rhabditida > Heteroderidae > Heterodera > Heterodera glycines. Next base: position 18,440,220 of record CP049705.1, on the reverse strand, counting down.
AGTGCGTGAAATTTTTCCGCATTTTTTTTGGGGTACTGTACTTTTCGAAAAAAAATTTTGTTTTTAAAGCGGGGAATTTTTTGCCCGCATTTATTTGGATGGTAAAAAAAAACCCCAAGGGTTTAGGGCTATTTTTGTATTTCTCAATTTTACAAAACTTTTTCTTTTGCATTTTTGTTGCTTGGGGAGGGGGATTAGCGAAGCGCGGGGGGGGAGGCAGTGAAGAGAAGGGAGGGATGGTAGCAGGCAGCAGAGAAGAGGGAGGGACTGAGGACAGGGAGGGAGATGGCATTATTCCATTGCGTGGTGCGCAGCAAGAGGACGGCGTCCCTCCCTTCTAAGCGTTCTGCTGCTGCTGTGCCGTTCTTGGTGAGTCTTTCCACAAAAAAAGCTCAGTTGGGCGATCCACAAAAAACTCAGTGATTGATTGGTGATTTTCCGGAAGCCTATCGCACCACTTTCGGGGCACCAAAAGTGCCTGATCCGGAGCCCGGACCGGCCCGGTTAAGAACAATTTTCTAGCACCCTATTTATTTATTGTATTATTTATCATTTAATTAATGTACTTTTATTTGCAGTTACCTATCATAGAAATTTTATCTTTTTTTGTTAATTTTTATATTGTAAGTATTTTTTAAATGTTTTATGTATTTCAAATTAGTATTAAGTCTCTATTATAATTTTGTTTTGCGATAACAAATTTATTAAGAAAAATGACAATAATTTTTTTATTTTATAGAACTATATATCTAGGTTTTTATTTGTACGAACTTGATATGCTAATTTATTCTGCATTAAACGATAGCAATTTATTCTATTACTTAGCACGAAGTGGTAATAATACTTTTATAGAATATTACGATTGTTATATATTTAAAAATAAAAAATATTTAACTTCATATTTTCAAAGTATACATTAAATTACTTTTAAATTAAATTTACATCCATTCTTTTATGTTAAATGTTTGCTTTAATTTTTATCTTTGGATATTTATTATCTAAATATGGATTTTATTTTTCAATAGGATTGTTCAGTTTGTGTATTAAAAATCAAAATTATAATAAAAATAAAATGAAAGTTTATTAATTTTAATATTTCTTTGCTCATCCTCGTTCGACGTCACATGGTCCCTACTGTAAAATTGGTAGCAAATATAAAAAAATTTCATCATTATTTTTTATAAAATTTAACTCTGGAATTATATTTGATTGTGTTTATGGTAATTTTTTGTTTTTAATGTAGTCACTCTTGTTGCCCCCATGCCCCAATTTTTATTTCGTATAAAGTCATTTTAATTCAGTTGACAGGTTTATTGATTTATATTTATATTTATATTTTGAAAATATAAGTGTACCAGAATTTTTAAAGTATTTTAGAGTCATATATTTTTATTTTTCTTAAATCATTATTTTAACTTATTTTGTTTAAAATAATATGACTCTATATAGGATAAAATGTAAATACATTTCAGTTCCTTCTTGAATAAGTTAAACTAGTGAAACTTCTTGAAATATGTTGATGAATAAACAATGAGTTTAAATCTCAATTTTATAAGATCCAAGTAATTTGTGAAATCGATTTAACAAGAACAATTTTTTAAATATAATATATAAATTAGCATTTTTAATGATTTTTTAGAAAAGATAAATATTTTTTAAGTTAGTTTTTAATTTTTTCTCATGAAGTTGTAGCGAATAATTTTATACTTTCACGATATTTGTTAAGAATATCAAATTGAAAAGTTTCTATTTTTCCATTAAAAAATATAATTAATAAAGTTTATAAAAATCATGATCCTGATTCTCCTTCCAAATGATTTACGTAATTCTGCCAAAAAGCACCACACATATATAAATAAATAGAAGCTAATTACTTAATTTATTATTAAATAAAGTGCATTGAAGCAATTTTTTGATTAGTAAAAGCAAAGTAATTTAAAGAAATAATAAGTTTTCATTATTTTTGCCAATAAAATTGTTGTCGTTAGATTATTTAATTATGACATTTAATAAATAATTTTTTTATAAATATTAATTTTATTTCCTATTTAATATTCAAAAGTTAAAAATTGAATTCGTTGTAAATTCATTCATTAAATTAAAATTGTCATAAAATTAATTTTTAAACTCGTCATTGGATTCGTTTTAATTTTCTAGTTTTTAGTTAGATTTGGTCCGCCAATTTACAGGTTTATATGACATAATTAATTTACAATGATCCGTTAAAAAATTAATATTGCTTAAATAAAGGTACGGATTAGTGTGCCATTAATTACTCAATATGCCTTTTTCCTTATGACAAAGGTCACTTGTCCTATTTACAACTATGTATTAATTCATTTAACTGGTAAATTTTAATTGTTAATTAAGAAATGTTATTCATTTTTTTATTCTTCTCTTATATATAGCAAACCGTTGCCAAATGAGCTCTTTCATAATATATTTATATTTTGCTATAAATTTAACTTTTTTTATTGGTACTATTAATGTGGTATATAAGTATTTTCATTATGAAAAGTTTTAGTTTATTAATAATAATTTTATAATAGCCGCTAATTTTACATACCATACACATATTTTCTAAATTTATAATCCTTAAGAAATTAAAAGCATTTTATTTTAATTTTTATATTATTTAGGTTATTAAATAACAAAGGTTCATTAATTATTTTTAACTGACTTTCGTTTATGTATTCATCATTGATTCTTTTCATTTTCAATAAAATGTTGTAATTTAATATCAGTCTCTGTACTGAATCATATTTAATTATTTTAATATTTCCACAAAAAAACATTTTTAATATTTTATTCTGGTAATTCTTCATAAATAAAATTTAAATTGTCGCTTATTAAATTTAATACATATTTTAATTTCACATTTATTTTTTGAATATATGGTCTGATTCATAAAAAGAAAGAAAAACCGCGCATCGCGCATTCAAATTGCCGCGGCCGCGACCGCGGATCGCGCAAAAAAAAATGCCGCGAATCGCGGATCGCGGTCGCGCTCCAGCCCTGGAAAGAGCGAAACGAAACGAAAAAACCGAAAATTTTTTGAACTTATTTCAATCATAATTAAGAAAAAACTTTAAAATTATATCCTCTAACTGAGGGAATGTAGATCCTAGTAGGTGGAAAAGCGCATGTGGCTCTAGGGCAGGGGTGTGAACGAAAAATTTTCAATATAAGAACATCAAGGACAAAAAATAAGCTTTAGGGTTAAAAAGGCATTTTATAAAATTCATTCAACACTATTGTTTTTTACAATTTATACGATAAAAAATGTATTAAATATTATGTTTTTCAATTCCCATTATGGATTTTAACATTTTTTGGGAAGAAATTATCAAATCGTACATTTCAGTGAAATCGGACTGAAACTAACAGAATTTTACAATTTTTTACGGTTTATTTTTTAAAGAAAAGTTGGGGAATGGGAAGTGGGTCCGGCGGCGCCGATAGGCGTCGCCGGGAAAATTTTTTTGAAATTTGAGTGCAATTTCATAGCTGATTTAATGATTAAAATAAGTAAATCATCTGATAAAAAAATTGTAAAATAAAGTGCGCGCATATGGGATCGAACATTAATGCACAGCACACATAAACCTGCTGCTTTATAAAAAGAGCTTATTATTTTCTATCAAAAAGTCATTCTTAAGAGTGTATATATTTTCGTCATTTTCGTAAAATTTTGCCTTGACGAAAACGAAAACTAAACGAAAAACCAAAATTTTGAAAACCGAAAACGAAACACGAAACGAAAAACAAAATTTTTAAAACCGAAAACAAAAACGACACGAAAAAACTTTCGTGGACGAAAACGAAACACGAAAACGAAACTCAAAAGTGCCGAAAATGTAGGACGAAAGAAAACGACACGAAATTTCGTCCATCCCTGCTCCTAGTTTTTCATCAATATCTTTCTGATCAATTAATCAGTCAAAAAAAATTATTTTAAAAGTGAACTTATTTTTAAATAATTATTGTCTTACTATAAAAAATTTTTATTCCTCAGTTTCAAATAATGTTTATTATTTTTAAATTTTCATTATACATTAATTCAATTATCTGGACAAAATTGTTTTCAAAGATAAAAATGATGGAATTAGTCAATTTATTTTTTATTTACTTTTACATTTATTTTCATCAGCATTTTCAATTTTATTTTATGCTATTATTCCATATAATTTCATGATAAACTCGACCTGCCCTGCTTGAATTTCCTTCCTTGCTTTTTAAAATTTAACCTTTAAATAAATTATTGTGTTTTTGGAATTTTGGTTTCTATTATAATTTTCATATAAAGTAATTCATGCTTTTTTATTTTTTGCAATGTTAAAGATTATCAAAAATAAATTATTTATTTATTGAATTTTTCTCTTCATCTGTTTATTTTTTAAATGGCTTTATGAAAAAATATATTATTTTCCATAGTAAATTAATTTTGTTATGATATTTTTGATAATTAAATTAGATTTTATTAATAATTTGTTAATGTTGTGCAAATATTATAAAATAATTATACTTACGAACCTGAACAAAAATCCAATAAACTCGCAGGAAAAATGTAACAACGGAAAATTTTATGGTATATGAAATTTTCCAAAAATATCGCACCGCTTTGTAGTCAAAGAATAATACCAAAATTCAAATTTTTTTTATTAATTTTGGTGCAACAAAACTCGCATTTGATTGAAATCAGCAAAGAATATATTGAAGACACTATAAAAGAAAATAAAATGATGAAGTAAAAGAGAACAAATAGGTTTATTTAAAACAAAATAAACGAAAAAAAAATTAAAACAAAAAAGAGTGTCGCAACCAAATAGCAACTAAAAAGAAAAATATTATATTTTTTTAAACTTTAATAAATAACCAGATTTACCAATTTTTTGGTATACATCAAGTTGAATTTTAAATTGGAAATTTTGAAGCAATTAAACTGAGAAATTATTTATGTCCCGAAACATATGATACGATAAAATATATTTGAAGAAGTAAATTTCGTAGCCATATTTTTCAAAAATTGTTATAAATTTATTTTTTATAAAATGATTGGTTATTTATTATTTTATGTTTAAAATATAAAAACTAAATGAATAATTAAACAATTGATAACGAATTTACACCTTTCTCTTATTAAGGAAGAGAAAAGGAGACAAAGAGGAGAGAAACGAGAGTTGGATTGATTTTTGATATTATTTTGTAATGAATTCCGTATTTACAAAAATGTCGGTTTATATTCACATAAACTCGATAAATTTTCGGGGGGTCGCTGATCACAAAACCAATATTTCGATCAACTTTGACACCAGACTCGAATTCTGATAAAAATCGAAAAATCTTTTTTCACGAAAATTCAAAACGAAATTGATCCAAATTGATATCGGTTTGTGAACAGTGATTTAGAAATATGAAAAAAATATTGTGGCGGTTAAACTGCATAAGAGCCAAAATTTCTAATCTGTATAAATCCTTATTTTTTAAACTGTTATCTAATTCTTTAATCTTTGACAGAAAAATAGAAATAATTCTTAGAGAAAATTATGCTTGCTAAAGCTTATGCAATGATGAGAAATGTAGTAGACGAACAAAAGCAATTAACAAAAACAAATAAAAAATGAAACACAAGAAGATAAAATGTTGTTGAGTTTACGGAAAGGTTTTGATCCAAATCGATACAATCTCCAGCACACAAATGAAGTAGATGCAAAATATAAATAATTAAAACTTTATTAAAAAGAAAAAGTAAAGAACCAAACTAAAACCAGCAATAGAAAAAAAGAATGAAAATAAAGCTTCAATAAAAACTGTTGAACCAACAATTTATCCTTTGTTATACCCATTGGGAACAAAAGGGTGGAGTTTTGACATAAAAAATGGAAAAAAGATTTCATTTTTATAAAATTCAAGCTATTTTACAGACATTCTTATTTTTTGCCTCATCATTTTTCTAAAAAACTTTTTCAACAATGTATTGTTGACCAAGCGTCCCGTGTTGAATGGAATATACTGAATTATATTAGAACTCACCAAAAAGAATTAAGAGAGTGTAGTTATAAGGGATTAGAAGATTATCTTTTTAACAAAGAACGGGAGCAATCATTGGAAAACAAGTGATTTTACCTTCATCTTTTTTAGGCGGGTCGAGAAACAAAGACCAACATTTTATCGATTCTATGGCAATTGTGGGAGAAAATGGAAAACCGATTTAATTTTTGACATATACATACAATAAATCCTGAGGACCCTGATATAAAAAAATGTTTAATAAAAATCCAGAAAACTGAAGATAGGCCGGATATCGTAGCAAGGGTTTTCAAATTAAAATCTACTTGCAATACTGTGGCAACTTATTTTGTTATACTGAGCATATAATTTTCACAGCTATCCTTTTTATAAGTATTATCAAGAATTTATTCATTTTTATTTTCTTTTTTAAATGTATTATTTAATAGAAATTTAAAAAAATTGATGTTTAAAATAATTTTTTCCTTTATGCTATTTTTGTTACATAGTTTTATTTACTAAAATATTTACTTTATTAAAGCTATTAATTAATGTTTCATTTTGAAGCACCACAAAAGTAAGACATTTCCAGTTTATAATTCGAAGGAACCCATTTTTTGCAAAATATTATTTTAAAATTGCCAAAATCTTTTTGAGATTTTATAGATTTCTACAAATACATTTAATCAAATCTACTCGCCTATATTACATGATTTTTTATAATTAATTTATCGATTATAATAATTATCAATTTGAATTCTTCATTATTTAATTTTAAAAAATAAATTACTTTTACTAAGTTTAAATAGAAATACTGTACTTTAATTGCATATTTTATGAATTATATCGATTCATTATGGAAGACAATTCTTATTTTTTGTTCTATGGGCATTCAGTTTTACTAGTTATCTTCACAATTGTGTAATTTGGAAAATAAATTAAATATTTATGAAATCAAGATTATTAGGTGATTTTTCAGCATAACTTAAATTATTAGTCCACAATCTTGGTCAGATGGTTAAATTCTTTTTAATTCCGTTGAACTAAGTGATATAATTAATTCTTTACTGGTATAATTTGTACTGAGATTTTCTAATTTTTAAAAAAGGTTTATTATTCGTTTTTTTTGTATAAAATAAAATAATATAATTTTGTTATTGTAATTGATTAATATACAAAAAAAAAGTTTCTTAAATCCAATAAAAATCATTTTATTTTACCAACAATCAATCCCCAATTCATTCTATTACATTATTTAATTAAAAAAGGATTTGTAATTTATTCAATTTATTTAGTATATATTATCATTCTTATTGTATATAAATAGTTCTACTATTTACATTTATTTCATAATTATGAAATTTATTTGTTTATTAACTATTCACAAAAAACTTATTATTTGTTTATTAACTATAACAACTTAAATAATGTTTTAATGAATATGCTGATAAATGTTGAACTAATTATACTTATTTTAATTTATTAGTTTTGGCCATTTATGCAAAGGATTTTTAGCTTAAATTTAAGCATTTAGTTTAGTTATAGACCAGATTAAAATTTGGATCGATGTGTAGGAGATAGTTCTTTTTCTAAAGCACTGTACATTTTTTCTTAGACACAACTTTGATACTTTTCCATAAGAAAATATTTTGAAATTATTTTACTTTTCTGTTTTTGTTAAGTTTTTATTTATTTTATTTTATTTATGAAGTTTTATTATTAAATTTATATTAAATGTAATATATTAATTTATTTTCAATTACCAATTTACATAATAGCGCAACAATTTTACACTATCATAAAAATTTCTTAATAAGAAATATCTAGCATAAAAACATGGAACGGGCTGTGAAATAAATATAGCCACATAACCACGATCCTTAAGTCAAGAAAAAATACAACAATAAATTTTTATTGCTTATATTTAATTAAATTCTATTAAATTTCAAACAAATTTATTGATCTGTTACTTGTTAAGGTGAAAAATTCTGCTTTATAATTTTAAAACCTTTAAATAATATAAACAAAATAATTTTAAATAAACAAAAAAATGAATATGAATAAAAATTAAGACAAACAATAAATTATTAATATTGGTCTTTTGACATGTAAAATCGATTAAACTGCAATAATAATTTTTGAATAAAATTTTTATTTCTAGAATGCAGAAATTGATTTCACCTGAGCGAATCGAACAGGGATTAACCGAACTCTTCCTCGCCTGCACAGAAATATCGATATAAATTAAAACTAGCAGATGAAACAAAAACATTAATTCTCATAGGTTTAATCTATTGTAAAATGATAAAAATATTAAAAATTGCAAAACTATAAAATATAATTGCTAAAATATAAACTTTTGAAAAAAAAATTACTATCATAAGTCAAGCAGAAATCATATGAACTTCGGCAGCTAAGATGATAGATAGTACATTCCACAAGAAAAATAATTGAGCAAATACTTTAAACATTTAAATTTTTAAAAAATTAAAAATAAAAATATAAATAATTAAAACTTTATTAAAAAGAAAAAGTAAAGAACCAAACTAAAACCAGCAATAGAAAAAAAGAATGAAAATAAAGCTTCAATAAAAACTAAAAAATTTTTTCCAACTGGATCAGAACGAACAAAAAAGAACTTTAAGTTTTAGCTCTTACCGTTAGAGCAATCCCCCAGACAAGGAAATTAATTAATTGTCTCACCCATTTTTGGGAATATTAACTCAACTTTTCAGTGCCTAATATTTTCGAAAATATTTCCTCCCCTTTATACACATTTAAGGGTTTTTAACCGCCGCCAGGAGCAGTCGAACTTGAAGTTCCATTTGTTCAGTCTGGTTGGTAAATTAAAAAGTAAAAACTTTTTAAGAAACGTAATTTTTGAAAGAATTAATATAAAAAATTTTACCTCTAAAGAAAATAAATAAATAATGATGATCATTAATAAAAAAGAATATTATACAAAAAATTAAACTTAAGAAAATTAAAAATAAATACAAAAGAAAAAAAGAACAGAGATATATTTAATTTTTTTAATTAAAAAATAAAGTATAAAAAATTAAAAAAAATAATTCTACATAATAAGTGTCATGGAGAACCAATAGTTTTGGAGGTAACAAATTCTATTAGCCATGTATGGCTTAGAAAAAACTTGATTTTGTTAAAACATTACCGTAGAATGAATGTTTGATTTGGCAACAAGAAAAATGTTAATACCAAAATAAAAAGCATAAATCAAAATTAATCAAATGTAAGTATTAAACTATATTTTTTATTAAATATTAATTTCAATAAAATATTAGTTTAATAAATTAATGACGGACTTATAAACCGCTGATACTCAAAAACGAACGACAGCACGAATATTTGTGTAAAGAATTTAAATTAAACTATATTATATAAATGCAATAATTAATTGAAAGTATGTCAAAAATTTATATAATATTTTTTATAACTATTGTGATCTATACCCGAAAAATACGAAATAATTTGATAGAAAATACTATAAAAATATGAGAATTATTATTAAAATTAAATAAATTATATCATTAGTGAAAAAATTAAATAATTTTTTAAAAATTCCTCCAGTATAAACACAAAAAGGACAGAATTATTAAATGTCAACAAGTAAGTTAAAAATCATTATTACAAAGGCATTAATAATAGTTATGCAAACATATAATTTATTATCTAAAATTAGGTAAGACATATGAAAAAGGAATTATGAAAAAAATAATATTCAAAAAAAAGCCGAATAAAATTTATTTTCTATTATTAATATATAAAAGCGAGCAATATTAGCGATATCAAAATACTTACATAAAGGCCAGCTTCGTCGTACCTCCTAGGTCGAATGGGCATTTCATATTTGAATGTAAATTATTTTACAAACATAAAAAAATATAAAAATTTAAGCAAAATACTTTGAATATAAAGTGTTATACCGTAACTGCTGCATCGTCACATTTCATTAAAAAAAACAAAAAATTATTTTGACTAGGATAATTGATTATAAGCTAATAATTAAAAATATATATATTGACGAGAAATTGAAAAGTCTAATCCAAATTTAAGAAAAATTTTATAATGTAAATTATTATTAATTTAACTTAAATGGAATTTTTCATATTTTCTCTACCATTTTTATGTAATTGAAATTTTAATTAATAAAAAATATTCCAACTATATTTTCTTTAATTTTTAAATAGCCTATAACTCATAAAAACCAAATATTTGGTCATTTTTTTGACAAATTCAGTTAACAAATCTCACTCAAAATTATAAATTTTTTCCGGCGGCGCCTATCAGAAAAAACCAAAATTTATTTATGTAAACAAAATTTATTAAAATTGATATAATTTTATGATTTTCTGAAGAAATATAGGAATTGTTAAATTCTTTTTATTCATATATATTTCGAACGCATACATATTCAACGCACACTCCATGGGGAACAATTATTTTGAATTATAAAAAATCCTAAAAAATATTTGAAAATAAGAAGAAAATTTTTTCAAATTCCTCCCCCCAAACGAATATTAGAAAATTATATGAATACATTTTTTATAGGCAATTTCCGTAACAAAATGCACTCAAATTTTCAAATTTTTTTCAAAAAGATTTTCACTTGGGAAAATTCCCGGTTGTTCCCGGTCACGGTTTTTCTCGCGGCCCCTGCCGAAAATCGAGGTCCCGGTCCCGACTTTTTCTTATCCCAGCAAGTCCCGGTCCCGTTATTTGTCAAAATTCCCGGTCCCGCTCAGCTTTAGTTTTTATATTTAAAAGTGAATAAAAATTTTAAATAAGGGCTGGAATCTGCAATTGACAGTTTGCCAAATTTAAATTTCAAAGGCATGAAAATAAGCATATAAAATTTTTTAAAGAATTTTTAGGGAGCAAAACACGAAAACTTAACCAAAAACTTAATTTTGACCATTAAAGTGATTATTAAATATTTTATAACGTTTTTCGAAGAAGGAAATAATTTTAACTAAAATTTTTATCAAGAAAAAAAATAAAATTTCTGAAAATTTTTCAATTCTTATGGTGTATTTTTTGAAAATTTTCAAGTCATTTTTAGGGGTGTATTTTCCTGATTTTAACACCAAAAAAGCATTAAAAAATACTTTTAAAAATGAACTCGAAATAATACATATTTACTTTTTTAAAAAGTGTCAACGAAAGACTCTTGGATAATGTATAAATATTTGAGAAAAATTTATTAAATAAAAGACCACATAAATTCATAAAACTCACAGTCTACCGATCTCTTTTTCTGTTGAAATCATAAATAAAAAATTTTCACACTAAAAAATACTAATCGAATGGGCATTTCATATTTGATTCTCTACCATTTTTATGTAATTGAAATTTTAATTAATAAAAAATATTCCAACTATATTTTCTTTAATTTTTAAATAGCCTATAACTCATCAAAACCAAATATTTGGTCATTTTTTTGACAAATTCAGTTAACAAATCTCACTCAAAATTATAAATTTTTTCCGGCGGCGCCTATCGGCACCGCCTGACCCCCCCCCCAATGTTCCTAAAAATTTTTTTTGAAAAAATAGCGCCACAAAAAGATCGATTTAAAAACAAAAAATTTAAGATTGTTAATTTATTTAAAAAATCCAAAACAATATATTATTTAACAAAAGAACAAAGATATTTTTTGTGTGTTATTGCTGTATTGCAACATAAATTAAAAAATAATTAAATTTCGAATAAAACATTTATTAGTACGTATTGATTTTATCATAAGTTTGTACGATTAAGCTATCTAATATTAGCCATATTAATTGTTTATTTGTATTAAGCGTTTTTTAGAAATAAACAACTAACTGTTTTGAATTTTGTTGATCCCGGTCACGGTTTTTCTCGCGGCCCCTGCCGAAAATCGAGGTCCCGGTCCCGACTTTTTCTTATCCCAGCAAGTCCCGGTCCCGTTATTTGTCAAAATTCCCGGTCCCGCTCAGCTTTAGTTTTTATATTTAAAAGTGAATAAAAATTTTAAATAAGGGCTGGAATCTGCAATTGACAGTTTGCCAAATTTAAATTTCAAAGGCATGAAAATAAGCATATAAAATTTTTTAAATAATTTTTTGGGAGCAAAACACGAAAACTTAACCAAAAACTTAATTTTGACCATTAAAGTGATTATTAAATATTTTATAACGTTTTTCGAAGAAGGAAATAATTTTAACTAAAATTTTTATCAAGAAAAAAAATAAAATTTCTGAAAATTTTTCAATTCTTATGGTGTATTTTTTGAAAATTTTCAAGTCATTTTTAGGGGTGTATTTTCCTGATTTTAACACCAAAAAAGCATTAAAAAATACTTTTAAAAATGAACTCGAAATAATACATATTTAGTTTTTAAAAAGTGTCAACGAAAGACTCTTGGATAATGTATAAATATTTGAGAAAAATTTATTAAATAAAAGACCACATAAATTCATAAAACTCACAGTCTACCGATCTCTTTTTCTGTTGAAATCATAAATAAAAAATTTTCACACTAAAAAATACTAATATTTAATTTTAATATATAGAATTAAATATATCCAAATTAAACTAAAACGAAAAAACTTTTTATATTAAAAATAAATTAAAAAGTTAGCTTACCTTTAAATTAAAGGGAAATTTTTTGATGAAACAAATTCAACAAATAATTAAGTAAGTAATAAGTCAAAACTAATCATAAATGTTACAAAGAGCAAAGCGAATAAATCAAAAATTACATATTTAATTTATAAATTATTAAAAATATTATTATAATCATTCTTTATTTGGTAAAACATACAAAAAAGACAGAAATATCATTATAATCCGTGGTAGATAAAAATAATTATAAAAGCAGAATTTATTAAAAATCCATTAATATTTTAATTTAACAATTTTTATTAACATAAAATTAAAATAAACTTAAATATTCATTCACCATTTTAATTTATTTAATTTATTTTTTTACTAAAACGCGACAAAATTCAAGAAAATTTTTTAAAATTAAATATAAAAATTTCAAAACAAAATTCGTAAAGAATTATAATTACATTAATAAAAAATTGCACGAATATATTAAAATTATTTCGAAATTACACGAAATACTTTTTAATTTAAATCAATACACTTATGTAACTTTGCTCAATGCTATAACAATATTTGTTTACATGTCCTTTTGGAGTTTGTAAAAGTAAAGTGAATATTAGCACGCTGGTTTTAGTGCAACAAATGGTTTAATTTACAGTTGTTTTTTGTTAAAAATACAAAAATAAATGCTTTCATGGAAATTAGGAATACGAAAAATTCAGAAATATCAAAATGAAATTTTTTTGAGAAATATAAATAAATAAATTTAGCATTTCATAGTTTTATTAAAATAAAAAACCAATAAAGATAGAAATAAATATGATTGTCTGTTCATTATGATTCATAACGTTGATCTAATTAATATTACTGCATTCTAGCTGATTTAAATGACTTTTAGTTGGCAGGTTATAGAAAAAACCAAAATTTATTTATGTAAACAAAATTTATTAAAATTGATATAATTTTATGATTTTCTGAAGAAATATAGGAATTGTTAAATTCTTTTTATTCATATATATTTCGAACGCATACATATTCAACGCACACTCCATGGGGAACAATTATTTTGAATTATAAAAAATCCTAAAAAATATTTGAAAATAAGAAGGACAAAGAATTTGAGGAAATATAAATAACTAATAAAAAGAAATTATAAAGTGCTATCAGTACATTATGTTTAAAAAATCTTTATAAAATAATCAAAGAAACAGCAAAGAACACTCAAAATACATGCAAAAGGCATTTCGAAAAAAGTACATATTATGTGCACTTCATATAAAATAGTTTAGCTATAATCACTTGACAAAAAAATTCAGAAAAAGTGACTTATTATATGTTGTAAATAATATTAAATTTATTTATAAATTAAAACAAATTATAACAAAAAGTTTAAATAATTCATTACAGCCGGAACTTTGCTCAAACCACCGAAATGGCTTTGAAACTAAAAATTATCATAAATAATGTTAATTATTATATAGCCAGCTGCGACAAAATTGATCCATAGACCATTGCATTTGCTTGTGTGTGAACGAGCATCAATTTTAATTTTCGATAAAACTCAATTTCTATTATTAATTTTATTAAAAAAAACATTTTATATTTTATTATCTTCAAATAGAATTTTCTGTTTCAAACTATCTTATAAAATATGAATAAATTTTTAAACAGAATTGGTAATGAAAATATATTTTAAAAAACTATAAAAGGTCCAGATTTTGACCAAACTCGCATTAAAATGCATTCCTTATTTTTTAATAATTAAAATCAATATTAAATAATCTAAAAATTAAGCAGTTTGACAAAAAGAAATATTTAAATTTAAAAAATTTTTCCTAAATTTACATTAATATTTTATTAAAATAAAAAAATAGAATTTAAATGACGATTAATATAGAAAAAATAAAACTAAATTTTTTCTTTTTGTTTTTTCATCCATTTTAATAATATAAGGCAAATTAGTTCTATTACAAATGAATTTCATGAATTTTATTGTCCTTTAGCGATCGATCTACGGCAACGTGCTTAAATCTCTCGCGATTTGGAAGGCTCATTAGTCAGCATTGCATTATATTGATGACTAATAAATCATACTTGAATAAAAATTGAAAAATTTGTTGGCAAAATAACACAAAATCCAAAAAACATAAATAAATATTAATTTCCAAAATTTTCAATAACTTTTAGATAATTACAGTCAATCGCCTTATTGAGTATAAAAATTAGAAAAATATTTAGATAAAACAATATATTATTTAACAAAAGAACAAAGATATTTTTTGTGTGTTATTGCTGTATTGCAACATAAATTAAAAAATAATTAAATTTCGAATAAAACATTTATTAGTACGTATTGATTTTATCATAAGTTTGTACGATTAAGCTATCTAATATTAGCCATATTAATTGTTTATTTGTATTAAGCGTTTTTTAGAAATAAACAACTAACTGTTTTGAATTTTGTTGATCAAAAATTGTTGTTTTATGGAAAATGCACTGATGGTAAACCAGACCATTTATAGAAAATAATTTTTTTAAATTAAAAAAAGTTATAGGGCAATATATTAACTATAAATAGCGTCTTACTGAAAAAATAATATTTCCTATTTATTTGCATAGAATGAATGAAGAATTTTATAATTTCACAAACGCTACAATTAAGTTATGTCTAGAGCAGTTTCTAAAAGTTCATGCATATAATAATAAAATTATTTCATTTACTAAGTATTGAAATCTAAACAAATAAAACTTAGTCAAATAAAAAACTAATAGCATTAAGGAAAAAGAATTTTTAAATTACATTTAGCAATAAAGAAAAAATAAATACAAATTAAAATAGAAATTAAGGCAATATAAATCAAATAATCAAACAATTTCATCACGATAGAAAATAAAATTAAGATATTATTTATTAAACACTTAATTTTTCAAAAAATATTAAATTTTATGATATTAAATTACCACTATATGAAAAAATAAAAATGAAAATATTAAATAAAAATTAAAATGAAAAGGCAGAAAAAGCAGAAAATAATAAAATTAATTTTTACTATGTTCAAAAATTCAATCCAAATGAAGTCTAAAAAGCTAGGAAGGAATGTTTAAAAAATAAAGTTAAAAAAAATAAGAATGTTGTTTTCTGACAAGTACAAAAATGCTAATAATAGTGACAGATCAGTTATTAAAATATATTAATAAAACGTCACAGTTACTTCTATTTCCTCTAATAGTGCTTGCCATTGATTCCTCCTTTGTATAAGTAAATTTTAATTATTTTTATTTAAAATTTAAATTTCATGGTGTAGCCATAAATAAATATGAAATGTACCAAACAAATTAATAAGAAAAAAAAATTAAATTTATGGAAAAGTACAATAAAAAATAGAATAAACATATTTTAATAAATCTTCTTTAAAAATACTAATTTTTTTTTGCTAGTTTACAACTAACAAATAAGTTCGCAATCCAATGTCGTGGCCAATCGATAGTTACCGCTAGTCAACACAACGAACGTTCGCTGGTCATTAACATGAGGCAAATAAACATTTTCAATCGATTTTTATAAGAATTTCTAAATAAAAAGTAACATATTGAAGTAAATATAATTTTAATAAATTTCTTCATAATATATAAAGTTAAAGATTAAAGAGTATAATGAATTATATCAATTTAATTTTTACAAAAAGAATAAATGAAAATAAGGTAAGATTTTTAAAAATTAACGGTTATCGCTCATATCAAAATAAACTCCTAACTAATGTATAAACATAACTTTATAACTAAGTCTGTACGATTAAACCTTACCCAGTTCAGAGGGGTCGAACCAACCAAACCCCGTTTTAAGTGGTGAAAAAGTACACGGGCAAAACATTTATTCGATAGTAACTCATTTTTTTCTCAACATATTTTATAAAAAATATTTAGGAAATAAATATTTAAATTCCATAAGTTCAATGTAGAAAAATTAATTTTCATGCGTTTTTAAATGATCTAAAGTTATTATTTCAAAAACACATTAAAACCATTTGTCAAAAAATTTTGTTTTTTAAAAATTTAATAATAATTCATAATATTAGATACATAGATTTTATCATTCAGTAGATAATTAGCTCAAGCAGCACAATAAAAATGTTCTGGCTTATGTAAGTTTAATATTTATTATGTTATGTATAATTTTATAATTTAATTGATTTTTCACTTACTTTGTTCTTAAATTTTAACGTTTAAAATTAATACTTGCAAAGCTCTAATTCTTTTAGGTGAAATAATAATTATTTAATTATTATATTTTTAAAATTAATCTGTTTAAATCTATCTATATTAAATGAGTTATATTTTTTCTATTTGTATTTTTAATGAAATAAAATGTAAAATTTAACTGGTTCATTATTTTTTAATAAAATAAAAATATTTTCAATGTAATCTATATTATAAATTTTAAGTAAAATCTTAACGTGGACATGAGATTAGTTTTGATTTAGTATTTTTTAAAATCAACATATACAAATTTAAAAATTTGAATGTTTTCATTTATTTTTTAGTTTCTTAATTGTGGCAGATCCTCCAAATTTATAAATTCTTCATCGACGACATTGGCAAAATAATTTCTTTATTCATGTTCAAAATTTCAAATTTGAATTTTAGTGATTTATTTTACTCAACTATTAAATCCTATTTTCTCCGAGCAATTAATTTTATTTTTTCTTATTTACTGAATTTCAATTTAATTTTTAGAAACTCCAATAAATTTAAAAATTCTTAGAGTATATTGGTAGATAAATCTTTATTCAAATTTTAATAACTTTTATATTTATTCGCGATGTTAATTCAAAAGCATTCGTTATTATTTTGTAAAATTCCAATTATTTGGATTAGATTGCTAAATAATATTTTTATTCGAATAGAATTTCAATTTCAAATAATAATACAACAAAATTCTTTAAGCTTTTTTAAAGTTTCAAAATCTTAGATTTATTTTTCTTTGCTTTTATAACTTTATATTCAATTTGCGTTTATATGTTATTTGGTAAGTCAAATTATTTTACACCTTTACATTTATATTTTTTAAAATTCATATTAAAATAAATTTTTATAAATTTTTCATAAACACTTCATCATTCATAATAAATATATTGCGTTTGTTATGAGTACTGTAACAACATCATACTTTTTATTCATTTATTTAAAAAATTTAATTGAATATTTATTTAACTATTTTTTACAAATAAATTTTTATTTTTTGGAATTTCGGAAATATTTCCGCGAATATAATAAATTTAAAACGTCAAAACAATAAATAACGGCATCTATACATAAATATCATTAATCTAAGAATTTTTATTCTTCACTCGTCTGTAATGATGCTTACAAAGGAAGGTCCTAGGGTGTCCGTGGGATTTCAGAATGAAATTTGGTCAGTGGATAGAGCACCCATGGGTTCTTAAGAAAAGTGATTTTATTTTTTGCGGAATGAGCCCGAGTGCCGAGTTATTCCGTGCCAAAGTTTTTGGTTTTTTTCTAATTAAGGAAAAGAAATAATTGTTTGTTTACTTTCCAAGTGTCTAATGGTGTAGAGGTAGTGTGTTAGTCAATCTTTTTTTTGGGTCCCAGGTTCGAATCCTGTGCATGCTAATACATTTTACAATTTTTATTTTTTCTTTTTATGCATAATTAATTATTAAAAATATTTTTTATGAAACAAAATCTTTTATGCATTTTAATTTTATTCAATTAAAATTTAAAAAATAAATTAAATATAAAGATGAACTAAATATCATGTCGATTTGAGAAAAAAATTTTCTAATTTTTTATTGAGATATATTATGTATAAAAATGAATCTAAAAAATTAAAAATAAAGTCTTGTATTATAAACAACTTTTTGATAATTTACTTGATAAAAAGCAAAAACAAAAAAAAGAACCTACACGCAGGGGAACCGAACCTGGTGTTTAAAAAACGGTGACTGGCGCACTACCACTTCACCACTTGACACTATGATGAAGTGCAAATAAATATTTATTTTACTTATTCACTAAAAAACTTTGGCACGGAATAACTCGGCACTCGGGCTCATTCCGCAAAAAATAAAATCACTTTTCGTAAGAACCCATGGGTGCTCTATCCACTGACCAAATTTCATTCTGAAATCCCACGGACACCCTAGGACCTTCCTTTGTAAGCATCATTACAGACGAGTGAAGAATAAAAATTCTTAGATTAATGATATTTATGTATAGATGCCGTTATTTATTGTTTTAGCGCCCTAACTCAAATAATAATATTAAAAGCGTTTAACATTAAAAATTATAAAAAATATACAAAATAGAATGATAAACTTTTTAATAAAATTGTATTCAAATGAATATAAAAAATAAATAAAAAACAGAAGAGGAATGAAATACATAACAAATTTAGGTGAAAACTGTGGAGTCTGATTGAAGATATTTATTTTATTATTAGTCGATTTAGGCTACAGAGAATCTCGCGCTGAAGAAGTTTTCTGGTCCATTTAATAAGAACCAAACAAATGAAGTAAACAACCAAATTTAATTATAAGTATGTAATGAAAAAATTTTACATAAATAAAAAAGCATATTATTTGAGAAATTAAAACATAAAATTAAATTATTTAATTTAATTAAATTAAAAATTAAGTTTTAAATAATACTTTATCAATATAAATTAAATCATATATATTTTATTATAATTAAACCTATTAAAAAAGGTTATCGTTTTTTCAAGGAGTCAATGATGGTTTTTTTTTGAGATGATGATTTGAGTCAGCACCGTCAGCCCCTAAAAATCATTTATTTTCTTAAAATTTGCTCAAAATCACAAAATTTGGCCATTTTTGTGGACAAATATGTTAACAAATCGCATTAAAAATTACAAAATTTTTCCCGGCGACGCCTATCGGCACCGTCTGACCCCTTGTTTCCAAAAGTTCTTTGGAAAAAGCGACGAAAAAAAAATCAACTTCAATTTTTGATGCTCAGAATTTAACAAAATGCTTATTTCTAATAAAAAATTGCTTAATTTGATCATGGAAAATAAAAAATATAACATTTGAACATTTTAAGTTTGTTTTAAATAAATTTTGTAAAAATGAGGCTTTTTTGCCTGCCAAATGATATTTTTTAAATCAATTTGCCTGTGAAATTTTTAAATTTTTTTGTGGTTCTTTGGGCCAATGATCCTGAATTTGAAGTTGATTGCGTCCATTACGAATTCCAGGCCCTAATTCGAACCAAAACCAATTTTTACCAAAACGATTGCACTTTTTTCTTCATTTTTATGATAATTTTCTGATTTAACCCACATCGTTGTAATCACTTTTTTCTTGAAAAAATTTATATAAATTTTTTAAATTTTGTTCGAATTAGGGAGAGTTCGTAATGGACTAATGGACTTCAATTCCTGATCATTGTCCCAAAACCCCAAAAAATTTTTTTAAAAAATCCGAGAACCTCGAGCATAATAATTTATTTGAATTCCCGAAAAAAGTCTTTATTTAATGAATCGAATTTTCTAATAAATATAAATATCACAAAAAATGGATCTCTTCGCATTGAGGTATTTTATACAATTATTTGAATCTTTGAAAAGAAGCTTAAAATTTTAAAAATGCAACAACAGAGCGCTTTAAAAATAATGAATACAAAGCAAAAAAAATTATTACAGACATAAATTGGTTGAAAATATTAAATTAAAAAATAAATTAAAACAGAAAGTACAATAAATTTCTTTTTCCGTTGTCAATCAATTGTTTGAGTGTTGCATTTATAGTTTTAATAAAATTATTAAAGAAAGAACGAAAAAGCCTTAAAAACTTTAAAGATTTCGTTACTTTAATAAAAACCTATGTGAACAATTCAAACAAATTAAAAATAAATTGCAACTAATGTTTATAAGTCGGTCTACCTCAGTTGGGCGCGCACGGTTGGGCGCTCACGGTTGGGCGCTCACGTTTGGGCGCGCACGGTTGGGCGCCAGCACGTTTGGACGCCGACACATTTGGGCGCCAATATTCCAACAATTTTTTTAAATTTGTTTTTTTTATTAAAAAATGTTTTAAAGCGACAATAAATTCCAATTTTTATGTTTTAAAATTTATTAAAAGGATATAAGTAAATATTATTCCGTACGGATGCAGCAGCAAATTGACCAAAAGAAATAGGCCAAAGCTAGAGCACGATGGCCATCTCTACACACTTGACAAGACAAGTGCCGATGGACGACTAAATTTTGGCGATGTGAGTTCAAGAACAGTGGTGTGAACAAGTGCAAAGGACGGATTTGGACTCAGGTTGCCATCAGTTTTTAAATTCAATGATCTCAATTTTTTTGATTTTAAGCGTTTTAATACGGAGCCAATTTTTGCTGTAAACGGGTCGTACACGTGAAGATGGGTCGCTAACTGAACCGCGTTTCAATCAGAATAATTTTCAATTTTGTTATTAGAAAAAAGTAAATGTAACTGGTAATTAGAAACAATAACGAATCGTCGCCCAACTCAATGAATAAAAACGATGAATGCCAAGAAAGAAAGAAATGCATAATTGTTATAAAAGCTTTTTAAAAAAAATATTTAACTTTTATTTTGATGAATAAATTGATACAAAATGTTTAGAATTGTAGTTCATCAATTTAAGAAATATAACTAATAAAATTGTTAATATATCAACAATAAATAAAAAATATACCGAAATACTTTAATTGACATTAATTGCTAAAAATTAATATTGAAAAAAAGATTATAAATTTTATTTAGCTCTATAATGATTGTATATATTAATTTGATTGGGAACGAAAAGCTGAATCTCACAAACGCGCCCACCTCAAACTGGCACAAGAAATCATTTAATGCCAAAATTCCTATAAATGCATTATGAAAAGTTAACGCTTTCAAAATTGTAGCAATATAAAAAACAAATGAATACATAAAATTAATATAGTTCATAATTGTTTATATTAAGCAAATCATAATATTATCATACGTTAATTCACTCGATAGATTTTATTATTTATGTTAAAAACTCCACAAAAAACAAATTCGAAAATTATTTGAAAAATTTTACCATTAATGGAAAGGTAACTAGACGTACGGCATCTTATCCTGACTAGTTTAAGTATTTTCCATTAGTTTTTAATTCAAACAAACATTTTTTTTAATCTTTTAATTATTTTTTTCCTTTCTTTAATTTACCTATATAACTGTAACCAATGTAATATTGAAATAAGTATTATATAAACTATTATTTATTTTAAAATTATTTAATCTTTATTTGCATGCATCCATCCCCGCTCTTGTCTCTTTTAACACAATGCAAATTGGATTAGATTTTATATAGATTTTTTCATAAAACTCATTTGTTTATTAATATATCTTATACACCTATTTGTCATAAAGACTTAGTATTTTACCAAAATGCATCATTATTCTTGCAATTAAATTTTATAATTTGGATTGGATCACAAAATTTTTTATATTTCAAATTAATTTTATTGACATGGAGGCGAGATGTTGACTAATACAATAATTTTTAAAACTTAAAGAGTTAAATTCAATATTAAAAATTTAAAATAAAAATAAGTTTATAAGTAGTATAGATTAACGTTTTTATTTGTACTATGAGGATTCTCGCAGGATTTTCACATGCGTTTATTTGGGATTATGTAAATTCAGTGCAATTACCTTCAAATAGAATTAAAATTCGCGAAAACTTTTTTGGCATTTTAAATGATTTATTAAATTGGTAAATTCAAATTTTGTACAAGGAATTCTGTGTTTGCCTGTTAACATTTCATGAAGTATTTTACTAATTTTAATGCATTTCCATTTGAACTAGATTATTGTTTTATTTTATATTATTCATTGCCTCATGTTAAATATTAATTTTAAATTTTGATGTAAAGAAAATTTAAATGTCATTAAATTAAATTAATATTGGACCAATTTATTTTTATTAATATTTAAAATTACACAATTGTTCATATTTGTTTCTTATAACTTGGAAGTGTTTTATTGAAGGTTTTTTTATATCATTTTCATATGACTAATTTTATAAATTTGTACAATTTATTAATTTTATTCATGTACATCGAAATCTTTTCATTGGTTAAACTCTCTAGAATTAATAAATTGTTTGAATTATTTTATTTTTACAAAATAATTCATTGCTTCTATTTCTTTTCTGTGCCTGTAGAATAAAATTTTTGATTTCTTCATATATTTTTCTGAACAATTAATTATTAAAAGTTTCATTCAAGGTTTTATTTATATATTTTACAGTACATTTTTTAACAAATGAAAAAACTTGCTAAGAAAATTAACTTTTGGCGTTTAATTTTAAATTTCTAATTTGTTTCAATTTTGTCTATTAACATTCGTGTTAATATATTTTATTCATATAAATCACTTTAATGTTGTTTGAGACGGTGTTTAAAATATTTACAACGTCATATTCTAGAATTAAATAAAAAAAAACAACTAATACGGAAATAAGAAGAATTATTATTTAAGGAGCATCATAAACTATGTCATATATCAAGAAAATTTATAGTTAAAAATTACACAAAAAATGAAAACAATAAAATATTTCTATTAAAAGTATAATTAAACAGAATTTAAGGCACCATCTATTTGACCAAAAAGGAAATAAAAAAAGAATTTTAAATGAAAGAAAAAATATGAAAGATAATCGTTTCAAATTAAATTTATGTAAGAAACAGTAAAATTAAATTAAAAAAATATAAGAACCGAGATTAATAAAATGATTTTATCTATTGGAAAACTAAAATATGTCACCTAATTAAATTTTATTAAAAATAATAACAAATTCAATTTGAAATTTTTAAGTGGGTTTTTGATAAAACAAGAAAAATCATTAATATGGGGATTGCGAATATAAAAGTTATTACCCGATTAATATTAGAGCTGATCTTAATTTAATTGTTGTAAAAATAACCTTGAATAAATTCTACAAATGATGATTACCTAGACAGCTGTATTGACGCTAGAACAGTTGCGTTGACGTGAAATAAAATTAAAATTATAGTAACAAATTAATGAAAAAAAATTATAACTATTTATGTCAAAATTAGATACCTTTTTCATCGATACAAAACCGACCGGAAAAGAATTCTGACGTTACCGACAGTGAAACTGCGTTTTAATTTTGATGCCAAGTAAAGCGAATAGAAATTTATTTAATTTGTTAAAAACAATTTTGTTGTGAGATTTGATGAAATTTTATATAAAATTATTATTCTAAAAAAGATAAACGATTGATATACTTTATTTTCACATGTAGAAATATGCGTGCAAAAAGAAAATTATCAAAAATCAAATACAAAATAATTTTGATTTTTTTATTTTAATTCCTTAATTTAAATTTATCACAATAAACTTTTTTAATACAATTTTATCCCAAAAAATAACTTGAAATTGTACAGGAAAATTTAACGAGAGATTTGAACACAACTTTCAAATAAATATAGAAAAGGGAAAATATTTTTATTGAATGGTCTCATGAGTACTATCTTTAAGATAAATTAGAAAAAGCCTAAATTATATTACAAAATAAAATTTAAACCAAATGGAAATGAGCTTGTATGTATGAAGAAAAAATAAATAAAAAATTTGAATTTTAAATATGTAACAGAGTTTAAATTATTTAAGAAAAGTTCCAGATAAATAGCATTATTTCCAGATGAATAGTATTTAATTAAGCAATCTAATACTATAAAAATGATAATAATTCATAGTCTATGATAACCAAAATTTGGGACAGTTTTCGACAAGGCTGCATCTTAGCCTTTTATATATAAATTATTACTGGAGAGATTTAATAAAATAATTAAATTAATGATCGAAATTGAGAACACATTTCTGTTCTTTAATTTTTTGTTGTTTAATTTAGCATATTTAAATTATTTTATTCGATTGCAATTACGATTTAAAAGGATACATATTTAAAAATGTTAATATGGGATTATGTAAAGCCTTTTAAATGAGTGTTAAAATTTTAACAAAAATATGAATTATAGATCTATAGCAAAGTTTAAAATATTTATGCGCATTAATTTAGCTATTTTTCATATTTTTGGAATTCGTTCTATGTCCAGTTCTGCGCGTTTAAAATAGTGTGACTAAGCTTTTATCGGTATAAATTAAATTTAAGAATTTAAAGGTGTTCTTTCGCCTGCTGGATGATTGTTTTTAGACATTTTTTTATTAATTATTTTTTATTTACAAATTTCTATTATTTTTTCTTTTAAAATTTTATAAAATCCTTAGAGCACGCCAATGCGTATCCAATTCATAGTTGCGAGTTTTTCATGTATTTTTTAATTAATTAATTCACTTAATCTTCATGCCCACCGATGAAAGCATGGCAAATTTATTGGTCAGTAAAATATAAACAAATGATTCTTGATCACTTAATTTTAAAGCCAAAAAAACATTTTTTTTCTCGTATTATATTTTATTTCATATTATTGTATTATTTTTATTAATTGGGGGGGGGGGTGAATATGATTTTCAATCAGATTTTTATATTAATTTATTAAAATGGCCTAATATCCTGATGCATCATGGCACTTTTCTGTAGATATTTTAATAAAAATAATAATTGCTCATGAAGTAAGCGCTTGGTTCTTAAAAATTAATTACATTACTTGCTTTTCCAAATTTGTGCTTTTTTGAGTAAAATAAAAATAAAAAACTTATTTTTTCAGCGTTTATTTTATTTTTATAATTTTTATTTTTGCGTGTAATTGATACAATTAAAGTATTTAATATAATTTATATTTGTTTAGTTAAGTAAGTTTGCTTTTCTACCTTCAATAAAATTTTTGATATTTAATGTCCATTTGTTCATATAAATCTCTAAATAAAAAAATTTGTAGCGATGCTATTTAATTATACAATTTTCTGAATAATGAAATTTGTAAATATATTCGAAATAATTACCAAACTTTGGATTTTTTGAGGATTTCCAAAAAATTTGAATAAATCATCAAAATATATAAAAAAATAAAAATAGATAAGAAAGTCCAAAATTGTATCAATATGTAAAAAATCACAAAATATGCAAATATGTATAAAAACCTCAAAACCTGTACAAATATGTAAATAAAAGTCCCCATTTTTTCATAAAACAAAAAAGAAAGGGTTTTTTCCTACAATTTAGACAATGGAGAAGCCAGGAAAAAATATGTATTTAATAAAGTTGGCAGCCCTATTGATCACGGTTGTTAACTAAATCGTTCACATCCACTGCAATTGTAGAATCTTCAGGGATTTAATAATAGCTTTATTTTATTATTATTTAAGGATTTTTTATTCAATTTTGATAAAATCGTTAACGAAAAAGCCAGTATTGAAGGATTATTATGTAATTATTTCAATATAATCAATTTATTTTCTTTTTTATTAATTTTAATTAATTTATTGCGTATAATTTTAGCATTAGTCAAATTAATTTAATTTCTCTGTTTATTTTATCTTTTTTCTAAAAATAAATATTTGTTTTATTTAGATTTTCAATTTATTGTGACAAATTCAGGAATTAAGGATTTTCTGAACTAATAATTTTGTTATGACCAGGTGCAAAGTGGACTTTTTCTGTAATTAAAAAAATTATTGTGATGAATTTTTTCTTTTTATAAATTCATTATTTTAAACATTTATTATATAAACATTATATATTTTTTCATATAATTAGTTTTTTTTATTCAATATACGTTATATTATTATTATTACTCTTGCTCTTGAATCGTTGCGGCGTTGTGGGACTTTTAAGACTATACACTAATTAAATTTAAATTTAAGATTACTAATAATATAATAAAATTAATTTACTTGAAAAAGTTCGTGAAATGTTCGGTTTTTTCTTGAATACATTCAAGGGAGAGGATTCTAAAAATAGATTGTAAGCTTCAATTTACTTTGTAAATAAATGGCAATGTGCTGCTGATTTTCTTTATTTTTGTGTGTTATTGTAGCATGTGTGAAATTAAAATAAATTTTTTCGTTTATCTTTTTTTCAGGAAAAAATAATTTTATATAATATTTGTTCGAATTATAACGAAAAATTTATCACATTTATTTTAAACTAAATTTATTTATGATTCTGTTTTATGCGACACTCAATACTGGAATTTAGCATTTAATTTGCTTTTATTTCTCTCAAGATATTATTTAAACTAAAGTATTCGTTTTATCAATAATTTTTTTTCAGCTTTTTTAAACACTATTCAATTGTAATGAGTTTTTTTTAGTCCTCCATTATTTATTTTAATGATTTTTATTGCAAATAAATGTATCATCCGACAGAAAATATACATTCCGATACTTTTTTACTGTTTCGATTTGTTTTATATTTAATGATCCTTAACAATTTAAAGATTTAAGTGTTCATTCTGGTCGCGAAATTAGAAAAAAAATTTGTAAATTATTTAATGAAATTTATTTTTTGAAATATATATGCATATCTTAGATAAACAAGAATACAAAAAATTTATGTAATTTATTTATTTTCTGAAGATCGGGAATTTTTTTAATAAATACATTATTTTTAATATTCATGGAGAATGAAGAATGCATTTTTTTACACGTCGGATCTTTGACAATTTAGGATTTTAAGTGTTCATTCTAAGCGAGAAATTAATATTAAAAAACTTGTATATTATTTAATGAATTTTTTGGTACATTTTTTCGTGTGTAATTGTATCATATTATTTTGAAATATTAATTGCTTTATAGAATTTTTTCTAATTCTTATGATTAATTCTATGGCATTACTTATTTTCTGAAGATAGGTATTTTTGTTATGAATTTTCATTTATTTTTAATTTTTATAAATAATTACTAGCTGAGTTTAACTTGGTGCCATGTTGGCTTGACTAATCGTATGCAAATGATTATTTTAATTCATTAATTTTAATTTTTGAACCAGTTAAATTTAAATTATTAAATTTTCATGCCTCATTTTTTTTTATAATACTAAACTTAAACAAAAGGTTTTGTCGATTAATATTATTTATAATTTGTACAAATTTAATTATCATATAGACATAAACAGTTATATGATTAAAAATGTTTTTAGATATTGAGTTTTTTATTTTAAAATTTTTAGAATTGTTCGTGTTTTTAATACAATAAAATAATATAATATATTATTTTTTTTATTTGATAAAAATACTTTTGTTTAATTATTACTTTCATTATTATTTTATATTCGATTTTGTTGATTGATTTCAACCGCCTCGATTCTTTACTAAATTTCTTTTTAGTAAATTTTATTGATTAGAAATTAATCATCTAAGATTTAATACAACAATATAACATTAAAACATATTTATTTTCTAATTTACAAATGATACTTGTTTTCGCAAACAAAGCCAAATCTAATTAAATGCTTTAACACGTACTTAAGTCATTTCATTTATTTAGTTACTGCCATATAGGAGGCTATGAAATGAGAGAAATTGAAACTATGGATTACTAAAAAATTTTATTTAATTATATTTAAATTATTAAATTAACATTAATTAAAAAGGGTAAAAACCCATTTAAAAAGTTTAAAATTTTATTTTGTTGGTAATTTAAAAAAACATTTTTTCTCGTGTTGTTCACGATTTCTAAGAGTTGGTGCTAGCCACATTTAAAATAAAAAAGTATTTATTCAGTTAAAATTTATAAAGAGATTTATTTAAACTTAATCACATTATTTATATGAAATAATTGTTTCTTTTTGCTTTATTATTTATTTTATTTTTTATATTGTATCAATAACTATTTAAATCGTTTTAATATGTAAGTACACTTTTTTTATATTAAGAAATAAATTTTAATTGTCTTATTTTATCTTTTATGATTAAATTATTTAAATTATATTATAGTGGTGTAAATTTGATTTTAATTTTTTTTTCATTATTGTTCAAACTCTCGTTATAGTTGATGATTTGCGTCTTAGTGTTGTGTATTAGGCACGAAATGTTATTTAAATTTAGATTAAGTTTGAAATGATACATATTTTTATATTAAAGAAGAATCTGTGAATATATTTAAATAATTATTAAAAATATATTTAAATAATTATTAAAAATTGTTGACGCATGAAAACTTGAATTTGGGATTAAATTTTGACAAGAAATAAATTGATTAAAAGAAGATAATAATACATTTATATTTGATATCTTTTGACATTTTCTTAAAAAAACTCAGTTTAAGAATACCAACTTCTTCCTAGAGGCTTTAATATAAATTGTTATAATAAGATTGTGAAGATTTAAAAAAATTAGCTATACATCTATTTAAATGTTGTGTTGACGGAATTTTATCGTGTATGGCTCGTTCTCATTTTTGATGTTTTAATATTACTTGATTTTTTCAATTTCTTTTTTCATAAATATTTATAAAAATTTTTATTTATAGTCAGTTGATTTTTTATTTTTTTTAATAAAATTTTTATGCTGTTAAATATTGTCAATTTATCGGCTTGACCAGAAGTTGTTTGTTTTTCATATTTTGAAAATAAATTTAATTAATAAAATTAAAATATAATTATGCCTAATACATTCAAGTTAATTAAAGAATTTTACTTAATAAATTTACCTTAAATGTAAGAATCCTTATTATTTTTTAAAAATTATAAATCTATGTTATTAATTAAAAGCCTATGGATGACTGACTGACCACAACATCAACATAAGGACGAGGGAATTAACTTTATGGAAAAGTACACTAAAAAATTCAGCCATTATTTAAAAAAATGAGCGGGACCGGGACCGGACGGGAATTCCCGGTTTTTTCCGATCCCGGTCCCGGTCACGGTTTTTGGAAAAACAGAAATCCCGGTCCCGGTTTAAAACTTTTTTCATATTAAAAGTTGGTCCCGGTCTCGATCTCAACTTTTCTAGTCCCGGTAAGTCCCGGTTTTTGTAAAAATTCCCGTTTCTTGACCTTTTGTGTTCCACAAACAAATATGGGTAAAATAATATGTTAAATAAGGTAATAAACTTTTTAAAAAAATTAATGGACTTAATAAAAATATACACAAAAAATAAATAATACCAAAGAATAATATTAAATGGAATAAAAAAATTAATTATAATTAAAACATTTATTGATGAACATTGAAGTAAGTCAATAACTTATTCTATACGACGTGTATAAATATATTCGAGTGTTGAATAAAATTCACAAGTATATGAGGATAATTAATAAATCAATTAATTTAATTAAAATTGGCAAGAAATTTCTTAAAGCTTGTCATAAATATTGAGTTAAAAATAGTAAACGAACTTTAGTTTAATCAGAGAAAAATATGATCACAATAAGCTGTTTTTAAGATAAATGCGAATAAATTTCGGTTTGTTAATTAATAAAACTCCAGAAAAAAATAAGAAGATTGTATGCATAAATGATTTCAAATAAATAAAGGATTATTAAAAAAAATTAATACATATAAAAAATTTTATCGCCATTGAAATAATTTTATGGGAATCACATAAACGCTAATTGAGAATTTGTTTTAGTTAATTGACTTTAAGAACAATAGTCAAAAATGAAATAAATAAAAAGTAAGACGACTTAGTAAAATACAATAATAATGTACTTGCACTTATCCAAAAAAAATTGGAAATCATTTAAAAAAAGAGTGAGACCGCTAATTTATTCTTTTTAATCTGATGATATAATATTGCAAAAAAAACCAATACATTTTTATGTAAGAATTGAAAAAAATGTTTAAGAATTTTCACATACCGTAAATCCGCTATTTGAATGCCCCTCTCTGGTAGAATGCCCCCTCCAATTAAATGCCCTTTTTTGGAGGGGTTGAACAATACAATGCTCCTCTCTGCTAGAATGCCCCTCTCCAATAAAATGCCCCCCTCCAGGAGGGATCGAGTATATCCGCAGGGATTCTGGGGCTTTGTCGATGCCGAAAGCGAAATCTGATTACAGATTCGTTATCAACACCCTAAAATACCTCTAAAAAGTATTTTTCAGCTAAATTTGGGTGAAAAAATTTTTCCCACTCAGAAACCATGTGGTCCCCCCTTTGGTCCCAAATTCCCAAATCAATTTTATTTTTCTAATCTTTTCCAAAAAAAATAGTAGAAATATGAAATAAATACAGTTCTATAGAGCAAAAAATTGCGGGTTTTTTGAGTATATTAATTTTCGAAAACATCCTTTAAGAACCGAGTTCTGATTTTTTGTCTGAAAATTCGAATTTTTCCAGAATTTCTGGAAAAAATTTTTCATTTTGATGATAGAAATTTAAAATAAATTCATAAAATTCTCCTTATTTTTCTCTATTTTTAAAGCTTTATTGTACTTAAATTGATCCACTTTGAAATGAGTTATGAATTTTCAAATACGAGTCCAAATTCCCGAGGGCCAAAATGAAAAATTTTCGAAATTTTTTAAAAATTCAAAAATTTGTAAAACGTAAAATAATACTCATATTCATGCTCTGCAC
This sequence comes from Heterodera glycines, assembly GCA_004148225.2. Taxonomy (NCBI): domain Eukaryota; kingdom Metazoa; phylum Nematoda; class Chromadorea; order Rhabditida; family Heteroderidae; genus Heterodera; species Heterodera glycines. The sequence continues at coordinate 18,409,125 of CP049705.1, read as the reverse complement.
TATAAAACCGGTTAGAAAAATGGTTTTCACCCCTTTTTGACTCGCAAAAAAAATTTCCGAGATTTGAGGGGTTGAACAATACAGTGCCCCTCTCTGGTAGAATGCCCCCTCCAATTAAATGCCCTTTTTTGGAGGTTTGAACAATAGAATGCCCGGGCATTCAAATAGCGGATTTACGGTAATTTAATTAATTCCGAGAATATTATGTATCGCTTAGAATGTAAAAGTAAAAATTCAATCTGAATGAAATCTAATATAATAAAGATGAGACTATAATATTTTAAAATGAATGAATAGTCTATTTTACGTCTCTTAATATTTCAGATATTTTTGTAAATAAAACAAATATTGATTAAGCTTTAATTTTATTCAAAAACAAAATTTCTACATAGCATGCATATTACCTTTTGTCTTCGTTTTCCACAAGAATGAATTAATTTATTTTAATTTTATGAGACAATTCTTTTTAAACCAAATTATGGAAACAGTTAAATGGAAAGGATTTAAAATATTAATAAAATTCAGGAAAAGTGAAACGGAAATGGTTTAAAATTTTTTTTTGTATTATAATCTCATGGTTTGGCTCAGTATTATAACTAATGCGTTCTGCAACCATTTTGCAACTTTTTTCTGCAATAAAAGTGTACAAAAATCAATTCGGAATTATCTTTGCATTTTATAAATTATTTATTTTCATTTTTTATACGAAAATATCTTTTCTATATGTTTTTTATTATTTGAAAATATCCAAATTAATTGAATTAAATGCTTGATTATATTTATTAGAGATTACTTTAAATAAATTATACCAAACAGTTTTATTTATTTAATTTGCTTAATAATATTTTTAATAAATTAATTATGTTTTGTTTGTCACGATTGTTAACTAAATTATCCTTGCCAAGCTATAAAGTCAATTTTCCTCCGGTAATTTACTTTTTATAATATTTAATTTTACAATTTTAAACTTTTGAAATTTATGATCTAATAAGATTGTGAAGATTTAAAAAAATTAGCTATACATCTATTTAAATGTTGTGTTGACGGAATTTTATCGTGTATGGCTCGTTCTCATTTTTGATGTTTTAATATTACTTGATTTTTTCAATTTCTTTTTTCATAAATATTTATAAAAATTTTTATTTATAGTCAGTTGATTGATTTTATTTTTTTTAATAAAATTTTTATGCTGTTAAATATTGTCAATTTATCGGCTTGACCAGAAGTTGTTTGTTTTTCATATTTTGCATCATTATAAATTTAATTATTTATAATATCAAATCCTTCAATATTTTACAGATTATTCCTTTAATTATGTTGATGATTTAAAAGAAATTTATACTAATAAATTGTTTAAAATTTAATTTATAATATTACAATTTTCATCATTTTATTGTTGTGTGATAAGGAGTAGCATTTAGTTACCAAAACCAAAACGTGCAGTTCAATTGTGAGTTAATCAGAAAGAATTTATTTTAAATAGAGTTGAGCGGGACCGGGACCGGACGGGAATTCCCGGTTTTTTCCGATCCCGGTCCCGGTCACGGTTTTTGGAAAAACAGAAATCCCGGTCCCGGTTTAAAACTTTTTTCATATTAAAAGTTGGTCCCGGTCTCGATCTCAACTTTTCTAGTCCCGGTAAGTCCCGGTTTTTGTAAAAATTCCCGGTCCCGCTCAACTATAATTTTAAAGCATGAATTGGATCTAAAATTTTTCAAAACTAGAACATCGGGTCAAAAAATCAGCTTTTGGGTGGTCAAAACCAGAACATTTTATGAAATTGCTTCAAATTACTTATTTTTACCTTTATTTGATAAAAATTTATTAAAATAAATTTTTCGCCTACGATTATCGGATTTAATAATTTTGGCAAGGAAATTAGCAAATCTTATATTTAAGTGCTATCGGTATCAAAAAATGATATTTTTATCAAAAAAATTTTGCGGCTGCATTTTTACAAAAAAAAATATATTAACAGATTTTGTCGAGAATTATCTATGCTTTCAAGCCGAAAATAAAGGATTTTTTATCTGGCGGTGCCGATAGACGCCGCCGAAGCTTATTATCTTTTTAATTTAGGCTAATAATTCTCAACGGTTTTTTGTACAAAATGACCAAATTTTGCGCAAAAACTTCAAATTTTTAAAAAATGAGAACAAATCCGATCCTTGTTTTACAATATTATTTTCAGCAAGAAAATTAAATTGTCTTCTCTTTAGCTTATTCGAAAAATCAATTATTTATATTTTACTTTTGTATTAATTTAATTTACCAAAATTATTTTACGTTTTTAATATAAAAATAGCTTGGAAGTGGTCAATAATTCATTCATTTCAAGCGCGATATATATTTCTTTTTAAATTTATATATTTAGAATTTATTCATCGTATAATCTTCTTTTATTTTTTCCGCCTTTTAATGATAATTTTTATGTCTTTTATTTAGAATAAATTAAACTTACATTATAAAGCCATTTTAATTTGTAATAATTATAATTCTTCTTTCATGAAGCTTTCTTTCTTTCCAGTTATGTTATTTTTTTATTCGTTATACGTTTTAGCACCAAATAGTTGAGAAATATATTTAACACTTATTCCTTTCCTAATAATCATTTTCATTTAATTGTATTGCGTTTTACTTATAGCTTCATTTATATTTTTTATCACTCACTTTTCTGGGATTTATTTATTATTTTCCGCGGTATTAAATAAAATATTTTTTTAATTGGCATTCATTTTAACCTTAGGTAAATCAGAACATTTTGAAATTAACCACAAAATGTCCTGCTTAATTTTTTTTTATCTACACAATCTTTCATTTATAACTTTTTTTAAATTCTGTTTAATCATATAATTATGTCTGATTTCTTAAATTATAATTATTTTTTTAATTCGACTATGTATATATGTAGTGTAACTTCTGATTATTTAATCATTGCAAAAATTTATTTCTGTTTTTTATGTATTAATTTTAACAATTAGTTATTTGATTCTTTATTGTATTAAAATTTTTTATTTATTATTCAATATTATTGAGTGTTCTATTAAATACAATCCTCGTCATACAGAATTCCAAGGTGGTATTCTTGAATCATATAGAATTATTCTTAATATATCAATTCATGTTGGAGCTGGCTATTAACTGACCAGTACTTCGCATCTGGTGTATTGAATTTTTTGGGTTTCTTTATGTATTTATTTTTTTAACCTTTTTAATTAATTATTTGCTTTTCAAATATTATTATTTATTTTTTCATTTTAACTTAAAACTTATTTAATATTTAAGCAAATATTATTTTGTTAGCAATTTTTTCAGAAAATATACCCCTTAAGAATTGAAAAAATTTTCCCAAATAGGTATGGTTGTCACAATAAGAAGGAAAATGACAAGTAAACATATAAAAAACAAATATATAAATTAAGAGTAAAAAATCAAAGCAAAATTTATTTTAAAAAATGGTAACAAAATTTTATTTTTACCATTTTATGTTTTTCTAGCTAAAAAGCGTTAATAAAAAAGATTTATTTGCCTATTTTTGTGCCTATTTTGCGATTTTTTTCTGCCTTTTTAGGCGCCTATTTCGCGATTTTTTGTGCCTAAAAGTGGAGTACGTTAATCCATATAATTTACAACCCTAATTATATCATATCGCTTACAGTATAGTATGACGTTGTTAAATTCCAAGATAAAATTTAAAAAATAAATAAATTTAAAGAATAGTGTACAAGCAAATTTAATAATTTATCTTTAAAAAATCAAATGTTAATAAAATAAATGTATCCTTTTTATAAAAACAACTTGTTATTTTGTATTTCAAGATGAAAAATGTGGAGTTAATGCAATTAAAAATTTTGGTGTTTTCAGAATTTAAAATAAATTGTAATACCTTATTAAAAAATGCGAATTCTATCATTATTCTAACATCGATTTTATATGGTCGTCCTCGGAGCTTAATGGATTTTTTGCGTTCATTTTATTATATTAAATTGTGCACTCTTTGATTTATGGTCTCATTAAACTTTTTTACCATTTATTTAATAATTTAAATTATTTATTAAGTATTGCGTGTATGTAATTAAAAATTATGTCCTTACATTTCTTACTTTCTTTACAAGTGATCTATTCTTAAGCTCCGTAACGAAGTATACAATATGCCACTGTAATATATTTTTTCTTTTAATAAATGAAACATATGATTGTTATAGTTTTAAAATATTTATTAGTAAAGAAGAAGAAATCAAAAATACGTTTTTATAAAAAAGTTTTTGTATTATGATCTTCCAAAATTTAGATTTTATAATTTAAATATATCTTTTAATTGACGGGAAATGGCTTGTCGAGGTTATACTTTTATGGCAAATTTGGCGGTCTCTATTCGTTCGACATAAATTTCCGACCTTGTGATCCCCTCTCAATTTTTATTTATATTTTATTTAATTTGACTGAATAATCACGCTTTTGTTTGTGCAATTTAATTTGATAGATTATTTGCACAATGCTATGATAAATCGCTTAGCTGACAATAAATTTTGGTTTGAATTTCGTTACCCCATTGGTTGATAATATTATTTAAACAATCAATTGATATCATCAATACCAAATTTGAGGCACTAATTATTTGTTCGAATATTGACGCATAATTCATTGATATTACTGAATTTTGATTTTGTGTGGTTTGGTAAGAAACCGATAGCAACAGGTTTTGGGATTATTACCAAATTAAATTGATGAATTATTTATTGAATCAAAACTGAATAATCAACTCTCCCAAATCATATTATCAAAACTGATTAGTTTGGCCAATTTGATAATTGGGGATTGATACTTCACTGCCCTATCACGGTATGTCGCCACTAACGAAAATGGCCATATGCGATTATGGAATTGGCAAATATCCTGTGTGAGGTCTGAGGGCCAAATAATGTATTTAATTTTATTAATAATTTCTATATTAATATATTTTATATTTTATTGAAAAAGTTTTACATTCTCTTTTTAAATTCTGTTTTCATATTCCAATATTATTTTTCGTGAAGATAAATAAATCCAAAGAGAGTTGATTTACCGTGTTTTTCAAAATCCAAATTTGATGTGCATCAAAGAGATTAAAGTTAAATTTAAACAAAACATTTCATAAATTTTATAATTTATTTCATTTCAAAAAAACATTTCTGTATTAAAATGGAAATTTTAAGAATATCGGTCAATTATTCGGTTTATTTTTTATAAGTTTTCCATGATTAAATATATTTGCAATCAGAACTAAAGATTTTTAAGCTCTGGATTACAAATCTCATGTATCCGTGCGTTATGCACCAAGCGCTATAAATTTTTTGGCGATTCAGTGCTTTTACATTTTAATAAATGTTGAAATTTTGTAAAAATAAATTCTGAAAAATGTTTAATTTTTGATTTTAAAATAAATTATAATTATATTATTAAAATTGACAATATTCATATTACAATAACATGAAGCATATAACACTGTTCATTTGCATTGTAATAAATCATTAAGCAAAATCAAATTATGAAATATAAGACTAAAATTTTGCTTGAAATTTAATATGAAAAGAAGAATTTGATTATAAATTCTAATTACAGAGTTAAGTTAAAATTAAATTTTAATTTTTTATACAACGAAAATATTTTTAAATTTTTTATAATGTTTTTTAGTTACCAGACTTATCGCGAATTTGTCCTTTAACATGTACAATCTGGAGTTCAATGTATAATATTCTTTTTTGTATATATGAGAAGGTATAAATATTGTTTTTCTATTTTTAAAATATTTTAATTTTGCTCTTTTCACTAAAACTTATTATTTGATCTTTTTAAATAAGCAAATTATTATTATTTTTTAAATAAACTGATTTTTATTATTTATCATTAAGAACCTAGAAGACAGTATAATTTCTTGAATGTGAAGGAATTTAGGCGTGAAAATGCATGATAAAATCCGAAAATTAACTGAATATACAAATTAAAATAATATTCGATAAAATCTCGAAAAATATTATGCAAATAATATACCAAACTAATGTTTTGTTATAAACTTAAAAACAAAAAATATGAAAACCAAACAACTACTTGTCAAAAGATGACTAACAAATGAGAAGTTAAATTTAAAAAATAAATATTATATTGCGAATTGAAAAAATGCTATAATAACCTATAAAAATTTTATTTATTAAATAACGCCCATTAAGTAAAAATAATATTTACAATATTAATATTTATTCAACTAAACATTTACATTATTCGAGAAAAAAATTTATCGTATGCAAAATTAAATTGATTCTATTCATCTTCCATTAGATATACTCGATTCTGTAAGAAAAATACAAGAAAATTGAAAAATATACCCCTAAAATCAACTTTCATGTCATTTCTTAAAATATTTTCAAATTTTTTTTGGAATTTTTAAACAAAAAAAGACACTTAATTTCCAATTTTTTCATTTTTTAAAATTATTTATAGTAAAAACAAAATTAAATAAATATTTAAATTTAATCAAAAATAACTTCTTTTATTTGATAACTTTGATTTTTATAGGTATGGTTGTCACAATAAAAAGGAAAATGACAAGTAAACATATAAAAAACAAATATATAAATTAAGAGTAAAAAATCAAAGCAAAATTTATTTTAAAAAATGGTAACAAAATTTTATTTTTACCATTTTATGGTCGGTCGATGGTTCATTCATTTTTTTGAAAATTGAAATATTTAAAATAAAGTCAAACTTTTGATGAAATAATATAATAAAAAAAACATTGATTTATATTCTGTATTACTCCAATTTAAAAATAACAAAAATGCATGAAAATATAAAAATGTGGATTAAATTATAGCTAAATAATATTGAAATAATGAATACATAATTTATCATCATATCAGTAATTTGATAATTGAAATGATGTTTGATTAAAAATAAAAAATTTCATTCACATTTAAAAGGTTAATAATAATTTCGTTTTGACACAACTAATTAATTCAGATAGATTAATCCTACAAATGAATAACTCCATAAAAGTAGAACTTCTAAAAATATACTAAAATAAAAATATGCGTAAAATTATATTATATAGCAATCGGACCCGACATAATTCCCCGCAGCCATCATAAGCCATGAAATATTTTTATTTAAATTACAATTGAAATGAAATTAATAATTAATTCTAACAAAAATAATAATTTAAAGACAATTATTAATTTTATTATATTATAGATAAAGGAACTGATTTGCTAAACAACTAGCAAATAATTATCACATTAAATAATTGAATAAGACCATTTAATTTAATAAAAAAACCAATGTTTTTTGTTATTGAATTAAAAATATATTATGACGCAGAAATTGGTAAACAATACAATTAGCCCATTTATATAAATTAAAAAATCAAAATTAAAAACAGAATTTATTAAAGATCAAAGGACCTAAATTGATGCGGGAAAATTTTTGAGTATTTTAATGCTATTTTGTTGAGAACATTGCTTAAAATTTCAAAAAAATTTACTGAATTTTTTAATATGGACCAAAATTCCAAAAGGGGGGGAAATATCTTTGTCCCCCGATAAATCGCGTGCCTAAGCCCTTGGTTGGGATGACAACAGATTTTATTTTATTTTTTGGAATTTTCTATTACTTGGACGTTTGCTTATTTGATAAACGCATCAAGACGAATTTATGATTTTTGTTCCCCAATATTTGTTCCCATTCTCTTTATTAATAAATATAAATATTTGTTAATTTTGACTAAATTTTTCTTCGGATCGAATATAATCTAATAAATTTACATAACTAATACATAATACAGCATTAGACATATTCTACAAATACAAGGAAATTAATATGAAAAATATTTCATTATTTGTACATCTATTCCAACCGTTCTATGTTATAATAGTTGTGAGCACTCAAGAAAATCCGAAAAATGAGAAAAGCAAACCTTCAAACAAAAAATTATTATATGATATAATTTTTAATTATATATTTGTGAAGTTCGAGAATTGTTTGATGCATAAAATGATAATTTTTATAATTATGCCTAATTGTGGGTGCCATATAATTTTAAAATTTTAATTCAGGTCCCGGAAACAACTCAAAGAAATTCTGTGTGATACGCTGTGTAATTATATTATAAAAAAATAAAAGTTGTGGGCCAATAAATCAATCACAACGAATTCAAAAAATGTCAAATAAATAATATAAAAATTACGTTTTTTTTGGAAACAAGAACTCATTGAGTTTTCTCATGTTTTAAATCTTTTTAATCAAAATAAATTGCTTAATACATTTAAAATAAAAACATGTTGAATTTAATGCATTATTTAAATGTAAAATTAAATTATTTCGGAATCATAAAAACGGATATGCCAAGAAAGAAAATTTTAAATTTACATAGGTTTGAATTTGGTGTATTGAACTGCAAAATGATTTTTGAGTAAAAAAACGTAATGATTTTGAGTAATATAAAAATAAGTAATTGCCGCAGCTAAGGTATTAATTTTGAAAAGATTTATTTCAACAGCATAATTATTAAATTCAAAAATATTTTATACTATAGAAAAAAAAACTTTTGGCGCTAGTTGCAAAGAGCACTAGGGTTACTCGATAAACAAATAAAAAATTAAACATAGAAAAAGAAAAATCTAATTAAATGTCAACTTATGGGAACTTATAAAATACTTTTTAGCAAAACATATGACTAAATGTAATTAAGTATATTAGGATATGATAATAAAATTAAAGGTTATAGACCTTAAAAAATATTATAAATTTAGATAAAAGTAATTAGCCAATTTAATTATCTTAAATAATAAAAACTGACCATTAATATTAATTATAAAAAAATTAATAATGAAGTTGATTAAATAATTATAATAAAAATATATATTTAAAACTAATTCATTTTATGGAAAATCATGTGAGTTATATGGTAATTTGACCCCAAAATGCTTATCATTTTCACGAGCACATTAAATGTTTTTAAATATAAAATAAATCACATTGAAAACATTTTATTTTCAGTAAAAAACAAAATCAAAACAAATAAAAATAATTTGTAGATAAAAATTAAATCCATATTGCAGATAAAAGAAAAAAACTTTAAAGACATTAATAATACTCAAAATCCAACATAAATTGCCGAGGCAGCCGATCTCGCTGCACCCATCATTGCATCCGATGGTGGCGACGAGTTTTAAACAATATATAAAAATCTTTAGACATTTAAATGAAAATAAATTTCACTCCAAAGTTATTTATTTAATTTTAAAATATTTAATCAGCGAAACTTTTCTTCCACCTAGTAGCAAATAAAAATAGAAAAATATTTAAATGATTTCATATCAAACATTATTATAATCTTTAAAAAAATTATAATATAATTTCCAATATTAGCAACCATAAATTATTTTTTCCGCTCTTTTTTTTAAATTTTTTCATTTCGTTGAAAAAACTAGTCGCCAAAAATTAGATTCAAAAAAATATGTTCTTTTGAAAATATTCTTATCTAATGTTTAAATTTATTTAACAATATAATATTTAATATAAAAAGAATTTACAAATTTTCACACAACCAACGCGTTTATATTTGAGAAATTTATAATAAAATATAAAAAACAATATTATATAAAGAATCGGTAACTAATAAAAATTAAAGAATTTTTGTTACATTAATTTTTATTCGATTTTTGTTATCTTTAAAATCAATAATTGTCCTATTAAGAATGAAGTGCCAAGGAATATTAACTATAAGCCGTCAAATTCGGATAATCAGTCAGTGTCGTCAAACAGTGGCTCTGATCAGTTAAACAAGTTAAATATAAAATAATTAGAAGAATTTCTTTTTAATTTGATTCATAATAAAAATTTGCTATGATTTATTTATTAAAAATATGAATTTTATTAAAGTTTAAATAGTAAAAATATTTTTATATTTAAATAATTTATTGAAAATTATCAAAAAGCAGAAACCTGACAAAGTAAAATTCCAATAAAATAAACAATTTCAAAAACGCAAATATAGAAATCAAATGTTAACTTGCAAAAATTCTCATGAATCTGTAGAGGATATTAAAAATACCGTAAATTTTAAAATATTTAACCGAATTGAATAAATTTTTTGGGAAATCATATTAAAGGTAGAGTGTGACACATAATGTAAAATGTCACATTTTGAATTTTTGAAATTTTCTTTGTGTTACTGGTCGTACTCTTTGAATTTTACAAAAAATTAATTTTTTATGAATGATGTGATGGCTCCACATTCCTTTAGTCAATGTATCGCCTCAATTCAATTCCTTTTGGCATAAATTACACAGATTTTGTCTAAAGAATTACCAAATTTTAGAGATTTTTGGCTAATTTTTTAAGAAAAAATAGGTTTTTGGGGGGGGGGGGGCCGGCGGTGCCGATAGGCCGCCTGGCGAATTTTGAAATTTAAGCTCGATTTCTAAAATATATTAAATTATCATGATTAGGGAGTGTAATTATATGGATATAAATCGCGAAATATGGCCATAAAATATGGACCAAAAATCGCAAAATATGGACATAAATGGCAAAAATCGCGAAATATGGACATAAATGGCAAAAATGTCAAAATATGGACATAAATTTTTTTGAAAAATTTTCGGGTTTTGGGCTCAAAAAGGCTAATTTAGCTGCTGGGGGCCGTTCTAATAGAGGTTTTTTGAAAAATGCCAAAATATGGACATAAAATATGGACCAAAATTCCAAAATATGGAAAAATATGGAAATATGGACATAAATCGCGAAATATGGAAAAATATGGATATAGAAATCCTTCCTAGAAGCTTCAAACCAAGCTAAAAACATGTTTTTCGTCCGTTTCAGGCCTCCCACAGTCCAGGAAAAAAATATGGATTTCCATGTAATTCTATTCCCTAATCATGATTTACTCAAGCAAAATTGGAACTCAGATTTGTAACATATTTTCTTGAGGCACATTTTTCCAAAAAAAAAAACTTGGTGAATGTGCGAGCGTAGAGGTCCGGCGGTGCAGATAGGCGCCGCCGGGAATGTTAATCGATTTTGTCCAAAAAATGATAGGTTTTTGCAATTTTTAGAGAATTTTTTTAATAAGATTTACGAATTTTTGGGCCCTGCGATGCCGATAGGCAGCGCCAAAATTAACTTTAATTCATAAAAAATTTGTCAAAATGGTTAAAAAAATCAAAATTGTATAAATTTTTTGCCTTTTGTCCATGAATTTGAACAGGCTTAGGTAATAGTATAACCCCCGCGGGGGTGAAGGTCGCGGGGGCGGGGGATGGCGGGGGTCAGAGTCACGGGGGCGGGGACGGTGGTGAGGCCAAAAAACCTGTCCCGCCCCCGAGCAAACCAAGATTGACCAGTAGCCAAAAATCTGAAGGCTTGGAGCAAGAGTTCGACTTTTTCTAAATATTTAATTAAAAACCCATTTAAAAAGTTTAAAATTTTATTTTGTTGACGAATAACAACTTTGGATTCCCTGTCGAATACAATAAAGTGGAATAAAATTATTTATATTTTTCAAAACTGACTTCTGCTCTGATTTTTAAATAGATGAATTTCAGTCATTTGGATACAAAATTTCTATTTTAATAGAGCCTTTAAAATATACTGACATCTGAGCTTATTAGGTTTAAATTCTGGCTTTAGCGTTTAAATACAGATTCATTCGATTTTAAGTTTTAAGCTTTTCTTTTGCTGCCACCAATAAATTCAATAGTTAAAAAAAATAAAAATATTTAAAATTTGCAGAGATGTTCCAAATTTAGAATGTAAATCGGACAATCACATTGAATTTTGTTATGCTTTTTAAGTAAGGTAGTTTGTTGACAGCTATACAAAATCTTTCTGTTCGACCAATCTTTATGTTTCTTTTATTCTCAGTTTAAGCAGATAATTTTGGATTTCCGGCCAGACTATAGTGTCCTCCACCCAAAAAAACATTATCCATTTGCTTTGTCCCTCTTTAAAAATAGAAAAAACAAGCCTAAAGATTTAATGTATTAACGTTCATAACGCACCTACCTATAAATGGGCAAATTAAAAAAAATAGAAATTTTTTCACAACTATGCTCAATTTATTTTTTTCTTTTGTGTTTGGTTTTCGAAAACATATTTTGAAATATTCCTTCAGTCTCAATTTAAACAGCAACAAAACTCGCTTTTTAGATTTTTTGCCATCTAATAATATTAAAATTGTCACTAAGTTTGGTTCCGAAAAATTTCATTTTTGAAATTTTCAGAAGCAACCGAAATTAAAAATAAATAAAAACAGAAACAGATTTAATAACTTGCTAGAAAAATAAAATAAAAATATTCTTTACTGAAACTAAAAATAATTGAATGAGCCATAATTTGTGATGCCGAGTCAAATGAATACAATTTGAACCATAAAAATTACGTTGAAATTCTGCAATGAAATTGAAAAATCCAATAATTAATAAAACTCTTAATTAAATATTAAAAAAGCTAGAAAATATATAATCAAAATTGAAAATATTTTTAAAAATTAAAATTAATGAAAGTAAATAAGAATAATTACATAATAAAACGAAATGAAAAAATTTATTTTAAAGTTTATCCCTATAAATTACCAATATTCATAGCAAAATGTTGCGCTGACCGTTATGACATGGAAATCGTTCCTGGTGTCTAAGAAATTTTATTTAGTACCATATAACAGTAAATAAATTGTGTCATAAATTATTTTTTAAAATATTCGTTATTTTTTCTCTCTAGATTTTTTGAATTATAAATACATAAATTCAAATATATTTGATTATATTAAAAAAAATATTTAAATATATTATTTAAAACGATAGAAGAATTTTCTATAACATTATTTATTTCTAAAAAAATAAACGAACAAATGTTAACTGCTGAATTTGATTGGTGATTTTAAAAAATATTAAAATAATAAACGAATAGTCAAATATAGTTGATTTTATTAAAAGATAATTTAAATAAATTTTTAAAATTGGTCGTGAGAATTAAAATAAAAATGGAAATACTTCGGGTTTATTTGTGGTGAACTCTCCATATGCAGCAATGATAAAATAAAATATTACATAAAATTTATTCAAAATACTGACTTGTAAAAATAATTTATATACTTTCTATCCAAAAATATTGACATTGCAAAAAATATAAAAAATAGGTAAATAGTGAAATTTGTTTGCCGCTCCGCTTAAGTTTTTGAAAAGAATTACATCGAGCGGTATCCTTCATGAGAACAAATTCATAAATGTAAAAATTAATAAAAGGTTTCCTTAATAAGAAAAATTAATAAAAAACTATAAAAAAAACAACTGCTTTGTGATAAAGTCATAAATTTATTGCAATTAATACTCTTTTTTCATAAACAATTAAAGTAGTATATCTGTTAAAGAAAATAAATAATTAAATATAAAAATATTTGAAACATTTAAATAAAATAAAGAAATACAAAAGACTTATTAACAAGGGACATGAATATATTCATGGTTAATTAATAAAAATTCAAATATTTTAATAATTCAATACCTTTTCTAGCAAAATAGTTATGTAATAAAAGTTTAAGAAATATTTTTTTCTTGAAAAATACTCATTTAAAAAGGCATTAAATTCTTATGTTACAATGAATTTAAAAATTAAAAAAAATAAAACAATCAACTCGCACTTTCAAAAGCAAAATTTTCACCTACAGCGCCGACAGACGCAGCGGTAAAAAAATTGGATTTTTTTGTGAGAAATTTAAGACAAAAAGGCCATTTTTTATTGAAAAATTTAAGTTGAATGATACGATTTTGCTGATTTAATCAACAAAAAAGATAGATTTTAACTTTGCTGAGATGGAATTAGCTAGACGGAGTTCACCCCTTACCGCAATAGGCGCCGCATTAGAAAAAAACGTAATTTTATGAATATTTTCTTCGGATTTCACTGAAAAATAGGCATTTTACATTCAAATTTTGAAATCTTAGGCGAATTTATGGGCCGGCGGCGCCGATAGGCGCCCGGAATTTTTTTTTTTGGTATTTTTAAAGAATTTTGTTAAGAAAATTTATTAAAAATTTCATAATTTTCATCGTTTCACCCTTCTCCGAAAGGGTCATCCTTAACAGTGTAAAAATTTCTCGTTTTCCGAGACTAAAATCCCGAGACCGGGAACCGAGAACCGAGACTCTCGCTATCCCTAGGTAATATGAGAAAAATTAAATTTTAACAAATTTAAAAATTACAAACAAAAAATAAATAAATTTTTATTGTATTAACCTTTAACATTTATTATTAAAAGAAGATTTCTCAATAAAAATTTAAAAAGTAGCTTAATTACTTACTACAAAGTAGAGTTTTTATTAATAAAGACAATTGAATTTGCATTTTTAGAAGAATCTAATGAAATAATCGAATATAAGCATCCTTGAAGAAAAATTATTGAACAGGCTTAGGTAATAGTATAATTTAGTTTACTAAATCAAAAACATTCAGTAATTTAAAGTAATTTTCGAATTCAAAAAGTATTGAATATTAAAAATATCAAATAAATTTTATTTAATTCAGCAAACCAAGATTGACCAGTAGCCAAAAATCTGAAGGCTTGGAGCAAGAGTTCGACTTTTTCTAAATATTTAATAAATGTTATTTACTTATGCATAAGAAAAAATATGACTTCTAAAGTATAAAAATGCATTTTATAAATTTGATCAAAAAAATTAATATGTGAAAATAATTATGCAAATATTTAATATAAAAAAAAATAAAAAATAACAAAAATAATCAAAAATAGCTTCTTTAAATAAGTTTTAAAGAACATTCATTTTTGAAAAATCGTTTGATAAATTCTCAACATTAAAAGATGCGAGGTGAAACGCGAAAACAAAATGTAAATTTAATAAAAAATAATTTCTTTAATTATTTTTCGTGTAAATTAATGAGTTTAATTTTATAAAAATACTATTGTAAAATAAGTATAATGGATAATTTTAAAATAAGAAAAAATTGTTCACAATGAAGATGAGCATATTATAAATAAAAATCGCAATTGGATTGTTTGATGAATGGAAAGCTTAATTCATTAAAACACATCAAACGTAATAATACAAATTGGAATCAACATGATAATAGTTTAAAATAAGAATAAAAAAACTCTTAATCTTCTGAAAATAAATAATTTCATGGTTAATATTAATAGAAAAAACAAGCCTAAAGATTTAATGTATTAACGTTCATAATGAGATAAAAAATTATATGAAATTATATATTTGAAGAAGAACTAAAATGAATTTTAAAGTGTTACAGACTAATAATAAAATAAATAATTATTAACATAATTAATTATAATTGTTGAATAATTATGTAATCTAATGCGCAATAACGAACAATTCGGCACTACCGCATTTCTTTTACCAGTAGTCACCTTTGGACAATTATCGACACTAAAAAATCCAATAAGATTTTATTAAAATATATAATTCAATATTTGGTATAAATATAAACAGAATATATTACTTTGTATGAACTAAATGAAAAAGTTAAAGAATATCATAATTATTTGATAATTTTTAGGAAATCCTTTTATAATTTTAAAATAATGAAAAATTAAAAATTAATACATTAAAAATTCTTTTCTCTTTCCAATTAGTAAAATAAAAATTGCATTTTGTAAAACAAAATTAATGTGAACTAAAATCGAGAAGTTAATATTTAATTCATATAAGACACAAAGAGAGAATTGGAATTATGAAAAATATTTTTTAAGTATATTTTTACAATTTTTTAAAAAATTACCAAAAATTACTATTTAAGGCATTCCAAATTCAAAAAATGTCGGATATGGTCAGTATTTACAGACAACATTTACGGAGAGCCTTCTGTTTATACTAAAAAAGACATTTTTTTGCATTTACTAGAAAATTCATAATTCATATTTTTGTCAGCTACCAATTTTGTCGGAGAGGTTGGAAATTATTATTTGATAATATTTTAGAAAACTTTTATAATTTTATAATAAGAATTTGGACGATAAATCGTAAAAATTTTTAAAAATATTAAAAAATAATTTAAAACCAAGAAAAATACATAAAATCTTCCTTTTAATATTGAAATAATAATGCTTAAAAATTATCAGCTAAACAAACAAGTCAATAAAATAAAAGAATTTAATATAGATAAAATGACAATGAAGAACCGGATAGGAAAAAATACGTTAAATTAAAAATTAATTTAAATATATTAATACACCTTATTATAATAGCATCATTTAAAAACAAGAAAACATACGCTTTATGCTTATTAAAAAAATAAAATTTTAATTTTACTTAAAGAATTAATCGTTTTCGATGAAAATTAAAACAAAATTAAATGCTTAATGACCAAAAAGGTTAAATAATAAACTAAATTTTTTTTGTGAATCTTTGTAAATAATTAAATTATGAATATAAAATACCTTTATGTAAAATTTAAACTATTGTTAAAAGGATATAGAAAATTTTTGAGCATGAAAATTAAATTTTAACAAAGTTACTCTGATAAAAAAATAAATAAAATTATAAATCGAATATTTATTAAAAAATTAATTACTAAACGAACAATCAAAATGACTTTAATTATTGTTGAAATTAATATTCTAATATTGTCTAATACAAAAAGAAGCAAATATTTTTAAAGAATATCACGATAGCGTTGGCAAAACAACCTAAATATTGTATTAATGATTAACATATAAATATAACAATGTATTCAAAATTTCTTATTTATTATTAATTTTCAGTTTTATTTTCAAGAATTTAATTAAATTAATTACCAATACAGAAAAATAATTAGAGATAAGAATGAAAACAGTATCAAACTGCAACAATTTAAACGGAAAATTGTAAATATAATTTATTAACAAATAATGAAAAAGCGGAAAATTGAGTAAACAATTATAGAATGCCTGAAATCCTTAAGAAAATTACTGAAAGCTTGATATTTCCTTGTCAATTAACTAAAATATTTTAAATAAAATTATTTAAATTCATATCAGACACAAATAGAAAATTGGAATTAATGATAAAGAATATTTGATTGATATTTGTATAATTTCTTAAATATTACTAAAAATTACTATTTAAAGCATTCCATATTCAAAAAATATCTGATTTGGTCATTATAAAGCCTTCGATTTTTTCTAAACAAGACATTAATAAACAAATAATATTCTAAAAGAAATTAATAAAAATAGAAAACTACAAAAACCAACTCATTATTCAGTATATATTACAATTTGAAGATTATTTCTCCACTTTAACAAATAAAAAAAAATAATAATATAATTTAAGAAAAGACAATTATTTATAAATAAAAATTAATAACTTAGGAATAAATGTAAAATATAAATTTTAATCTATGCGCCGACGTTTTGGCGCCAAGCCAAAAATGAAAAAAAAGGCAGGAAGAAATTGTTAAAAACAGCTTAAAAACAATAAATAAAAAAAAAACTGGATTTTTTAATTAAGTTATGCAAATATTAATTTCTTCAGGTTTATTTACTTATCGCAACTTATATTGTAAAAAAGAATAAATCAGGTACTTTGTTTTAATAATTTTTTATTTGAACACATGGACAAGGATTTTAAAACCCCAAAGCGAGAGATAAACAAAATAATAAATTAACTTATATCTAAAATCGATAAATAATATAATAGTTTTAATAAATAAATAAATAAATTTCTGCATACAGGAAAATACCATTTTATGGGTTTTGATGGATGAAAAATACCTATATAAATTTTATTTCAATTTTCATATCTTGATTCATGAAACAATAATATCATTAATAATATTTCAAGGTAATTAAAATTACAAAAAATAAGATGACTCAAAATTCATAAACACTTAATCAAAAAACCGGTTAAGCAAAAATATATTAGATTAATGAAACATATTTACGAGTAAAATACCATACCATTAAATATATACCAAGCCATACTCAATTTAAATCACATAATGTCATTGATTTACAAATATTCGAGCATCATTATAACGACTGAATTAATATAAAATTTTCAATTATGAATAATTTTTATAAAAATTACTTTAAAATTTTTCTTATCACAAATTTGAAAATTTGATAAATGTTTAAATATAAATATTTATTTTAAAAGTGTATTGAAAGAAATTAAGTAATTCCACCGATTCGGCTACCATATTACAATGTCAGGTCATCGATAACATTTTAAATAATTAATTTTAATAAATGCTTTAAATTAATTGCAAATAAAATACAAATAATAATTTAAAAAATTAATTTGTTATACTTTTTTTCAGTTTGATTTTGCTTGACATTAAAAATAACTTTTTATTGTTTTTTCTACTCTTTTTTTTTGTTAAATTTATTTCTTTTTTGATTTATGTTATAATTTGTTTGTTTTTGATATGAATTGAATTAGTATTGATTAGGTAATTGTAAATGGAAAATTGTATTTGGTAATTATACATATATTAAAAATACTATTTAATTTGCCTTTTTATAATAAACAAATCAAAAAACATATTAAGATTTTTTATCGGATCCGTTTAAAGTAAAATTTTAATCGGTTTCTTATTCTGGACTTAAAGAAAAGTTCTTACGCAATTGCGTGAAACACAAATAAAGTTTAAATTTTATTTCGTTTCAAAATAGAGGAAAAAATACGAGAAATAAGAAAAAACAATTTATGCAAATATTAAATGATAAATACAAAACAAAGTTTTAAAATATTCAAACTTATTTGGAAATAGGTTTATTCAGAAATTCAATGTTTTTCATTTTTAATTGAATATTAATGTAAATTGTATAACAGATTATTATTTATAATTATTTTTAAAATGGTAATCTTGCTTCTTATCTTTAATTAAGGTATGTATAAAATTTGTTATCTAATTTGTTTAGTTTCATAAACCCGCCAATGGGTTCGAAAACAAAAAATTTAAAAAATCTCAAATATATAAATATTCATGAAAGATTACAATTTACTCCTTTAATTGAAGCAGTATAGTTAATAATTGCAATAATATTGAAAGAATATATTGATTAAGTTTTAATTTATATAAGATACAATTTTTGCATTTACTAGAAAATTCATAATTCATATTTTTGTCAGCTACCAATTTTGTCGGAGAGGTTGGAAAGAAGACCTTTGGACGAATGATTGTTGTATGCAATAATAATTATTGATCTGAATTATTTTTGCTTAAAAAACTTCTAATTAATGAACAAAAATAATAATAAAAAAAATTATTTGTATTGCAAAATGATGTATTTTTTAAAATTGGTGCGTAATAGGTTCGGGAGGCCATGTAAATATTTTAATATAAAAATTCACTGAAATACAAATATTAAGATATAAATTTTATGTTCAAAATAAAGCATTAAATGAATTTAACAATGAAAATTTCTTTAGAAAAATTGAAAATTGCTATTTACTAAAACTAAGTATAAGATTTAAATAAGTAGCAAAAGGAAAGAAAAAATTTCTTATTACTAATAATATATTTTATTAATATTCTTAAATATTGCATTTCTATCAACAACATAAAAATTTTTAAGCTTGAAGTGGCACTTAAGGAAGCAAAAGTACAAGATGTTGGACGATTAGTAAATAGAATAATAAATCTAAACAATATAAAAGAAAAGCGATACGGCAATCGGCTTGCTTCCTTTGCAGCCATTGAACATATATCATTTTAAATTTAACCGCGAATTATCGCCAGTTTAAATTTAATCAAAACTATATTTAGTTAAAAGACATAGAAAACATTTAAATTACGTTAAACCAATTAAATCTAAAATCGTTTTTGGTGCCGCTATCCTTGTCTCAGCGTTTTTGTGGTCCGAAAGCGTGAGTAAATTAATAATTTTGTTAATAAAATAATATTGAAAAAATAGTAGCTTTTCTGTTCTTTTTTTTTCTAAGGTGTTATAAAATCAACATTGTGTCCATTTATATTTTTAATGTCGTTAGTTTTGAATTGTGCATTAACTTTTTTATTTTGTTTTTACTTACTTTATTTTTTATTTCAAGTATACCTGCAATTTTATCTGAAAATATATAAAATGTTTTTTTATTCAAGACATTTTTCAAACATATGTTAGCTCCTCTGAATATTTCTTAAATATTTTACATAAAGTTTTCTTTAATATGAAATCTTGGTTTAGATTAATTATTATTTTGTATTTTTATTTTACATTTAGAGTCGGAATTCCGATTTCAGAAAAAAAGTCGCTCTGATTCATTTAAGTAATTAATTAAAAATTGATTTCAGGTATTTTTCAGGAGTATTTTCAAAAGAAAATTTTTACAAGAAATTTCTAAAAATTTTCAAAAGTTTTCAAAAATATGTATAAAAAATATACAAAATTTGTCGAAATTTTTGATTTTTGAGGATTACCAAAAATTTCCGAAAAAATCTTAAATATTTAAAAAAATGAAGATTAAGAAAAAGTCAAATATGTAGCATCAGAGATGAATATGATTCGATAATTAAAATTAATGATTAGTTTGACTAACTGTATTTATTTTTAAATCTCACGGGCTAAAGATACCGAAAGAGGCCAACAGGAAAATTTTCAGTATTTATGATTTCCTCAATTTATAAATTGAATAAATTTACATTCATCACATTAGTATGAATAAAAAATTTTATCATAATTTTCGGAAAATTAATTTACATAAAATCTTATTTATAATTTTGTATATGATTTTTCACTTTTATTCAAAAATAATTGTTACCCCATTATCAAAGTGATACTTAAATAAATATGTTTAATTTATTTTAATCTACTAATTTTATATTTTAATTAGCTATATTCCAAAACGGAAAACCTTAAGCCGGAAAATAATAAATACAAAAATAAAATATTGTTTTTTGTAAAAATATAAAGTTGAACTCTTAAAAACAAAGTGTTCCATAAAGAATCAATTAAATAATAAGATTAAGATACAATAAAAAACCGAACAGGCGTTGGAGAATATAATGAGCATACTTATTTACCGCAGTGACCGATTTGTAAGGATATTGAAATTTAAAAATTAAAAAAATATTTAATTAACAAAGGTAAATTTAATTAATAAAGAAATTTTTACATATTTAGTCACATAAAAAGCCATTTAAATAAATGAACGAATTTAAAATTAAATCTATTGGATATCAGACAATAAAAAGAATTATATTCAAGAATTATAGTAACTTATTATAAAACAAATTAAATGAATAATTTAAGCAAACACCTAAACAAAAACTTAAAAGAAAATCACATAAAAATGCTAAAAACTACAAGTACAAACATTTTCTAATTCAGTTTATTTTCAACCAATAGCGTATAAAATTCGCACAATACACCCCAAAGAATCGACCAAAAATTTTTCAGAAAAATATCCCTAAGTATCGCTCCTAAATTTAAAAAAAATACACATAAAAAATGAAAATTTTTTATTAAAAATTCAATCTACAAAATTTTGGCCAATAACCGAATATCAGCAGTTCGTCCCCTTCCAACAAAATTTAAACATTGATTAAATTAATATTTAAAATAAAAATTTAAACTATAAAAAAGGTTATTTTTGAACTAATTAACTAATAATTAGTTATATAGAATTGACTACAATTCAGTGATTTTTGACAACATAGAAAATATTCGAAAGCATATTGAAAGAGCCATTGCACCTGCATCTGGTGCTCATGAAACAGAAAAATGGCTGAGCAATTTAGACATTGCATCAGTAGCAAATTGTTCCGAATAAATGTTAATCTATGCGAACATCTTAATGAAAGAGTTTATCGTTGGCAGCTGTATTCACCCGATTTTGAAAACTCGGTTTGATTTGTCAAAATTCTTTGTTTTGTTTTTTTTACAAGAAATTTAGCTTTCGAGCCTACATCAAAAGAAGTCTGCACAATCGATATTCCTGTATTTTCATGACCAACATTTTGAACTCATCAAGAAACCCCAAAAGATAAATTAATTTTACAGTTTTTCTTTTATATGATAACTTTAATGTCTAACCAAATTTTCTTTTTATAAATTGCAAAAAAGTATTGTGGTACATATTGTGGAACTTCAGTATTTGATTCATGTTTAAAAGCAACGCCCTGGCGGATTTAAGAAACGCCCAATGTGGCGGAATTTAAAAAACGACCCAGCACGATAAAAAAGGACCAATAGAAAATGGTATTTCCAAGGAGTTTGATAATAAAATTGAATAAATCAATACAAAAATAATTGACAATTTCAAACATTATAATATTCAAGCTAAATCACTTATATACCTTCTCAAGTAAAAGCTTTCAAAATATGACCAGGATTTTATCAAATTAAATATACTTGTTCCAATTTTCTTCCCCATTTCTAAAAAAACTCGTGCTAATAATCAAGAGGATAGAAAATTATATTTGTTCGAAGAAAAATTAAAAATTATCAAATATTAATTAATTAATTCTAGATAAAATAAAAGAGTTTTCTAATAAAACATTCAAAAAATAATATCGAAAAATAATAATGCAATTTATATTCTCTGCATATATATTTTTTAACTGCTCGTATATTTTTTCTATTTCGGTTTTAGTTTAAATGAAATATTACTTAAATTTAATATCGTTAATTATTGTTTTTAGAAATTTTTGCATTAATTTTTTATTCAATTATTGTAATTTATTTAAAATTTTCATTTTACTTTATAAATGAAAAAAGAATAATAAATGGGAACAAATACCAATAAATTTAAAATTCAATGAAATAAAATATATAAGCAAAAAACTTTTGAATAGACAACATTGGTTAGTGGATATAAATAATATCAAAACAGTAAATTTTTATCTTTTAAATTGAACTAAATCAAAACAAATTCAATGAAATAAAATATATAAGCAAAAAACTTTTGAATAGACAACATTGGTTAGTGGATATAAATAATATCAAAACAGTAAATTTTTATCTTTTAAATTGAACTAAATCAAAACAAATTCAATGAAATAAAATATATAAGCAAAAAACTTTTGAATAGACAACATTGGTTAGTGGATATAAATAATATCAAAACAGTAAATTTTTATCTTTTAAATTGAACTAAATCAAAACAAAAAATTATAACCAATCGTATCTAGAAAAAAAGAGATTTTGGTATTTTCATCCCCTTTTACACTTAGCTCATTAAAAATATACCGAAAAAAAATCCCCGAGTATCCATTAGTCCCCCAGTCTCTAATTATCCACCAGTCTCTGAGTGGGTTGAAAATAAGCCCCCATGGGGGATAAAAAGAGAATATACGGTAGTTGAATTATTTTTAAAAATATTTTGTTTTTTAAACGTTATTATGAAGTCAAATATAAAAAATAATCTATGAAATACTTAAAAAATTGCGAATTATCATCGGAAAAATAATTAAAAATTTTATGGTTAAAATTTCCGAGCAATTCCAACACTACTGGAGGATTTTGCACAATTAATAATCGGCGACGTGATGCAACTTTGATTAATTAGAATCTTAATAAAGAAAAAAATAAATTAATTCGGACAATAGATTAAAAAAATCATTTTGGCCTAAAAAATCACTATATTATAAAATGAATTAAAAAATATATTATTTAAAAGCCTGGAATAAACTAATTTATTATTAAAAAATCCAAAATAATTATAAAGTTCTAAAAAGTAGAAAAAAAGTTTAAAAAGTCATCTTCATATAATAAATGTAATTAAAGTTTTGCTATCTGTTGGGGCTCCCGGACTTTTCGACAGTAAACATAAAAACAAATAATTCTTATTAATAAAAATTATATTGCTTGCCAGTTTTAATTAAAAAAACACATTTTCCACTTGGTTTAATTGACATTTATTATGCCTTTTTTCATGCCTTTTTTTCAATTTTTTGTTGCATATTATAGCGCTTTTTTCGCGATTTTTGGTTAAGGAAATTTTTTTTAGAAATTTTTTGTGGAATACTATAATTCATAAATTAAAATGTTTTTTTTCCTTGTTGGTAAAAAAATTAGGTTTAAGAATTTTTTTAATTTCAAACTAATTTTCATAAAATTTTGTCCGTATTTTGATGTTTTTTGTATATATTTAGCATTTTTTGCATATCTCGTCCATATTTTGAGAATTATTTGTTCATATAAATTTTTTCATATAAAAAACAGCTATTTAAAAAATTACACCCCCTAAATTTGGAACTTTTTCGCCACTATTTTGGCATTTTTTGCCACTATTTAGTTAATTCTTTTGGGATTTTTTGCCACTAAAAATCCAATCCATACTCATCACAGTGAAATTTTAATACTATTTGGCCGTAATTAATTATTGGTTGTCGAATTATTGTTATATTTTGCTTCATTATTGTTTCGTTTTCTTTATTAAATGTATTTGTTTTTATTTTTTAATCTTCGTTGTTCTTTAAGTTATGATGCGCTAAAGTTGGCTCAGACGCAACTGGTCCGTTCCGGCCAAAAATTCACCCTCAAATTTTTTTTCTTAACAAAAATTTTGGTTTAAAAAATACCAATATTTCCTAAGAAAATATTAAAAAGGAAGTGCACTTCATTTTCATCTAAAATCAGTAAATAAAAATTATTTTGCTCAATTTTTGGCTGAAAATTATGTCACTATTTCTAACTTTTTATCATTATTTGTCATTAAAAATCCGTCGAAAAATAATTTCCCAGTCTCCAATTTTCCCCCAGTATCTAATTATCCCCCAGTCGCTGAGGAGGCTGAAAAATAATCCCCCATGGGGCATACAAAGAGCATATACGGTATATTTCACGTCACTTTTGGTTGCATTATTGTTTTTCTACTTTTTAACATTTCTGTGCCGGCGGCAGGCAGTTTTTTATAATAAAAAAACTTTTTGGAATAAATTTGAATCTGAATTTCAATCAATATTTAACTTAAAATTCTTTTAATGAATTATACAAATTTTTTTAGTTCAATTATTTTATCATAATTTTCACAAAGATCAACGGATCTAAGTTAATTTTTAAAAATTGGTAATATTTTTAATTTAATTTATTGTATATAAATTAACCTTATTTTCTTTTATTAAATTATTATTTTTTGTTTTTATAGTCAATTATTTAATATTAAAACGAGAAAGACCGCCAGAGTCTGCCATACCGGATGCATTGCGATTGAATTCATTCATAAAATTCATAAATTATCAACATACAATGAACACATTGCATTAAAATTAAGTCATGCTTTTAAAATCTTTGGTAATATAAATAATTATATAATTTACATAATTTTTTACGTAGATTTATTATTTTATATACTTTACTATTTATTCTTTAGATTATGAGAATAGTTTTGTTGTGAATCCATTTAAGTTTAATTTTTTTTCTCTTTTAAAATTTTTAATTTTATTTATTTTTCTAAAATTAAACCAAATTTTTAAAATTAAAAGCTGATTAACTTATAGTACTGTTTTA
This sequence comes from Heterodera glycines, assembly GCA_004148225.2. Lineage (NCBI taxonomy): Eukaryota > Metazoa > Nematoda > Chromadorea > Rhabditida > Heteroderidae > Heterodera > Heterodera glycines. The sequence goes on along the minus strand of CP049705.1, from coordinate 18,383,684 downwards.
TTGTTTAGAGATTTTAATAATCTTATAAATTTTAGATTTAAGAAAATTAAAATTTAAAATTTTTGCATATTAATATGTATTAATAAATAATAATATTGTCCCATAGTTTCTTTGTGGAACCGTATTTGATTTCCAACTTTTTTGAGTTCGACCATACTATTTTGTTAATTTGCTATTGGTTAAAATTAATTATTTATTTCTTGATATTTATTTGTCTTATCTTACCTAGAAACTGTATTTTTCCTTGTTCGAAAAGCTGTTCTAAAAGAAGAAACCGTCTAACGGCATCGAACTCATGAAAGAAAATAATGTCAAGCTTGATGCACTAACCACTACACCACACTACACATGAATAAACAAAAGCAAATTTTCTTTATTTAATAAAAATTTGGTAAATATTTTGTGTAAATTCTTTGCTTTTTCTCACACGAGTATGCCATTGTTTATTTTAAAAACCCAATCTTTAGGGGTGTACTTTTTTTTCGCTTTTAAGCCAAAAAGCGAAAGTCGAAAGCGAAAGGCCCAAAAAAAGCGAAAAGGCGAAAAGCGAAACTTGTAACATCCCTGATATATACTTAATGTTCAAATCAATTCAAAAAATCTCACAAATCATAAAGAATACAAATTAATATAATAAACTTTTTAAAAGTAAAAAGCAGCACCGAATTTCGTTCCATATGAAGGATCCGGACATACAAATATATTGCAAGAATACCTATAATTCAAAAATTAACAAATACATTATAAAATTTTATTATTAAGCAATAAATTTCATATAAATTATTAACAATCAATAACGGAAAAATTTTTTATTATTTAAAAAATAAATTAAAATCTCCGGAGAACATGTTTAACACAGTGTTAAAATTAAATTATAGAATATATCTGACTATTAATATACTCGCATATCCAAAAAAATTATGAACCAATGATCTCAAAGCCATTGAAAAACATATATAGAAACCAATTTTAATTATTATAAAGAAAATAAATAAAAGTCTTATGTTTTTTACCGCTTTAATTTACCAAGAAAGCGTTGTTAAACTGGCATTTTTGGATATAAATGAAAATTTGTAACTCATTGTTAAACATCATTAAATCTATTTAGAGCTAACCATAATAATAATAATAGCAATAACACGAAAATAGAAAAAACGTTAATGGAATCATACCCATATAAATAAAATTATTCCACTATAAATTAAAGCTAATTAAAAATTTTAAAACTAACATTGTACAAACAAAAAATAAAGTTAAATAATTTTAAAAGACAAATAAACTAACTATCTATTAATAATTTCAACCAGAAAATTGAGAATGTGATTTTGGAACAAAAGGTGGGTTGAAAATACGATTTATATCTTAGAATCAATAAATTTATGCATTAAAAACAAAATCTTGAATAATATTTTTTATTTATAATATTTTTTATTTTCATTTAACAAATATATATGATAAGAACGATAACGTCTCTTTTGTCAAAATTTTTACATTTTACAATAGCAATTATTTAAATAAATAAGTGTTTGGAAAAGAAAATCATCTTTAAACTAAATCAAAAAGACTTTTTCATATAATGAATGATTATTTGAAATAAAAAGCCTTTCATTTCTGATTTCTTAAAATTTATATGCTTTTTTGCTTCAGGGGCGTCAAATTTGTATTTTTAATCACTATCCTTAATGATCCTGAAAGGAAGCATTATTTTTAATATTAGAAAAAATAAAACTTTCAAATTTCTTATTTAATTACAACAGCATTAGCAAGAAAGTATGTCTTTTATAGATATCATTAATTTTTGTTTCATTTTCATTAAAAAATTTGTTCTCTTTAAAATTTTTTTATTAAATTTAATTGAATAATTGATTTATTTCTTAAATTATAAAACTTATTTTTTATAAAGTCATTGTAAATTTAATATGTATAAATTAACATTCGCTCGAATTGAGTTTATTTAGTATTTAATTTAAAATTTTTTATTCTGTATTTTGGTTGAATTCGATAAATATTAATTCTCTAATAAATTAAGTAACTTCCTGAACTATAATATTTAACACTTATTTTTGTTTATAAAATTTTTATGGTTTATATTTAAATTAATAATATGCAAGTCAATTTCAAGTTAATTAAATAACTTTTCTACTTTTTTAATTCATTTTTTTCATAATCTTCGTCCTTTTTTTTTGTTTTTTTAATATAATTTTTTGGTTTAAAAAAAGACTAATGCTTGTATTCGAACTGAAAATTCCTTTAAATAACTTTTATTTTTAAGAGCATTGCGATAAGTTATAATCAGAGTTAAAAGTCATTTAATTAATTGTAAGTAAAAATTATTGTTTAATTAATATTTTTTTTATCATTCATGTTATCAATTTATTCGATTTTGAGAAGGGATTAATATTTTTATCGTTTACATATATTTTAAGTTCTCCGGCTGCTTTTTTTAATTTGATAATTAAGCACAAAAATGCAATAAAACCAAAAAACTGACATTAATTAGAATATTTGGCAGATTACAAAAAACATAATATAATTACAAAACTTACCTACAAGGACAAAAAATAAACAAAAATAAATAGAAAAAAATTAAAATTATACTCAGATTTATTTTATACTAATAATTAGAATTTTTAGTAATATTCGTTGACCAATTTACGATTTTTATATAATTTCTTGAGTAAATAATTATTTCATGTTATTAATAACAATAGATGTATATTATATATTAATTTATAACTTTATCATTATTATTAAACTAAAAGTGGTTTCCCGTTGAGTTCTTTATTCACATATACTCAAGGTGCTAACAAATAATTTTAGCTATCTACTTCTTCTATTTTTTTAATACTGGCAATATTTTTGGATTGATTTATTTAGTTTTATGACCTGCATTGTTTATTTTAATAAAATTATTAAAATAAATAAAGCATGGTTTTCTTTATTATGTTGAAATTTTATTTTGGTCAATATATTATGTCTCATTTTTTGGTGTAAAGTTTAAGCGCCGGTCTTAATGTTCCACTCTTTCACAGTTAGCAGTTGTGAAGCTTCTCGGTCGAATTCTTATTCTCTTTAAACAAGTGACTGTAGATACTTTTTTTATATGAATTTATTATATAATTTTGCACTTTTAGTATGCTTAGTTAAATTCAATTTAATGTATATTTTGAATACTTGATTTTTTAATAAAATAAATTATTTTGATTTATTCATAAAACTAGGTAAACATATTTGAATAATTTAATTTAAAATAGGTTGTGATGAGATAAAAAAATTTTTTTTGTTAAAAGTTTTAATTTTTAGTAATAATGGTCGAAAATGCGGTATTAACTTCAGCAGGTTCATTCTTTTCTATTATTTGTTCTTATTAATGAATTCATTTATTTTTTTCACTATTTGTTGATAATTCAAATAAATATATTTTTCCATTTTTAAAGTTTATTTTTTTGTGTTTACATTTTAAGTTTTGGGTGTAAATTGACAATTGACAAAAAAAAAAACTTTTTTTTCTTTTTAAATCTTCGTAAATCTTCTTTGTCAGAATGACTTGAAATTTGCAGAAAATACTTTCAATCTGGGTATAATTTGGAAAATTTTATACATTAAATTTTTTTTAATTAAAAAATACATTTTCAAACTATACAAATTTAATTTAATTAATCATTATCTCATTCATTAATACATTTAAACCCTATTTGCATTTTTAAATATTTGTTGATACTTTCTAAAGAAATGTTTATGAAATTAACTCAACCTTTCAATAGCGGATATCGTTACTATCGTTGATTTTAATTCTTAAGAAAATATTCAAATTTATTGCTATAATTTTTATACTCAAATTTAAATTTTATATCTGGATTTAATTATTAAGTTATTTATTATAATCTCAAAATATTAAAACAATTATGAATGACTTCAATTTTCAACGATAGAGAGTATTTAGTGTCCTTTTTCTCATTTCCATATTAATATATCTTGAATGAAATCAATCCACTTTTATGTTTTTAACAATAAGGTATTGGGTAAATTTCCTCACTTTTATTTGTTAAGGTTTTTCGTTGTTTTTTTGTAATAGATAATATTTGAATCAATTTAATGTATCATTTATAAAACATTATATTTTCGTTTTCATTATAATTAATATTTATTTAACTAAAATACTTTTATAAATTATTTCATTAATATGGGTTTCCTAATTATTCTTTTATCCATCTAGTATGCAACTAGCGATATTCGCTCCATAATGCGCCAGCATCTTCATTTTAGAAATTTCATTTTTTTGGAATAATCATTTTGATGTTTTTCATTGCTTTGTTCCTGAAATTCTTTAGATACAATTAATATAATGATGATTAGAAACCAATCCAAAGAACAAATAAAGCTAAAAGTATAGTTGAATTTTTTTTAATAAGGAGATCAAAAAACTATATATTTTTAGGAATAAAATTTAAGAAAATATATCAAAATTAGTTTTTCCTAATTGAATTGATCTGTGATCTTGGAAAATATTTTAACACGGATAATTAGAAACCTAAGGAAAAGATAATTAAGACAAAAAAATAATTCAATTAATAATTAATTAACCTTATTGTTTTAATAGTTATGTAAATTTGATTTACGAAAAATTTATTTAAAAAAATAAAAATATTGTTAATTTATTAAAAGAGAAGCAAGATAAAAATAATTATATAGTCATCACATTGAACTTTTAAATTTTATAGTATATTAATATTTTATATTTCTATCTAAATACAGAATGAGTAGTTAGCCCTGCCACACCGTCGTAGCGCACGAGATTTTCGCGCACTAGTGACAGGGTATTGGGCGTTTTTGCGGCGCGGATCAAAGGGTTTCCGCGCTAGGCGTAGGGTTTGGGGTGGGTGTCGGCGGGATCAAAGGGGGTTTGAGGGGTTGGTCGGGAACGTCGTAGTGCGCGAAATTTTCGTGCACTAAGAGTTTGGGAGGGAAGTCGGTGGGGTCTAGGAGGATTGGTCGGGACCGTCGTAGTGCGCGAAATTTTCGCACACGGGACCGTTGTTTGGTGTGCGCCAGGGGGATGGACGGAGAAAGGGACCACCATCTCGCATTGGATTGTAAGAGAGGGGTCGTTTTCTTAAGCGGATGAGCGGCTATTGTGGCGTTTCCTTCAGCGCATTGTCCAAAGGGTAAGTGAATGAATAGTTCAAAAGTTTGATTGGGGATGGCCATTCGGATTGGTCATATCGTTTTGGCCCAGCAAATTATTTGTACTTTTTTTCCTGTACAAATTATTTGCTTTATAGAATAAAAATGCCCTCTCCCTCTGGACTCCCTTGGCTTCCCGTGGAGAATTGCCAATGTCCTATTTTGGACAATGAGTGCATTCGTCCACTCAATTACACAAAGCCCGTTATCTGTGCTCACAAGAGCATCAAAAACTTGTTGGATTTTGTTGCTTCCCCAGGGCAACACCCTGTACTCACAATCATTTACCTATTTATTTTTTCTAATTTTTAATTAATTTAGTGTTCGCGAATGTCCATGCCACTGATAATGGTGGCTCGTGTGCCACTCAGTGGTGGCTGATTGTGGTTCTGCAGCTACTGGTTGTGCTGCTATTTTCAAGCTTGGTCTCTTTTTTTGCGGCGATCTGGAGCGGCTACCGTTGCCGCAAATATGTGATGCGCGGGCCGGTTGAAATGACCGCGCTTCGCCGGCAGGGTTCAACCCGCCATCGTGGTAAATAATAAATTTATTCAATTTAAATAATTAATTTAAAAATATTAAAAACTCCCGTTTCCATTTAGTGGTCAACTTTCGTGATCCACCCGAACGCCCGTTGACCATTTACGCACACATGCGTGCGCGATCGGTAAGATATTCCATTGTTAAATTTGTAAAACATTTTGCTTTTGCACGACAAAAAGACGCTGCTTAACCAAATACTTGGTGAAGCGGATATTACAGTTTCTAATAGTGGGATTACCGTAAGCGGTCCTCGTCTCTACACGCCTCGTTTCGTTCCGTTTGACGAAATTGGCAGATGCCACTGCTGTAAGTCAACTGAGGTCGAAGTCGACACCATGCAATGAATGTTCTCGGAAATGTATTTTTGGCCGAGTCTCTACCTACCGTCAAAAAAGAAAACAAAAACTCTCCGCTTCTCCTGTTGACCAAAATATTGCGCAGCCAAAGGCCGAGCCTCAAAAAGAAACCACCAAAAAACGAGAAGCTAGTGAAGAGAAGAAAGCCCCAACAAAAAGCCATCACACTAACTCACAACGTCAATCAAGTGCCACACGAAAAAGCAGCAAAGAGTTGATGAACGAAAAGCCATCTTCTCCTCGTGCTGAGTCCATTCCCGCACAGCACTTGGACTCTGCTTCCACGCAAATTGTTGACGTCAGCGTGCCTAAGGCGGATAAAAAACAAAAAGCAACAACGAAGAAGACCTGGTGGCATTGATAAAACTCTTGATGAATTTTTTGCTAGCATAAAAGCAGCGACCACCGGTATGTAAAATGCATATTTAAATCATTCAAATCATCATTCCAACACAAATTAAAATGCTTATTCCGCAGTTGCAAAACCTCTCCTACTCATTCTCGACGACCTAATGCTGTCCATTGACGAACGTTATTTGTCAGAGTTATTTACGAAAAAATCCCACCACCAATTTGCAGTTATGTTCGTACTCAAAATTTATTTGAACGAAAAATAAAAGTTGCCCGTCTGTCTGCGCAATATTTGGTGCTGATGCGGGCGCCCAACTCATTGATGTCCATTTGAAATATTGGCGTTCAGCTTTTCCCTCGTCAGTTTGACTTTTTATTGATGCCTATCGTAAAGCAACAGCAAAACCTTTTGGCTATTTGATTGTGGATATGCATGCTTGTTCGGACCCTCAATTGCGACTTCGCACAAATATATTTAAGGATGAGCAAGAGGAGGATGGGGGTCCAGTTGTATTCATACCCCAGAATGGAGCATCATTCGAACATAAGCCAGCTTCTGCGTGAAAATTTCGGGTTTTTGCGTGTTTTATCGAGAACAAAGTCCCCAACAAAATGTAGCCGAATAATTAGAAAAGCAAACACCGATCAGCTGTTAGCACTGGTCGAATTTTTTTAAACATTGTCTGATCCCGCTTCCAATTGACTACTCGACAGAAAAAACGTTTAATGCCTCATGTGGATTTTGTGCGATGCATGAGGAGAGAAAAGCGAGCGGGGCGCGAAACGGACCATTGTTCAGAAAGGAGCGGGGATTGGTACATTCGCTGCCCTATTGACACCTGTACTCATTGAATTAGCAAAATCAGTTGTATCCAAAACTATATAAACAATTCCCTAACAATTATTGTTGAATCATTTTAAATGACTAATAAATTTATTCTTGTTCCACAAGAAATTTACCGTGGTCTCACATCCGCACCTAGTAAGGGGGATATTAATTTGGATACCGTACGGCATGATTTGGACCGTTTCATAGGTGAACGTGCCAACCCTTCTACTAAAAATGTCCGCTATAATCAACAGCTTAGGCGCTACTTACAGATGAGACGGGAGGTTGCAGATCGGCCATCCAAAGTTGAGCTTACCAAGGGAATAAGTGTGCTGTTAAAAAGAGGTAGCGAAGACGGAGACGGCCAAGTTGTGGATACACCACCCCGTCCTCCTGGTCCCCCTCTCCTCCGCCACCTCGACCTCGTGGTCCCCCTCCTCCGCCACCGCCGCCTGGTCGTCCAACAAGCCCTCCAGGTCCCGGTCCCTCGCCGCCGGGAAGTCCTCCGCCTCGTCCACAACGTCCTCCTATACCAAGTAGAGCTGTGCGCCTCGGAAAAACCGTCGTCTGGAGCAATGGCGGAAAAGGCGATACGATATACAACAAAGACGGCAGCCGGCTGTGCGCGACTTTCTTGCGGAAGCAGCTGCTGCTCCTTTACCCGAAAGCGACGAATAAGCTGATTACATGCTGTAGAATGGATTCGCGCTGCCAGCGCCTTCACAATACTATGGTGACGTGCCTGTGCTACAAGACAATGCGGATGAAATTGAGGAAATGGACACTGTTCAACAACGATTGGCTAGCAGGAGGAAACTAAAAAAGCACGATGATGATGATGATTGGCAAGACAAAAAATACAAAAATTTACTATAAACCTCCCCCTGCTCGCCGGCCCCCGTCTCGTCCAGCAAAAATTGAACCAATGCCTCCACCACGTCCTAAGAAGAGAGAGCCACAGCCAAAGGTCGACCCTCGGCCATCCACATCAAAAAGCATGAGTGGAAACAGACAAAGCGGCTCCATTCTCCTCCTCGCACCGCACCCCATCGGATTCCGAAAAGAGAGCCAGAAATTGAAGAAACACCACAAGAGCAACCTCCGGCTGCTGCTGCTCCTGCTGACGTTGAAATGCCCCATGTTCCTCCGCCTAGGCGAGGAACCAAACGCCGTTATCCCCCGGAAAATGTTGAGGATGGTCATTAGACCACCAGGAGCGGACCTATTGGAAGAACGGCTTAGGCAGGACCCAATTTTGTATTCATTGACAGCTCCACCAAAGAGACCATCACAGAGTACAACCACCAGGACGGCATCGAAAATCAAAAAAGAGTTTCGCCCGAAAAAATGAAATTAATAAATGCCACTCTTGACAAACTGTACAACAATCCATCCTACCCCGCGGCTTTTTCCGGTGTTACTGCACTGTAGAAAGAGGCGAGAAAAAAGATAAAACAATTAAGTAAAAAAGAAGTGCAGAACTATTTGGAAAGTCATCGTACCTACACGTTAATGCGCCCCCGACGGGTGCACTTCCGGAGAGCAAAAACTGTTGCAGCAGGATTCATGACAGATGTCACTCTCCGTCACGGGTCCATGGAATGCGTCAATTGATGTGAATTTTAAAAATGCACAAAGGGTATGCAAACGCATGTATCAGACTCGGCCTCCTATTAGGCGTCCGCCGCGCTTCTATAAAGATGATTTTGTGCGAATGACTTGTGAGAAGGGACAATTCGAGAAGGGTATCTGCCTTAGATGAACTGTTAAAAGGTGTACAGCCTGTACGATACAAACTCAGAGATGATCATGGTGAGAAGTTCAGGGGTACGTTTTACGAACAGGAATTGGCACGAGTAAGAAAAGATGCTGATACCAGTTACCGAATTGAGAAAGTGATTCGTAAAAGGAAGAATTCTGATGGGACGACAGATATACTTGTAAAATTTGTGGGGTATCCTAAAGGGAATGGATCAATGAGTCCCAGTTTGTATAAAAGCACCCATTTTTCACATTTGAATAAATTAATATGTCAAACAGTTTCTTTGTGTTTTTGCCAAGTAATGTATCGGATTACCCCGACAATCAACCGAACAAATATAGGATTCGTCTTCCTAAACCTTTGCACTTCAGCGGGTCTTGGGTGTGTGGGCTGCATAGTATCAGCTATCCCTACTCATGGCATTCCACAATTGGTACCTTGGATGATCAATGGATAGACATTTATTATACTAATTTGATAAATGAAAGCAGTGTAATCCGAGTGCCGGTGCCCGAGCCGTCACACAAAACAGTGATCAGCTCCAGAAATTTTTAATCGAAACTTTGAAGCACCAAAGTAATAATGTTCACGTGGACAATTACAGAAAAACCAACAAAACTCAATTATCAGAGGGAGATAAATTTTTGCAACCTCCCCAGCTGCTTTCCTCTCCACCCCGAAATAAAAGATCAGCGCTTTTGGTAGATAATAAAACATTAAAACGATGGAAAATAATTTAAAAATTAATATTTTCGAAAAATATAAAAAATAGGAATAATTTCGCATCTGAAAAAAACTATTATGTCTCAAAACTTTATTCTGGGTAAAAATAAAAAGATTAACAAAAGTAATTCATAAATTTAATTTGAATGTAATTTAAAAAAACAATATAAGAAATAACAGAAAACAAAATTTTTTTTTCTTAAATGAAAAGTTTGAAATGCAATTTATTGGAATTTTGCCTTGTTTATTAAGTCTTTTCAAACTAAAAATAGAATACTTGAATATTAAAATTAATTAAAAAATAAGTAAATATTCAATATAAAATTAATGAAAATAAAAAAAAATAACTAAAAAATAAAACTCTAAGGAAATAATAATGAACAATTTATTTAAAGATGAACAATAATAATTGATATAGAAAAATATTATTTAATAATATCTCTGAAGATGCAAAATATGAAAAACGAGCTCATTGAACATTTTTAAATAAAAAATAATAAATAATAGATTTAACAAAAATAAATTATTTCTGATACTATACCGAAAATAATTTCAAAATAATAAATTATCAAACTAAAAAAATTTTTGCAAAAATAAAATATTTTTTCTATTTTTTTAATTGTATTGTATTAAAACATTCAAAAATAATAAAAATAAATTTGAGCACTTACGCTATTCCTAAAATAAAAAGATAGTTACTAGAATTAACTGTTAATAAAATTTAAAAAAATAATAAAGGTAAATGTGTAAATTTGGCACACCGAATAATGCTGTAATATATATATCAACCTGTTTAAGAAATTGGAAATAAAATCCAAGAAATAATAAATATAATATTTATAAATTATATTCTACTAACAACAAATTGTTAAAGACAGCATTCGACTATCTGCACATATTAAAACTATAATTCAATGTCAAATGATTAAATTATAAATAAGAATAAAATAAATATGAAATTGCACAGTAAAAATTTTAATAAATTATTACTGAAAAAATCGATGACATAAAATAGAAATAAATAAATTTATTTATCCCGATTTAGCGGAGTAAAAAGATGGGCTATAATCAGGGGAGCAACAAAAATCCCCTGTTTTCCGTTAGGCTGGTTTCCAGACCATCGGTTTTCGTTTTGGTTTTGGCCCGTTGCATATTTTATTATATTTCGAAAAAAGGAAGAGAAAATAATTTTACCATTTGTGGCAACTATTTTCAGGATTTTCGAAAAATCCTTAACAAAAATGGCATAAAAACATGCCTCGAAGAAAAAAATTCAGCAAATATATACCTAAAATTAAAAAACAATTTTTTTGGCGGTGCCTATAGGCGCCAACGAAAAAATATTTGAAATTTTGAGTGACATTTGTTAACAGATTTTGTCCAAAAAGGACCAACTTTTGCGATTTAAAATTTTCAATATTTACCCCTTCGTGAATGTCGGGGGCCGGGGGGCTCGGGGTTGGAGAGCACCCTAAACTAAATTATTAAATTTCCATATTGCAATGTTGCAATATCACTGTAATTTTATGATTTCTTTAATTTGACAAAACTTTGATACCTTCGTTAATCAAAGAAAAATCTATATCATTATAAATTTGGTTTTGATGATTTTAAAAAACACAATTTTTAAAGAAAAGATGAATGGAATAGGTAGATACAAATAAATAAATAACTGCAAATGATTAGATTAAAAAAATATATGTTATTATATTATTTAGATGAACTTTAAGTTATAATTATTTTTTAGCTGTTTCATACACATAAAAAGAAAATATAATCAATAAACTAAAAATTAAAACTTTTGAACAATTTAATGAAGTGATAAAAATTGTAAAAAATAAATTTAGGTATATATTTCAAGATACAAATGTCAATCATTGTTTTAAGGACACGCTATTTAAATTTATTCTAAAATTGTTTTTATTTTAAAATTAATTATACATTGAAAAAATTAATGAAAAATTTAAAAATATTTGTTCTATAATAATACGCATGCAATGGAAAAAGCTTTCAATTAAATGAAATTTTATCAGTACACCCTATTCGTTTTTTATAGCTAATTGCTAATCACTTATACTTGAGAATAATCTGATAAAATATAAAATAAATTATAAATTTATTATCGCTTTGAGAAATATATTTTACAGATAAAAAATATATTAATTTGTGTAGTTTTTGTGTACATAATGATTGAATCAACATTATTATAACAAATATATTTTGATTAGATTATAAATTTAATTTTGTTAAGTGTATTTTATGTTTTTTGAAATTGAATGGTAATTTAATGGTAGATGTTATTTAATTTAATATTTTTTTAAATGATCTATTATTAGATATTATATATTGATTTTTTCAATAAGAAAGTCATTTTTTAATTGAAAATTTTAGTAGACTCGTATAAATTTTTGTGATTATAATAAAGCAAATCAATTTTAAATATTTTATCTGTCAAATTAATTTTTTATTTAGTAGTATTTTCGTATTGTTTAAATGTAGATCAATTTATGATCAAGTTACTAAAAAACTATCTATGTGTTAACGAAAGAAATATTTAGTTTTTATAATTTTTAAAATGCTGGTTAGCCGACTTTTGCGCCGCGGACATTTGCGCCGCGCCATTTGCGCCGCGACATTTGTGCCGCGACACTGCGCCGCCTAACAAAAACGACATTTGCGCCGCGATATTTGCGCCGTACAGCAAAAAAAGACATTTGCGTTCTCACATATCGATTGATATTCATTAAAATTACTTCTTCGAAGCCTTTCATGTCTATTAAATATCGAAGTGCACGTAATGATTGATCAAATCTTGAAGGGCAAAAAAATTGCGAAATAAGGCGAAAAATGGTAAAATAGGAGCGAAAATTTGAAAAACAGTGCTTTTTTAATGAAATTAAATTAAAATCAATGTAAATAACTTATTGAAAATTAATTACAAAAGAATTATATATTTCATTCTTTTTTTGAGCAAAAAAATAATTGGGTTTTCTTAAAGAAAATTCATTTTTTCGGTTTTTTGTTTGTTTGTATTCTTCTTCATTTTTCATATCTTGGATGAACCTTTATTGATAAAAGTTGAATTTTAATGACAATAATATTTTTGACAGCGCGGCGCAAAAGTCCATTTTTGATGGAAGGCGAAGATGTCGCGGCGCAAATGGAGAGGCGCAAATATACGCGGCGCAACTGTCTGCGGCGCAAATGGCGCGGCGCAAGTGTCCACTTTTGCTGTGCGGCGCAAATGGCGCGACGCAAATGTCTCATCACGTAAAATGCTATAATGATATAAATATTGTTACTTATATTTAATCAATTTATTAAACAAATAATTTTAAATCTTAAAATTTTTGTTACCTTAACGTTGGAGTTTATCCATTGAAAAATATTTTTTAATTTATTCTATTTTATTGTTTATATAATTTTTAGATTCGTTCAGCATAAATATTAATTAAAATAATTTTTTCAATATTTTTAATACGTGCTTGGACGAAGTCCGAATAGGGCAAGTAATTAAATTTAATTAAAAATATTTAAATGATAAATTAATGATTTTAATTAATCAATAGGGATGGTAGTTCCAAAAAATGATTTCTTATACCATAACAAAATTAAATAATGGGTTAAAAAAATTTTATTTGCCTATTTTTGTGCCTATATAATGCTATTTTGCGGGTTTTTGTGCCTAAAATTCATCTCTCTATTTATAACTCGGCTCTTACTGACCGATTGACGCGACTTTATGCACCTTGTAGAAGATATATATTCTTATACCCAAAAATCAGCGAGTCCAGCTGGATGTGCCAATAAGTCGAACGGATTCATTGGGTGGATTTTACTTTTTAAACGAAAACATTTTTATTTATTTTTTTTCGTTCTTTATTTAATATTTTTTCTAAAAATGAAGATCAATGCTAAAGCAATTCTTAATTATTCTTGTTTGTGCTCTTTCAATTTAAAATTTATTATTGTAATTGATCGATTTTTTTATATTTTATTGATTTTTCAATAAAATAAGTATTCAATTTTAATTTCTTGCATCGTAATAAAATCTTTTTATCCAAAAATCTTTTTGGTGAAGATGAAGTCGGCATAATTTTGTTTTATCAACACGAGATAAAACAAAAATCCAATTTAAAGCAACACGAGCTTTTACAAAATTTAATTGGTGTAGCACAACACGAGTGCTTTCGACGATAAGTTGTAAAAGTGGACCAAATAAGGCGGATGAAGAAAAACAAACCCAACACGAGGGTATTAAAAATTTGAAGAACAGTCGATAAACCCAACACGAGGGTATTAAAAATTTGACAAGCAGTCGATGAACCCAACACGAGTGTTTTTCCAAATTAGTTGCTTTTAAAAAAAAATATAAGAAATATCACTGAAGAAAAACCAAGCCGTCCGCCACCTAGCTAACCTTTGTTACCAGGAGCGCCATGTTGGAAAAGAAGAATCAATTTGTCGGGGGTTTCTTTGCCACGCTTCTAAATTTTGCACAAATAGTCTATGAATTGGCCAAAACCTGCTTTAAAAATCCAATACCAAACAAAATAAATTTATGCAACAAATAATTAAAAGACAATCCAAAATAAATAAAATTCAATCAACAACAAATTAATAAAAACACAAATAAATCGACGACCAACAAAACGGCTAAAAATTATCACCGACGATAACCAAAAAAATCCACTAACTACTCTTGAAGAAAACCAAAATATTTGGGTCGAATTCAAATAAACATTATGCCAAACAAATTCAAACAATCAAATAAAGGGTCAAAGAGTCACTAATACCACAATTTTCCGAACATGGGCTCCACGTAATCAGCAATCAATGCTCCTCCTTTGTGCGTCAATGATACTTGTCATTCAGCATTCGAGGCACCCATTTGATTCCAATTTAAATTTTAAAATGTTATCTTATCCGTTCCGTTTTTACACGGCTCGCAAACAAATTTGAGTTAATTAATTTTTTAATCAATTAAGCGTTTTTCAGCATACTTTGTAACAATATTTAATCGCGTTTATTTTCAATTAAAATTTTTGCATTCAAATATGCCCATATTTATTGTTGTAATTAAATTATTATAAAAGTATCTGTAATTATGTTTTATTAGTTTAACTGCTTACTTTTTTGAATATTTGTTTCAGGCATGATAATTTTTTAAATCTATAATATTCAATTAAATAAAATCCGTAATTAATAATTTTTTATTTTTAATAACTGATGAAAATTATTATTTATATATTTTAGTTTTGTTTTGTTTTGAAAATTTAAAATTTCTGTAGGATGTTTGATATTTCTTTGGTGGCTATTCTAATAAAATCTTGCTTTCACACTGTTTAGGCAAAATTTCTTAGGCCATTTATTATTTTAATTACATTTATGACGTTTTAAAATAAGCAAACAAAATTTTTTTAAACCCTATTTTCAATTAATTTTTATTAGATTTATTAACATATAAAGGTCGACAAGGATTATTTAAATCCTTTAGTATATTTTATTGAAGTTAATTTAATTATTTCTCAATTCCATTCTTTTTTATTTAATAAAAATAAAATATTGTTCAATATCATTATTTGTATAAATTGTTTTCGTATAATTTATAATTTCAAAACAAATTATATTGTCTGTCATCAATTTAAAATTAAGTGTACATCGTACAACAGCAATTAAAATTTTGGTTAATATATTTTTTATTTCGTTCTAATTTTAGTAAATTTTTCTCTTTTACTGTTGCTTATAATGCTATATTCATAAAAAAATTATTTATTTATATGATAATCACCGTTTCATGATTGATTCTAATATATAATATGACGCGTAGCAAAATTTGAAAGTTTTGGAAATTAGCAAGCTCAACCCGATTTATTTATTCTTAAAGTACCAATTGTGATTTTATAAGAATTTTTTTTTTCGTTTTACTTTTAATTGATCTGGGTTTTTTAATTGGTAATCCAAATGTTTTTCTAGGGAAGTTTTTTTTCTTTTTGTAATCTACAGTTATAAAAAGAATTTATTAAAAACATTAAAATATAAAGGGGTATTTTTTAAGTATTCATTATTGGAGTGACTTGTTTTTTAATTGTTTTTATTATTAATTTGGGTTTTTAATGTACAAATTTTTTACCAATTGAATATGGAAAATATAAAACGATGGAAATTGGAAAAAATTCTTTTCACGTCTATTGGAAAAGTCCGTCTCCGTCTGCCGATTTTCGTGTCCCTCTCATTGCTCCTTCTCCGTTTTCGCTTTGTTCTGTTTATCAACTTTATCAAAAAATTAGTAAACTTATTTTTACAAATTAAGAATTACTTGGAATAGATATTTACTTAATAATTAAGAATTACTTTGAATTTTACTTAATATAAATGATTTTGTTTCATTTGTCGACAAAGGGATTTCTTTTGGATTTTCTTAATCCAGTTTTTATTTTAATAATTTTAAATTAATTTCTTAGATTTGCCAAAATTATTATAAACAGTCAGTTTTATAATTTTTTATTGCATAATTTTTATTATTTCCAACTTGCCCAATTGAACTCTTGTGCAATAGGTTAGTAAATTTCTATTCTTCAGTATATTTAAAAAAAATAAATTTTCTTAATTTTGAAATTATTGTTTCATGCTGGGGGAGTGCCTTCAGCTTTTCAAGGACCGACCACGCGTCTCGAGATAAACTATTGAAATGATGCTCAAATCTTAAATTAAAAAATGTACATTAAGAAATTCTATAGAAATTACTAGTTATAATTTATGTTTTCTTCTTGGAAGTTTAATAAACTAAAAGGCTAATCATTTTATCAGGATTTATTTGGTCTTTTCATTGTCTTAATTAATATTTTTAAAATATCCAAGGTTTTAATTTTCCCATTTAATCTTTTAGCATTAAATTACAGTCATGGTCATATATTTAGCATAAGATTTTATTTTTTTTAAATCTCAATATTCTGCAGGCCTAAAATTCAGAAAAAATTCATACTAAGGTAACTTTGGGTGCTGATCAAAAAAGTCTTTTACAGTAACTTATTCCGTACACTCCTTCATGTGATCGGGACACCCCAATATACAGTGAAATCGGGAAAATTTCCGAAAAAAAATTCCTAGGGGATTGGAAAATTTTTCTGGAAATTTTAAGTGTACCGATTAGAAAGTGCCTTGAATTCTCTACCGATTTGGTTTTGGATGATGGGTCTACGACTTCAACCCACTGAGGCATGGGCACTTCAATTTTGATGCTGATCATTCTAGTGTAAAATGCACTATTTCCTTAGGAAATACAGAAATTTTTGAAGACACCGAAATCAAAGTGCTCAGCCTCATTGGGGTGAAGTCGTAGGCCCATCATTCAAAAGCAAATCGCTAGAGAACTTTATGATTTTCAATTTTTAAAAAAATCAGCACTCAATTCTGAAAAGGATTTATTATAAATTAAAAAAAATAGAAAAAAAACCAAATTTTTTGCATCATAAAAGGTACAGTCATGGCGTGACTGGACAATCCGACAGAGGTGGACGATCGGACATTGGACAATCCGACAGAGGTGGACTATCGGACAGTGGACAATCCGACAGTAAAATGCACAATAATTATTAAAATGCCTTCTTAAAATAATTTTATGGATTGTAATATTTTATTTTTGATAATATTAACTTTATATATTTTAAATTGTATAATTTATGTTTTGACTATATTTTTGAACATTTTTAAGCGGATAATTAATAACAGTGCATCAGGCACATACAGTTTAATTTAATTGCTTTTAACTTTGTAGAATTAAAAATGAGTTATAGAATTATTTAGATTTTGGTTAACATTCGTATATATTTAATTGAAATCATATTAAAATTTTTTTAATGAGATGTGAATTTTGGTAAATCATTAAACTAATTAATCGTAAAAATATAAATATAAAAATAATTAGAAACAAAAAAGGTTTCACGCCAACTCACAAATAGTTAATGCATAAATATAAATCAAAAAAAAATCACTAATTTTGGTAAAAAAATTATATTTTTTGAATAAACATAGCTTTTTTGGCAAGAGAATTGAAAACAAACATCTTTAATTGATAGGAATAATTATAATATTAAAAAGAAAAGAATATTATAGATCAAAGAAGACCGTGAATACAACGTATTGGCGTTGTCGGTTACTCGATAAACAAATAAAAAATTAAACATAGAAAAAGAAAAATCTAATTAAATGTCAACTTATGGGAACTTATAAAATACTTTTTAGCAAAACATATGACTAAATGTAATTAAGTATATTAGGATATGATAATAAAATTAAAGGTTATAGACCTTAAAATAAATTATAAATTTAGATAAAAGTAATTAGCCAATTTAATGAGCCATTTAAATGTTTTGAAGTTGCCGCCCGCTCACAATCCCGAATTCCGCCATAAAATAAAGTCGATATTTGTCAGCACAATCCAAACCCTTTGAAGCAGCCGCCTTACAAAATAAATGAGTTATATGGTAATTTTGACCCCAAAATGCTTATCATTTTCACCAGCACATTAAATGTTTTTAAATATAAAATAAATCACATTGAAAACATTTTATTTTCAGTAAAAAACAAAATCAAAACAAATAAAAATAATTTGTAGATAAAAATTAAATCCATATTGCAGATAAAAGAAAAAAACTTTAAAGACATTAATAATACTCAAAATCCAACATAAATTGCCGAGGCAGCCGATCTCGCTGCACCCATCATTGCATCCGATGGTGGCGACGAGTTTTAAACAATATATAAAAATCTTTAGACATTTAAATGAAAATAAATTTCACTCCAAAGTTATTTATTCTTTTTAAAATATTTAATCAGCGAAACTTTTCTTCCACCTAGTAGCAAATAAAAATAGAAAAATATTTAAATGATTTCATATCAAACATTATTATATGTAAAAAATTCCAATAAAATAAACAATTTCAAAAACGCAAATATAGAAATCAAATGTTAACTTGCAAAAATTCTCATGAATCTGTAGAGGATATTAAAAATACCGTAAATTTTAAAATATTTAACCGAATTGAATAAATTTTTTGGGAAATCATATTAAAGGTAGAGTGTGACACATAATGTAAAATGTCACATTTTGAATTTTTGAAATTTTCTTTGTGTTACTGGTCGTACTCTTTGAATTTTACAAAAAATTAATTTTTTATGAATGATGTGATGGCTCCACATTACTTTAGTCAATGTATCGCCTCAATTCAATTCCTTTTGGCATAAATTACACAGATTTTGTCTAAAGAATTACCAAATTTTAGAGATTTTTGGCTAATTTTTTAAGAAAAAATAGGTTTTTGGGGGGGCCGGCGGTGCCGATAGGCCGCCTGGCGAATTTTGAAATTTAAGCTCGATTTCTAAAATATATTAAATTATCATGATTAGGGAGTGTAATTATATGGATATAAATCGCGAAATATGGCCATAAAATATGGACCAAAAATCGCAAAATATGGACATAAATGGCAAAAATCGCGAAATATGGACATAAATGGCAAAAATGTCAAAATATGGACATAAATTTTTTTGAAAAATTTTTCGGGTTTTGGGCTCAAAAAGGCTAATTTAGCTGCTGGGGGCCGTTCTAATAGACGTTTTTTTGAAAAATGCCAAAATATGGACATAAAATATGGACCAAAATTCCAAAATATGGAAAAATATGGAAATATGGACATAAATCGCGAAATATGGAAAAATATGGATATAGAAATCCTTCCTAGAAGCTTCAAACCAAGCTAAAAACATGTTTTTCGTGCGTTTCAGGCCTCCCACAGTCCAGGAAAAAAATATGGATTTCCATGTAATTCTATTCCCTAATCATGATTTACTCAAGCAAAATTGGAACTCAGATTTGTAACATATTTTCTTGAGGCACATTTTTCCAAAAAAAAAACTTGGTGAATGTGCGAGCGTAGAGGTCCGGCGGTGCAGATAGGCGCCGCCGGGAATGTTAATCGATTTTGTCCAAAAAATGATAGGTTTTTGCAATTTTTAGAGAATTTTTTTAATAAGATTTACGAATTTTTGGGCCCTGCGATGCCGATAGGCAGCGCCAAAATTAACTTTAATTCATAAAAAATTTGTCAAAATGGTTAAAAAAATCAAAATTGTATAAATTTTTTGCCTTTTGTCCATGAATATGTCATTCTTAGGGGTGTATTTTCACCCCCGCGCCCCCGCGGGGGTGAAGGTCGCGGGGGCGGGGGATGGCGGGGGTCAGAGTCACGGGGGCGGGGACGGTGGTGAGGCCAAAAAACCTGTCCCGCCCCCGGCGGGGGCGGGGGTGACGGGGGCGGGGTCCGAACCCTAGTTTTATCCAACAAAAATTAATCAAAAAATTCATATAAGCATAACAATAAGAAATAAATGAATTCACCATAAGTGGGATATGCAAATTTTGATAAGAGAAAATGGTTAAAGCCTTCAAAAGTAATAAACTATATTAAACCCACTTAATCAAACCGATTAAGTTAATAAGAGTTGATTTTAAAAAACTAAAAAAATAATAAATATTATCAATAAATTAAATTCGATAAAATCTTTAACAAGAAACGCACGTAGAAATTTGAATAAATAGATTTTTTGCAGATTTTTAAATAAAAAAATAAAGAATATTATAACAAATAATTAATAATATTTTTGTTTTTTCCATAAACATTCATATCCATAAATGAAAAATAATTTTAAAAAATTAAATTAATAAGACATAGATTATTTTATTAAACGATATTAATCTGAATACTTGAATATTAAAATTTGTTTCAAGAATAATGCTTCAAATTTGTTAATGAAAATAAAATATAATTCATGAAAAACAATTAAAAATAAAACTGCTAAAGAAAGAATATTAAAGTTTAGCAGACGCTCGATGAAATATAAATTATAAAATTTATCAAATTAAAAACAGCAGAATATTCAGGATAAGAAAAAAATTAAAAATAAAAATAAGTTCGAATTAAAATTAAGAAAGAAAAATAAATATTGTTTTAAAAATTTTTAGAATAATTTACCTTTATATGTTAATGAAATGCGGTAAAAAAACAAAAATAATTTTAATTAGTATAAGCATTTATTTTAAAGTTCATAAATAAAAATTTAAAATATAATAATGACAAATTAAACTTTTTAATATATTATGATTAATATTAGTAGTATAAGGCTCCAAAACGGCGCGGGTACCGGAACGACTCCACCAAAATCCCAGCCTATTGAAGGGGTGTTTTTCCTTTGAAGTTGCCGCCCGCGCAAAATCCCAAGCCTATTGAAGGGGTGTTTTTCCTTTGAAGTTGCCGCCCGCGCAAAATCCCAAGCCTATTGAAGGGGTGTTTTTCCTTTGAAGTTGCCGCCCGCGCAAAATCCCAAGCCTATTAAAGGGGTGTTTTTCCTTTGAAGTTGCCGCCCGCGCAAAATCCCAAGCCTATTGAATGGGTGTTTTTCCTTTGAAGTTGCCGCCTTAGGATTATTACCGCAAAATCTCGAGCCTATTGGGGGATTTTTAAGTTGCCGCCCGTGATATTTCCCCAAAATCCCGAGCCATTTAAATGTTTTGAAGTTGCCGCCCGCTCACAATCCCGAATTCCGCCATAAAATAAAGTCGATATTTGTCAGCACAATCCAAACCCTTTGAAGCAGCCGCCTTACAAAATAAAAATGTTAACTATTTAATTGCCGCATAATTAAAAATGTTGCGGCTATTCTATCATTAAATTCAAATTTGACCAATATTGATCTGCACTTTTGCCCCTCCTCTCCACCACCCTCTCTCCGTCGGCCGCCCCTCCCTCCCTCCCGCCGCCCATTAGGTCGGCCGCCGCGCAAAGGTCATTAATCATTTAATAATGCAAAATATAAAAAAAACAATTAAAATTTGAAATAAATAAAAAGAAATTTTCTGAATATTTTGTAAGCTTTAAGAACAATTAAAAATACGCAATTATTATGACAAATTTAAATATTTTAAGTGTATTTTTACGATGAAATCCTGAGATTTTTTTTATGATGATTTTTCTGAATTTTGAAAATTTGCCAAAACCATGCATTTCCTCTCCGCCCCGCCGGTGCGCCGCGAGCCGGCGTCGCGCGAAGTAATCGATAACAAAATAAATACCCAACAGAACTATAAATTGGGGGACCGTCCCAATAAATGAAAAATTTTTTATCGTCTCCCTAACTTCTTTTGAGCCATTTTCAAATAGGGGAGAATATGATGATACATTTCCTCAATTTCAGAATTGTTTTTAGTTCCCGTAATTACGACTTTACCGGTCCAGAAAATTAACGCTCTCATGCTTTTACCCCGCTTGAAATTTAAACCGCAAAATATTTCCGGTTCATAAAATGCACGACGATTTTTTAGAAACTCGTTCAGTTCAATTTCACGTCCGAATTTAAAGGTCGAAACAATATTTTCAACCGTGTGTCCGGTGTAAGAAGCCCCCGGACACCCCGAGCCCTTAATTATTTCTATAAATTGTTTAATAGCATTTTCACAGTCTATCAGACTTTGCGTCCCCAGACATATCATTTTCCCGGATTCCCATAATAATGCCGTGGCTTTGATGGGATCTGTGCATTATATAACTGCGGCATTGAATTTTCTAGGGTTATACTTAAATTCGCATTCGGTGATCGTCAGAGAGTTTAGTTTAATTCCGGTACCGAGATTAGCGAGAGCAATTATATTTACGATTATCGGGTTTTGCATTTTGATACAATGTACCAATCAAATTGTCCTTTCACTCCCTTTATATACCCCTTCTATAAATAGCAACCAAAAATAAACTGAAAAAATGAACTGTCCACATAAAATTAAGTGTTGTCATTACTGCCCCTGTCATTACGAGATATGTAACAGATGTAAAAAACACAGTCTTTTGCATTTCGGTACATCATTTTTTGATAATTTCTGGCTATGCCCCAAATGCGCGAAACATGTTCCATATGAAAATATAAATAGGTCAAATAAATAAGATGCATTAAAAGTGTTTCGCGGTCCGTTCACTCTAATTCTCTCGGGGGCTACTGGGAGTGGTAAGACCCGTTGGCTATTACGGTTTTTAAAGCATCATAAGAATCTAATTGAACCATCGCCTGAAAAAATTCTTTATTGTTATGGTGAGATGAATGATAGTATTTTAGGATTAATCGGGGAGGGCGTTGAGACTTTTAACGGGATTCCGGACATGAATAAGATTAAAGAACAGGAAAAACCCCTTTTACTGATACTTGACGATTTAATGCTTAATATGCAGAATACTTTCCTCGATCTACTCTTTACCAGGGGCTCCCATAATTGGAACGTAAGCGTAATTTTTGTAACCAGAGTCTCTATGGTCGGGACATCAAAACGGCAAGAGCGAACGCCCATTATCTGGTTTTAATGCGTAACCCTTCCGGACAATTACAAGTGAGGACACTGGGGTCACAACTGTTCCCAAAAAGACTGAATTATTTCATGGATGCATATCATGATGCGACCAATAATCAATTTAGTTATCTCATGATTAACATGCACCCAAATTCTGAGGAGGAATTCAGATTATGTAGCAAAATTTTTCCAGATGAGACTCTGGAAATTTATTTACCAATTGAATAGTATATAAGAATATGAATTTAAATTAAATTAAAAATGTATAAATTTAGCTCCGAAGTGAAGGAGAATACAGCATTCCTAAAGAAGCTTGTCTCCACCAGATCAGAACAAAAGAAGAACGAATTAATCGAAAACGCTACAGCTGACCAAATTTTGGCAATCGTTGAAATTTGTGCAAATATATTGAGTTTTAGTTTTAAACTAACGAACAAACAAAAAAGAAGGTTGGCACAATACGCCGATTTTTATAGAGAAATTGCCAAATCTCGTTCAGAGAAAACGGTAAGAAAAAGGATACAACAGGGGAGTGGTATAGCCCTGGGAGCTGTCTTGATACCTGTCCTGAGTGTTTTAGCCCAACATTTATTAGAAAAAATAACATCATGAAATTTGCAAAGAAAATGTTAATGATTCCCGAGGCGGAATATTTGGCTCTACGGATTGCGATGAATTGGCTCTATAAAGAAAGACGTACGGTAAAGGGGATACTTGAAAATAGACCACAGAAGGTGGTGATTGAGAATCATGTACCCGGTCCGAACGCTGCACCATATCTAGGCCTCAATAACCAATCCAAACCACAGGAGACCGATGAACCACGGAAAATAATTATTCCTAGGAAAAGACTTAAAGAGCAAACTCCTGATCCTGAATCAGATAATGATACACTTGAGGAGTTAACTCCGGAACCCCAAACACCATCCACACTCAAAACACCCGTTCCGACCAAAACTATTATACACCCGACCCTTTTAAACGGTCTTTTTAGGTACGTGAAGGAAAACAAAGATTTATTTAAAATTACGGCGGCCGGAAAGGTACAGTCGAACATGATACTGAAGGATCCAACAGTAAAAGACATGGTTGATAAATCAAAAGTCATGTGGGGACGTGGAAGGAAAAAGGCAATAAAATCTATAAAAACACCCGGCATAGTGCGAGAGAAGAAACCCTTCAAACCACTAATATGGGCAAGACTGTAGAGAAAATTTTATCGAAAATTTATTTTAATTTAAAATCTCCGGCAAGTTTTGCTGGAATTCAAAAAATTTTAAATGAGGCCAAAAAGATTGACCCGAAAATTACGACCGATGACGTTAATAAATTCCTAGAAAAGCAGAAAACATACACGATTCACAAGCCCATCAGGAAAAGATTCCCGAGACTAAAGACGATACCAAGTGGCTTCCATACCGATTGGCAGTGCGATTTGTGCATATTTGACCAGTTGAAAAAGCATAACGACGGTTATAAATGTGAGGCGCAGAAGACATTTTTGATCTTTGATCGTTCCCCTATTATGATGTTATGTTCCGCCCCCTTTTTCCCTTGCTGTTTTATCCCTTTTCCTCGAGAGCGGCAGTTGATCGGAGAGTCTGTTCGGCGAGCCGGCAGTTGGGGATGATCCGTCGAATGACAGAGAGAGATTAAGCCTTTTCCTTTTTGGCGTTTTATCTTTTAAAGATGTATTTATTTCATGGCCAATAAAGTACTGCTCCCTCTTGTCTTCTCCTCCACTCATTGAGTCACCAATCGAATGCGCATTCCTGGGACTGATTTTGGGGAGGCCAACCACCCTGGGCCCGGGTCTTTGGCTCTTTCATCCTTTCCCCCAATTCTAGTTCCCTCCTTTCCTCGTTCTCTCGACCATTAGTTTGGGTTGGACAGCAGCACCTTCACTGGTAGCACCGGATGGTTCTGTTGGCACGTCGCTGGCAGTCCATCAGCAGAGAACGAGTCGAAATGTGAGTGTTGGAAAAGCAAGAGTGGAATGAGGCGCGCGCCGACTCCTTTGGGAGTATCGTCATGTTGGAAGACAAAAAAAAGAGAGAACAAAAAAAAGAGCACCAATATGCAAGCCAAATAATTTATGCTAATTTTGTCATATATTTTTATCTTTGCCAAATTACTTATTTCAGTTCGTTGAGTGAAAAAATTAAATTAAGTCGCCATCAAAATATGTTGATGAACTTTGCTCAAAGCACAACGGCAGTTTTCTCTCTCATTCCGATCGCCGATAAAAGCGGAAATCCATTACAGCCAATTAAAGCAAGGCGGCTGATCTTTCGTTTGTTTATCAACGCGAACACTTACACTGCGAGCCGAGACTTTCTCATCAGTCGGACATTAACAGTTTAAAAAGTGGGAAAGCGCAATTCTTTAAAAGAGCAAAAGATTTTCTTGAATTCATTTATTGTATTACGCCTGGTTTTTGTTGGCAATTAAATTATTTTATTTTATTTCAATGGCCAAATATTCATTATTGTATATGAATTTTTTTTATTCAGCCAAAATACAAATATTTTCTATCTGACTCAAGCGACTTTCACTCTCCATCACCGAAGTTTAAATAACCCAATATTATTTTTTTTGTTTTTTTTTGTTGTTGGCTTTAGGGCCTTTCGTCAAGTTATGGGTGATGAAATCAATATTTCGATTATAGACAAAGATTTTTGGTCTGGGAAAAATGCAATCAAAATTCCTGACATGGAACGAGCCCGGGCTGAGTTATGCCGATTCGAAAATGCCGTAAATCGATCATTGAGGATTATTAACCGTCGTGCATGTGCTAATACTCAGGCACTGAACAAAATGGCAACCGAAATTAATACAAATATGGGAGTCTTACAGGCACAGATAACTTCGTTATCAGACCATGACCAGTTCGCACCAAGGAATTCTTTGCTATTTACTACCCCTCGTGACCATAATCCTAATCAAAAAGTTGAGACAGGGGACAATAATTCTGGAAACAGTACGGAAGGAAGTGACTCAGAAATCAATATGTATGCAGTAAGTGCCTCAGGGCATGTCATCCATTTCAAAGAAAAAACAATTGCCGAGTTAGACTTGGTCGGCTTTAAAATTCAAATTGAAATTTATTTAGTCGAGTGATAAAGAGTTTCACTCTACAAATGATTATCAAGTGCTTATTGGGTGTGACAGTCTTAGTAAACTTCCTAAAATTTCATTTGATTTTATTAAAATGAAATTTTTTTATTGGAGAGAGATGGGTTTTAATGGGTACGAATCAGAGACTAGCCCAAGACATAAGAGTTGCTGCCATGCATAGCTTCACAATTCCTGCAAATTCACAGCAGTTAGTCGAAGGTAAGCTTGAGTCTTCTACACCACTGGTAGAAATTGTTAATTCCTCGTTAAGCGATGGTCAGAGAAAAGAGAAAATATGTGAGGAGTTTTTGGATAGAGTGAGATCAGACATAGGATTCTTAATTAGATTGGTGGGCTTAAATTCAGCAAAGGATTTGGACCAAATAAAGGCACAAGCTGAAGAGCTTGAAGCAATGCTGGCTGCTGAAAAATCTTCAATTTCTGATAGCTTACGGGGCACGGTCTTAGCATTGGCAAATCAAAGGCAAAGCTCGTCACACGAGGGGACTGATCAGTCACAACATAACAATTGGCAAGGAATTTCTAGGGCAAACTCGACACCATTGGGTTATCAGAGACCATACAGAGGGTACTCAAGAGGCAATTCCCGTGGTGATTATCAGAATAGAAATCAGAATTTCAATCGACGGTCAGACAATCAACAAATGCAAAGTCAGCGGAGATGGAGCAACCGCCCTGTTTGCAACTATTGTGGACGGACTGGACATATAGCAACATTCTGCAGAATTCGTCAAACGCAGATGGTCAACAACAATGGTCAATTTGGCCGTGACTACAGAAATGATCGGCCTAGACATGCCAATCGTCAAACAACGAATTATTCTCAGTCTCAGCTGCGTAATGTGACTGTTTTGGACTCCGATTCGCTTATTCGAGCAATCGCCAATTTGTCTGTCCAAGAAACGAGGCCTTCGGGCTCTTCCGTCAAGGATGAAGGGGCAGAAGCTCTTAAAACGATATCAGTAATTCAGGACCCTAAGATTGAGGAGGAACCAAAGACCGAGGTCGTCACTTGTAATAAAGTCCGAGATAATTCACCCAAAGCCGCAAGAACATCGAATTGGGAAGGGATAGCTCCAAAAATCTCAAAACTTTCAACTTTTACGATGATTATGGTAATGATTTTAACTATGGTAATGCCATCCCTCTGCCAAGACAACCTGAGAATACCAATTCCTAAAAGTCCAATGATGTGTCAATCACATTTGGAAGGTCATGTGTGGGCTCTTCCGTCACTTCCGGCATGCCCCGAACTTAAGTTTGATAGCATAAAAACGCCTATCCGTCATACAACCCTTTTATTGTATAAACCCAACGACTTTAAACATACTGTAGATGCTTGGGCATGTAGGAAGATACGAAAAAATGCACAAAAATTCACCACTCTAAGTTCAATTCCAGTTCTCGAAAAGTTGGATCCGGAACACCTTGAGATGGACAGGGAAGAATGCCAACGAATGATTTACCAAAAGAAATGTGAATTTGGGTACTTAATTCAGGAAGAGAAAATTTTTCAAACCGTGAACAAAATCGATTTGACCCCCCGATTATGGTTTTTCGGCTCTTTTAAATGGTCAAAAGTAAGCAGCTCAAATTGTTATCTGTTTAGGACCAAAATTGTTGTAAAATTCGGGAATGACACAATTGAAAGTACCCTGGGGGATTCGGATAATTGTCTTTTTCATTCTGGTTCATGTAAATTGGCTGACCGAACTTTAATTTTGTGGAACACTAAGACCCTCAAAAACTGTGAATATACTCAAATACGGACATATGACGGACTGTTAATGGGAAGGACTTGGGTTGCTAATGGGGACCCACTTTTCCTTTCATTCGAAGAAAACCCTAAAATTGTTAAGTCATGTGACAAAAATTTGACCATTTCTCAGCAGGGATATGCAGTTGAACAGTTTAGTATTCAAAAACAAAAGACAAAACGAGCGGTTGAGAGTTTAGTGACGGAATCACAGCTTCAGTCCGAATTATCTTATTTAACTTTTCAAGTGACTCAATCCATGCGTTTTTCTTTTAGTCACACACTAATGAGTTTATGTGAACACATTGGTGAAATAAAGAGATGGGTAATTTCGTCCGCTTTATCTGATCCTTCCTCATTAGCTCGTGTGCTATTTAATACGACTCTTCTGCATGCCAAGAATTTAGGACCCGGGGTCATTAAAATTTGGCCATGTATCGAGATTAGAAAGGAAGATTTTGAATTCGTGCCCTTAGGGGTAAATCGTCATGTTAAAACTGATTGCTTTGCACGTTTGCCAATTAAATTTTCACATGGAGGAATTGAGCAATTTGCATTTTTGGATTCTGAAACAATGGAAATAAAAGCACATTCCGAAAAACAATCTTGTGCAGCGTCACGTGTTCAATTTGTACGGTTGGGAGCCGAAATGATTGAGGTTGACCAACTCACAGCTCACCAAAAACTAGCAGAAGTGAATAGGCTTAAAGAAACTAAATTGGACCCAATTTCATTACCTTCTATCCCACTCAATGTTTTTCATCACCTCTTTTTGACAAATATTTCGGACTTTTATGATCATTTTATCGTTTCCGATTTTATAAAAACTAGTCAAATTTCATACAAAATTCAAAACAAAGACGGAGTAATTTTAACTACTCCATCTGAGCAATGGCATGTTATAAAGGATGAACTGATTTCTAATTTGATTGGAGATTGGACTCATATTTGGAGGTGGGTCATCACAATTTTAATCGGAGTTTTAATTTTTGAACTATGCGTTCGTGTTTATTTTATGTTTAAAAGGGAGTACAGATTGGGAATAGCAAATTTTTCTAAGGCATCAAACCGTTACAAGGAGCATCCAGGCTTTCCCGAAATTAATTATACTCCCATCCAAAAATTACCATTGCGCAGGACAGGAAGCTTACCATTATGCTGCAGACTTTGTGCGCTAACGACAAACAACTCAGCCGTGGTGCCATCTAAATTAAACTCTCTACCATTCAACTGTCTAATTGACACCGGAGCATCAGTTACAATAGGACCAAAAAGCCTGGCCACCCGTCTCAATACCGTAATCATTGCTACAAATATGTATGCAGTAAGTGCCTCAGGGCATGTCATCCATTTCAAAGAAAAAACAATTGCCGAGTTAGACTTGTAGAGTCTTACTAAGAAATTATGCTGGAAAAGTCGGAACTTCAAAGAAATTCCACTTGCCGTGGAAAGGCATTTTTAGAGTTATAGAAATAGATGGGGTACATGCAACAATCATTAGTTGCATTTCGCCACAAGCACCACCAAAAAAAGTTCATGTAAATCAAATCAAAAAGTACGAATCAGAGACTAGCCCAAGACATAAGAGTTGCTGCCATGCATAGCTTCACAATTCCTGCAAATTCACAGCAGTTAGTCGAAGGTAAGCTTGAGTCTTCTACACCACTACGCAGAACTGCACTGATCCAAAAACCCGATCAGAATCTGATTAAGAAAAATGTTGGCTTAATATCTGCAGTGAGTAATCCTTTAGGGGAATCCGTCAAGATTGCAATGATTAATCCGACCAATGAACCCGTTTTCTTTGTCAAAGGCATGCACCTGGCATATGCCAATGAATTAGAAGAAAATGATGGCATTCTGAGGGAAGCACCGGATTAATGCACGATTATGCACAATTGACAAGAGCCAAATAATTGAAATAGATCCAACTTTTAAAATTAATTTTTCCAGTTCAAATTTAAAAGGAGAAGAATTAATTAATTTAAAAGAATTAGTTGATGAATTTTCGGATATTTTTAGCAAAAATCAGTACGATTTGGGTTCATTTACTGGAGGAGAACATTATATTGTTACCACGACAGAGACACCAATTTCATCCCCGCCACGAAGAATTCCTTACAAGTACAATGATGAACTTAAAAGACATATTTCAAAGCTGTTAGCAGCAGGCGTCATGATTGAGTCGGACACACCATGGGTAACACCATTCGTGGTGGTGCAGAAGAAGGATGGTGGAATTCGGCCTTGTTTGGACTTCAGAAAATTAAATGATGTAACAATACCCGACAGATACCCTCTCCCTCGCTTGGATGCAATAATGGAAAAAGTCGGAAATTGCAAATATTACTCATCTTTAGACCTTTCCAGTGGGTACTTACAAATTAAATTATCTGATGAAACTTCTTGGAAATGTGGTGTAATTACCGAAGACAATGTGTACCAAATGATATATATGCCTTTTGGTATGAAGAATGCCACTGCGGCATTTTCAAGGGCAATGGCCACTGTACTGTCAGGTTTAGAAGATTGTTCCCTTTCGTATGTTGATGATGTGTTAGTGTTCACAAAAGAAGGGACTTTCCATGATCATTTAAATTCACTAATATGCCCGTTAGTGGGTTTCGTCATGAATTTAAGAAAAGAGAAAACGAAGATTTTTTGTGAGGTGCCAAAGGAAAGGTAATGACAAATTTTGTTCGTTTAGTATTGGCAGCTAAACCAATCGATCACCCTAAGCTGTCCGCTGCGGAATCGAAGGACTAATTCAAATTGAAAAATTTTCAGGCAAAAAAAAAAGAGAAAAATTAGAAATTAACTAAACAAATTGGAAATTTTCGGCACTAAGTAATTTGGGCAGTTTCTACAGTGAATATACAAAATTAGACATAATTAAAACCGTAAAGAATATTAAATCACTTAATAAAATAATGATTTGTGAGTCCCCGAGTTTAGTTTTTCCGGATTATACAAAATCTTTTCATATATTTTCTGATGCGTCATGCACCGGACTTGGTGGTGTTTTAATGCAGAAAAACAACGAAAATGGGTCCTTTTCTGCAATTTCATACTGTAGCCGTACTCTTTCAGCATCTGAGAGACGGTGGCCAACCGTTCAATAGAAATGTGCGCAATAATTTATTCACTTAGAGAATTTAGACCTTTCATTTTTATGAGTGATTTTCCCTAGTCACATTACAAATGCATATTCAAATTTCCATCCATAATTTTCCTTTGGCCGTTGTTGTGGCCGTCTTCCTAACATTTTTGTTTCGATGCGCAAATGTGAAGGTAAAGTGAATGTCCCTTCAGTGCCAATTTTTGCTCGCACCACTGTCCCATAACATTTAATATTATTTATTCATTTATTTATATGATCATTTCTTTACAATTAATAAATACCTAAACAAAATTAAAATTAATTATTTCTTTTTTTTCCCCCATTTAGTTATTGTTACAAAAAACTTAACTAGTCTCTGAAATTCTAATATTTTTCAACAAATAAATGCTCATTCGAAAGAGCAGAATTAGGACTATCGAATCATCTCCCAAATATTTTTTCTGTTGCTTCTCGCCCGACTTACACCTTCCAAATAAAGTGATAAAAAATAAATAAAAAATTAATCATTGCCAATTCTATTAATAAAATACTCCCAAAAAATTGTTATTTTACCTTGTCAATCGTTATATTTATAAAGATCTTTTATTAATCCAAATTTAGTGAGATACGGTATAGCCTACAGTAACCAATAATTGTCAACTTTCCCCTTCATTGTTCTATTTGCCACTGTTATCCCACACATCTGTCTACCATCATTTATTTAGCTATTCTTAATGGATTAGCCATACATTCATTTATGGTTCACGTGACATGGCCGCTCAATGCTCTGTGGGAGGAGCTAATGCATTTCCTTAAGCAGATTGGTCGGCCATTTAGTTCCTCCTTACTTCAGAAGCATTCATTTGTATGTGTAAATGCCTTTCACAGCAATCGGACCCCGCTTTGATACACACTTTCTCACATACTTTAAACTTTGCCAATAATTGTCAGATCTTCTCTCATTTTTCCATATCCAATTTGCCTGCTCATTTATGTCTTTTCTCGACAATTTAATGCCTCGGCATTTACTTCTGAATTTTTTCGAGAATTTTGTAGCATGCTTTACATTAATAAAACTTATGCTACCCCGCATTGGTCCCAGGGGAATGCAATTACCGAAAGGACATTTAGAACCTATCATAATATTTTATCAAAATATATCACAAAAGAAAACCCTGATTTTGATGATTACCTCGAATTTGCATCATTTTGTTATAATACCTCATGTCATTCGTCCACTAAGGAAAGTCCTTTCTTTTTAATGTTTGGAAGAGACCCCGTATTTTGTATAGACCAAATTTTGGATGTTCGCATCCACCGTCAAGCAGAAGTGTCGGATGAAAGCGATTTCCGCCAGAAATTGGTTAACACTCTAAGGGCGGCATGGAAATGTGCCTCAGAGGCAGTTGAGGAAGCACAGAAGAAAATGAAAATACAGTATGATAAAACAGTGAGACAGCCAAAAATTTGTGTTGGAGATAGAGTCTTACTAAGAAATTATGCTGGAAAAGTCGGAACTTCAAAGAAATTCCACTTGCCGTGGAAAGGCATTTTTAGAGTTATAGAAATAGATGGGGTACATGCAACAATCATTAGTTGCATTTCGCCACAAGCACCACCAAAAAAAGTTCATGTAAATCAAATCAAAAAGTGCTTTGAACTGTTTGGCCCTCCTTGCACCATGCCTTCGGTGCCTAACGATGAATATGATACTTTAACCAGGGCAATTATTCAAGAAAATGATTCGATACAAAATGAGGAATTGCCAGAGCAACAGAGAGTAATTGATGATTTTGGTCTTAATAGAACCGAGACTCATCCGGAAAATACGGGCAATACAAGTTTGGAAACAGAGGACCAATCCCGAAAGGGAACGAAATATTCGTTACGTAATCGGACAAATATCAACAGACCAAAAAGATATAATGATTGAATTGAATTTTATTAATTTATTTATTAATACTATTTATGATTTAATATTATTATTATTAATATTTGATAATTTACAAATTAATAATTACTAAAGTCGGTCGTCAGTAATTATCCTTAAATTACTTTTTATCAAAAAAAAAAAACACAGAAATCAATCATTCACATTTGTCAAGTAGATCAGACAAAAATGGGTAAGCAGACAACAACTTCCCCTTCAGCTCATCAAAACTGCTGGAAATTCGGCGCTGGCCAACCATGCTCGCACACAGACTGGCATCATCGTGGAGAAATTGCCGTGCCAAACAATGTATAACCTCGTGGGCTACACATGCCGTCAATTTTGACCATGGCCTCACGTGGCTGCGCATTTTTTGGCCATCAAATGCGAAACTAAGGGGACTAAAATAAGAAAACACGAAAATCCCGAATATTAGCCACCAATGGTTGGGGCGTCTGTGTCCACCAGGGGGAAGGTAGTTGGCCCACTCCACCAAGGTGTGAACAAAGAAGTCCCTCTGAGCAGCAGGAGGAAATTTTGATCGAATTTCCACAGGAAAACCAGCCAAAACGAGTGGCACTATTTCGAGAATTATGCCTTCGACATCCGTGTCGTCGGCGGGGAAGGCATCCGTTTTTTGGTAAAAAGCCAATAATTGTGTTTTCTGGTCCGTAAATTTCTTAGCTTCTTGGTCTTGCCTCATTTGCTTCATGACAATTGCCTTATTACTTAGTCGTGGCATGGTAAGCTTAAAAAATGAGGATATGAAAATATGCCCGTTAGTGGGTTTCGTCATGAATTTAAGAAAAGAGAAAACGAAGATTTTTTGTGAGGTGCCAAAGGAAAGGTAATGACAAATTTTGTTCGTTTAGTATTGGCAGCTAAACCAATCGATCACCCTAAGCTGTCCGCTGCGGAATCGAAGGACTAATTCAAATTGAAAAATTTTCAGGCAAAAAAAAAAGAGAAAAATTAGAAATTAACTAAACAAATTGGAAATTTTCGGCACTAAGTAATTTGGGCAGTTTCTACAGTGAATATACAAAATTAGACATAATTAAAACCGTAAAGAATATTAAATCACTTAATAAAATAAATAAATTTAAAAAAAAACTTTAACTTTGTCTCATTTTCAATAATCATAATAAAATTGGAATTACTGTATTATTTCTTATTTCTATTCGCAGAATTCGTCATGAAAAGCAATGAATCGAAGACAAAATAAAAATATATAATAATTAAAATATTTTTTTTAATTATTATTTTACATTTAAATTACAATCATCATTTTTCCACTTTCCTATACACGATATACTGTACAAAAACATTTCATTTATCTTCTTCTCTTTCCCCTAGTCACATTACAAATGCATATTCAAATTTCCATCCATAATTTTCCTTTGGCCGTTGTTGTGGCCGTCTTCCTAACATTTTTGTTTCGATGCGCAAATGTGAAGGTAAAGTGTATGTCCCTTCAGTGCCAATTTTTGCTCGCACCACTGTCCCATAACATTTAATATTATTTATTCATTTATTTATATGATCATTTCTTTACAATTAATAAATACCTAAACAAAATTAAAATTAATTATTTCTTTTTTTTAATCCCTCCATTTAGTTATTGTTACAAAAAACTTAACTAGTCTCTGAAATTCTAATATTTTTCAACAAATAAATGCTCATTCGAAAGAGCAGAATTAGGACTATCGAATCATCTCCCAAATATTTTTTCTGTTGCTTCTCGCCCGACTTACACTCTTCCAAATAAAGTGATAAAAAATAAATAAAAAATTAATCATTGCCAATTCTATTAATAAAATCTCCCAAAAAATTGTTATTTTACCTTGTCAATCGTTATATTTATAAAGATCTTTTATTAATCCAAATTTAGTGAGATACGGTATAGCCTACAGTAACCAATTAATTGTCAACTTTCCCCTTCATTGTTCTATTTGCCGCTGTTATCCCACACATCTGTCTACCATCATTTATTTAGCTATTCTTAATGGATTAGCCATACATTCATTTATGGTTCACGTGACATGGCCGCTCAATGCTTTGTGGGAGGAGCTAATGCATTTCCTTAAGCAGATTGTTCGGCCATTTAGTTCCTCCTTACTTCAGAAGCATTCATTTGTATGTGTAAATGCCTTTCACAGCAATCGGACCCCGCTTTGACACACACTTTCTCACATACTTTAAACTTTGCCAATAATTGTCAGATCTTCTCTCATTTTTCCATATCCAATTTGCCTGCTCATTTATGTCATTTCTCGACAATTTCTTGATTCCCTTTCATTTTCAATTAATTATTTCTTTTACGCTTGTTAATAAAATACAATTTAGCTTTAATATGCCAAAAAGCAAAAAGAGTAAACGCTCAAAAAAATCCGTCTCGGCGGCCTCGTTACGACCACCAAATTCGATGTATGAAGATCTAACATCGTCGGATGAATCCGCCATTGTCGACAAAATCTCGCCATTGATTCCAACAACAAATGTCGTCGTTGAACCGAATTTAGACGACGCAGTCCAATTTGTTCTGTCACCGGCAGCCATTGACCGAATTTTTTCGGATGACCCCGAAATGGCAGATGAGGTTGGAAAGCGAATTTGTAGCTCTAAAAATGGGCGACAGATTAAGAAAATGTCTGTGAACTCGGCCTTAGGGCCATCTGTCATGATTGGAAAGGAAAGTGGTGGTGATAATGAGCCAAAATGTGGAGAAAGTGAGGTGAGAATTGGGGCTTTGGAAACAATGGGAGCAATGATTAGTGTTCTGTCTGAACAGGCGCCGGAAGAAATATTGATCACTGAGGCACTGAAAGTGATCGAATCGGTTGAAGGAAAGAAGGGATCATTTAGTGAAGTGATCATGAAAAAAGCTGAAGAAAAAAATAGTGAAAGTACACAGGACCTCGGTCCATCCGTCATGAAAAAAGTGGTCATTCAACAAATTGATGATGCCGAAAAAAATGGAAATGAAAGTGAAGACAAAAGATTGGAGAGATTTTTGGGTAAGAAAAGAAGAAGTGACGACTCGGAAGGAAGTGACAAAGAAGAGAAAGACAAAGAGGAGGAAGTTTATGATGGAAGGAGTGTCCGAAAAATGATTGTTTGCCAAACCACTGAAAAATCGGCAATGGCAATGAGATTTGGTAAAAAGGACCAATGGCCGAGAACCGTCAAAATCCGAAATGAAATTCAATCGGGAGTCTCCCTTCGTTTAGGGGACATCGTTTTTGTGTCCAAATATAATAAATTGGACAAATTCAATGATTGGATTTCGAATGCCTTCAAAATTAATCCGGAAGCCGAAGCAACGGCAATTCCTTCTGTTTTTCAGAACACTTTAGAGCGAAGGGTCGGGATCATAATGAATGTGCTCAACAACGAATGGAGTGGCGTGCCGAAACTGATGGATGTCGCGTTTCCCGAAAGCGAAGTTCTACAGCGATTTTATTCGCACCAGTTGGAACCGGAAATGGACTTGTCAATGCTAAAACCGGGAGTCTTAGTTTGGGTGTCGTTTGTCCGCATCCAACGCCCATCTGATATTGCCATTGGTCCCAAAGGAATGTACATCACACCGGCAGATTTTGAGGAAGTGTCACAAAGGGAATTAGTTACTCATCAGCCATGCATTGGGACGGGAATTCAGGGGCTAACTCAGGGTTATCAATTTCCGTTTTCAAAAGGCGAAAGCATGAAGCGTTGTGAGGAGGGGGTTGCAGCAGCTGTTTCTGGGGCATTGCTAAAAGCCAAAGCTGAGATGGAGGAGTACAGCATTAGCACAAATTTGTTTGTGTTGGAAAATCGAAAAGAGACAATTGTGGTCACTTTTGAACATTTTGTCCAGGAAAAGCGTAAGTTTGTAAACCTGACAAAGGTTTGGGCGGAGGATTCGGCAGTCATTGCCAAAATAAAGGGAGCGAAGAAGCCTTGCGCTTCCGGGAGAGTCTTAGATGTGCACAAAACTGTGATTAATGGGATGTTTGTTTTACAGGCCAAAGTGATGCTAACATTTCAGTTGGCTAAGAAATACGATGCCGAGAGTGATTTTGAGCACTTATCGGAAGGCTGGGAGGCTACACTAATCCCCAGTGAATCATTTCAGGCATTGGAACTTCGAATGGCTCGGTTCCACGGCAAAGAGTTCAGCTGTCTCGCCAATGGCACTAATGGAACCAGCAAAATATGGCAAATTCTTTTGTCACAAATGATTGGAGCGGAGGAAAACACTTCTTCGGAAGATTCGTCATGTTTTGAGCGTCATCCAGCCTTGCGCAGGTTGGAAGGTGGTCAAAGGCACACCGCCGAGCTGATGATGGACAGCAAGCCAAGAGTCGTGGCGCAACAAGCCCCTCCCGGGTCCGGCAAAACCTATACCCTTGCAGCAATTGTTGCTGCTCTCATGGAAAATCGTGGGACAAAAATTTTATGCTTAGCCCCGCTTAATGTTGCCGTTGTAAAAATGTGTGAAGAATTGGTAAGTGCTTTGAGAACTGAGGGAAGCGATGAAATCCCCCTGGCATTATTCTCAGGCACCGGGAAGGCCAAATACCGGGACCATCTGGACAAAATTTCAGGAAATTTATTAGAAGCTGTGGCCACAGATGAAAAGTTTTGGGAGAAACTCCAACAAAAGGAGAAGCGTGAAGTGACTCGGTACTTGCAGAGTGTCAAAAAACGGCCAAGGATCGCCAAGGAAGCCTTAATTGCCGAGTACGTGCTGAACATGGAGAAACGACGTGTCCTATGCTGCACTCTTGGCTTCGCTGAGCAGATCGGCCGACTGATAACTGATCGGAATGTTGTTGTCTTAGATGAGGCGGGCCAGGGCTCATTTGTTCAAATCTGTTCGACTTTGTCTTCTCTCGTCGAGATGAGGAAAGTTCTAAGCATTTATACTCAAGACACCATGTTAAGCTTAAATATCCACAACTACCATGCATAATAATGCGCGAAAATAATGGGCATAAAAGTTATTTTCTCGACAATGCCAACGGAGTCGATAAGACGACCCTGCTAACGAATTATCGTTCGCATTGGCAAATTGTGGCATGTATAGAACATATGGTGTATAAACCCCACGGGGAAACGCTTAACCATGGTCCGGGTTCCTTCCGAATGTTGACGGATTTCTTTAAAATGCCTGTAGCTGACTCACCCATTTTGCTAATCCACCAGGACACACCCATGGAACACGAGTTGACCAGCTATTCGGCAACCAACAGCGGACAAACACGCACAGTGATGGAAATTTTGGAGTTGCTGAACAACTTTCCAGGCAGCATTCGCATCATTTCGTTGTATGCCGGTCAAGCGGCACAAATTGGAATTGAGCTGAAAGAGCGTGGTCTCGAGTCCAAAATTGCATCCATGACTTCGGATGCAATGCAGGGGCACGAGGCCGACCTTACCATCATTGCAACTACAGTGTCGAGGCAAAACAATTGGACCGATTGGCAGCGATCGAATCATGCGAAGGACCGTAAAAATGAATTCTGGGGTGATTCCCAGAGGGTTAATGTTGCTTTAAGTCGGGGCAAGCATGGTATGATCGTAATAGGGAATTTACTGCAGCTTGGTAATAGTGAAATTTGGTCGAAATTCTTAGAGAAGGCCCTCGAATTCACAGTCGTGACTTCCCCGGAGGTCATTAGATCATTGAAAAACCCAAAATCAAGGTATATCCGCGGTGTGCTGTTTGACAACTTTGGTGAGTCTGTCCAAAACTACCGTTTCTATGCTGATTGGTCTGCAAGTGCTACTACTGTTCCATCCACATCATCTTGGCCTGCTTCTTCTTCGAACAGTTCACAATACCAGCGAGTTGTCGTCCAAAATCCATCGAAATTCCCACCCATGCAACAGAGACAATTACCAAATCCACCAACCCCTTCTCAGGTTCAGCGCACTTTCACTTCGTCTCGCTCCGAACTCCAATGTTGGCGCTGCAAAAGAATTGGCCATGTGTCCACTCGTTGCACCTATCCACCGGCACATTCATTCAATTGAAGTTTGGGGACAAACTTGAACAAGGAGGGACGTGTGAGGCGCAGAAGACATTTTTGATCTTTGATCGTTCCCCTATTATGATGTTATGTTCCGCCCCCTTTTTCCCTTGCTGTTTTATCCCTTTTCCTCGAGAGCGGCAGTTGATCGGAGAGTCTGTTCGGCGAGCCGGCAGTTGGGGATGATCCGTCGAATGACAGAGAGAGATTAAGCCTTTTCCTTTTTGGCGTTTTATCTTTTAAAGATGTATTTATTTCATGGCCAATAAAGTACTGCTCCCTCTTGTCTTCTCCTCCACTCATTGAGTCACCAATCGAATGCGCATTCCTGGGACTGATTTTGGGGAGGCCAACCACCCTGGGCCCGGGTCTTTGGCTCTTTCATCCTTTCCCCCAATTCTAGTTCCCTCCTTTCCTCGTTCTCTCGACCATTAGTTTGGGTTGGACAGCAGCACCTTCACTTAAATATTTATTGGTCTGCATCGACGTGCTGAGTCGAATGATCTTCAGTGCACCGGCCAAGTCAAAGAAGAGTGAGGACATGATCGAGGCTTTTGATCGGGTGTTCGAAAATTCTAAAATTATCCCGATGAAAATATATAGTGACAGTGGGCTTGAATTCCAAGCAGGAAAAATGAAAAAATATTTTGAGGAAAAATTCATCATCAAAAATGTAATGTATAGTCCGCACGCCGGAGTCGTTGAAAGGGCAAATCGGACAATAAAGGAGCGCTTGTACAGATATTTTACAAAGAAAGACACTCTTCGATGGGTCGACGTAATAGACAAAATAATAACAAACATTAACAACAGTGTGAATAGAACATTGGGAGCCAAACCGTCTTCAATTAATTTTGAAAATGCCCGTGCGCTCTGGGAAAAATTATATAAGGCTAGGGAATTTAAAATTTTAAAAAAGAAAAAATTTAAAATCGGTGATATCGTTCGTATTACCAAGGAAAAGGGAAAATTTTCAAAGGGATACCTCCCAAACTTTACCGAAGAATTGTTTAAAATTGTTGTTGCCAATTCGACGACACCCGATTCATACAGGATCGAAGATTTGGAAGGAAATTTAATAAAAGGAATATTTTATAACCAGGAATTAGTGAAAATAGATGGATGACTTTTACATTGTGCTACCCTCGAACACACCGGGACCAGGGAACAGTACATCAAAATTCACAGTACGACTCCCCGAGACTTTGGAATTGGGCACAAATTGGTCAGTAGCTCTCTCATCAATTATTTACCCCTACTCATTCACCGCACTCGGTATAAACGGTCAAGAGTTTATTAAAGTATGGGAAAACGACAGCAGTGTCCCGACTCAAGTTTATTTACCGGACATGAATTTTAAAACCGCCGGGGGCCTGGGAAATAAAATTAACGAGGCATTCAGCCATCATTACAAAATCAAAAAACAACGTGGAAGGAGAGAAGCCAAGGCTGAAGATACCAAAGACTCAAAAATTGATGTCGCAAAGAGGGCCGCAGAACGCGCCGGGAGAGACGTAGAAAGACATTTTAATCAGATCAACAATATCTCGAATTCCATCCAAACCCAACTAAACACACTACGAGAAACAAATCCTCAAATTTTAGAAGAGCCTGATATAAAAATTTGGTTTGACAAAATGGTTGAGATGGGAACCGAAATTCAAACATCCCGAAATGAACTTAAGTCTTTTCAAGAAGAAGTAGATAAAGCCAAAAACATAACATTGGAGCATGTGGAAAAGAATGACTTGAAAAAAGCAAAGAAATCAGCCGACGTCGCAAAGGGAATCACCAGACAGGCAAAGACCAAATATACATCAACTCTAGAGGGATATAATGATAAATTGGAAAAGGGTTTTAGCGGGATAGTGAATAGGCTTAATGAGGCGCTCTGTGAGCATATTAAACGTAAAGATATTGAAAATTGACAAGTATCTGAAGCTGAGAAAGGACCACAAAAAAGAGAGAGATTAGCCAATGAGGATGTTCAATTTCAATATGATTATCTCACCGGATGACATCGTATTTAACGGTTCTAATACTTTTTGCCTACAGAGGTTTCCTCGGCGTTACTGTCGAACAGCATTTATACTCAAGACACCATGTTAAGCTTAAATATCCACAACTACCATGCATAATAATGCGCGAAAATAATGGGCATAAAAGTTATTTTCCTTTAGAGACCTTGGAGTTATTTTAAAATAACCAACATTTGCTAGTGGCAGTCATTGGGCGTACACCCAATGCGAGGGGTATGGGAATCATTGGTTCGGATTTTACGGGTTACAAAAATATTACAGCTAACAGCTGCAGGCCTTCACTTTAGACCGTTCCACCCCTGCTAGTCCCAATATCACTTTAATTTTTATTCAACTTTATTTAACAAAAAACAAAAATAAAATACAGAATTAACAAAATCCAAAATGACATCACATTCAATTCTTCATCAATAATCCCCTTCTGACAGACCGGCTTGTACATCTTGTGACTCTCCCTCGTCACGACCTTCGACTCCCGCGTTGGACTAAAATAATATGAGATTGTTTAAAAAAATTTTCAAAAAACATTCCCAAAATCATTTTTGTAAACAAAGAATGCGGGGTCTACTTCCCCCTTTCCATAATTCAGCACCATCTCCTTAAACGCATCGTAATGCAACGCCTTCCGGTTGTCCACATCAAATGTCACACCCCTAATCTTCATGACATAATCGACCTCCCCCGTCTCCTTGCTCCTGATCTTTAAACCATACTGCTTCGCCCCACCACAACAAAATTCTTCAATTTCGTAACCTCCATACTCCTCACTCATCTCTCCAAGGTATTTACCCGTCGTTATTGGCTCCACTCCTCTGTCATGAAACACGAATATACTATCCGTGTCCGTGTACAAAATCTCCCCGCCATTCCTTTCCGCCTCCATCATAAACTCCAGCAATTTCAACCGCACCATGCTCGTCGTCCTGTTAAAATTATATTTTCTCGCTTTTTTTCAAAAAAAAAAAACTTACCATAAGCTGACCACAATATTGCTTGACTTGTGCTCAGTAACAAACTCCTCCTTGTCCCTGTAGATCACCCGCATCGCG
The DNA here is from genome assembly GCA_004148225.2 of Heterodera glycines. NCBI lineage: Eukaryota > Metazoa > Nematoda > Chromadorea > Rhabditida > Heteroderidae > Heterodera > Heterodera glycines. The sequence goes on along the minus strand of CP049705.1, from coordinate 18,341,517 downwards.
TCACCCGAGTACTCCACAATGTCACACAACTCCACCTTATGATCACACGCCAACTCGTAAAAGGCAGACTCTCTGTCAATCACCGCATTCTTGCTCAATGAATTTCTCATCGAAAATTTCCCCTAAAAATTAACATTTTATCAGATCTAAGAATTCGTATTTCATACCCCTAAACTATTCAGCATAAGCTTGCTGATATACCGCAACCCCGGATTCTTCTGCACCCTGCACAGTTCAATCGCAATTCCGTACTTTTCCTTGTATTCCTCAGCCCATTGCCTCTTCTGTTCATCGCTCTCAACTCCTTTCGGAAATCCGCTTGACTCCTCCTTCAACTTCAAGAATAGCCGCACATATCCCTTGAATAAATCATCATCCGCCGCTTCGTAATGCCATGCCCGGTAAAATCTGTCCACCCTGTAACCACATTCAAATGCTTTTGCCTAAACATAAATATTTAAATACGTTTAATGGGTGTTTTTTACCAATTCCAAACTTGTATACGTTGCCACATATCTCCGCTGTGCGTCATCATGGGGGCATTTGTGGCCACATCTTGTAGTCTCCTTCTTAAACATCGACGCGCACCTCCAGCACAGCGGAAATAGTAATCTCTCATCACACTTCAACTGCAGGACAGGAACTCACAACGCCCTCGGCGGTATCACCCTCACTTTATACAACCCTCTGTACTGCAAATCATCAGGCTTTGTCCACTCCACATTGATCTCATCCCCTTTTGGTACCACAATCTCCGGGACTCCAATCTGGTACGCTGTCCCATAATTCACCGACGGATACAAACTGACGATATCAAACACCGAGATCTTCTTCTTCTCGTCGGACTGCGCAAACAATCTCAGAGGCCCTGTTCTTCCTCCCGCATACGCCATCCTCGGATCGATCGGCCCTTTCTCGTTCCCCCTGTCGTCGAAAAATTCCTGCATTTCTTTGTCCCCCTTCAGCTTGATTATTGGTCGCATCATGATATGCATCCATGAAATAATTCAGTCTTTTTGGGAACAGTTGTGACCCCAGTGTCCTCACTTGTAATTGTCCGAAGGGTTACGCATTAAAACCAGATAATGGGCGTTCGCTCTTGCCGTTTTGATGTCCCTACCATAGAGACTCTGGGTTACAAAAATTACGCTTACGTTCCAATTATGGGAGCCCCTGGTAAAGAGTAGATCGAGGAAAGTATTCTGCATATTAAGCATTAAATCGTCAAGTATCAGTAAAATGGGTTTTTCCTGTTCTTTAATCTTATTCATGTCCGGAATCCCGTTAAAAGTCTCAACGCCCTCCCCGATTAATCCTAAAATACTATCATTCATCTCACCATAACAATAAAGAATTTTTTCAGGCGATGGTTCAATTAGATTCTTATGATGCTTTAAAAACCGTAATAGCCAACGGGTCTTACCACTCCCAGTAGCCCCCGAGAGAATTAGAGTGAACGGACCGCGAAACACATTTAATGCATCTTATTTATTTGACCTATTTATATTTTCATAGGGAACATGTTTCGCGCATTTGGGGCATAGCCAGAAATTATCAAAAAATGATGTACCGAAATGCAAAAGACTGTGTTTTTTACATCTGTTACATATCTCGTAATGACAGGGGCAGTAATGACAACACTTAATTTTATGTGGACAGTTCATTTTTTCAGTTTAATTTTATTTTTGGTTGCTATTTATAGAAGGGTATATAAAGGGAGTGAAAGGACAATTTGATTGGTACATTGTATCAAAATGCAAAACCCGATAATCGTAAATATAATTGCTCTCGCTAATCTCGGTACCGGAATTAAACTAAACTCTCTGACGATCACCGAATGCGAATTTAAGTATAACCCTAGAAAATTCAATGCCGCAGTTATATAATGCACAGATCCCATCAAAGCCACGGCATTATTATGGGAATCCGGGAAAATGATATGTCTGGGGACGCAAAGTCTGATAGACTGTGAAAATGCTATTAAACAATTTATAGAAATAATTAAGGGCTCGGGGTGTCCGGGGGCTTCTTACACCGGACACACGGTTGAAAATATTGTTTCGACCTTTAAATTCGGACGTGAAATTGAACTGAACGAGTTTCGAAAAAATCGTCGTGCATTTTATGAACCGGAAATATTTTGCGGTTTAAATTTCAAGCGGGGTAAAAGCATGAGAGCGTTAATTTTCTGGACCGGTAAAGTCGTAATTACGGGAACTAAAAACAATTCTGAAATTGAGGAAATGTATCATCATATTCTCCCCTATTTGAAAATGGCTCAAAAGAAGTTAGGGAGACGATAAAAAATTTTTCATTTATTGGGACGGTCCCCCAATTTATAGTTCTGTTGGGTATTTATTTTGTTATCGATTACTTCGCGCGACGCCGGCTCGCGGCGCACCGGCGGGGCGGAGAGGAAATGCATGGTTTTGGCAAATTTTCAAAATTCAGAAAAATCATCATAAAAAAAATCTAAGGATTTCATCGTAAAAATACACTTAAAATATTTAAATTTGTCATAATAATTGCGTATTTTTAATTGTTCTTAAAGCTTACAAAATATTCAGAAAATTTCTTTTTATTTATTTCAAATTTTAATTGTTGTTTTTATATTTTGCATTATTAAATGATTAATGACCTTTGCGCGGCGGCCGACCTAATGGGCGGCGGGAGGGAGGGAGGGGCGGCTGACGGAGAGAGGGTGGTGGAGAGGAGGGGCAAAAGTGCAGATCAATATTGGTCAAATTTGAATTTAATGATAGAATAGCCGCAACATTTTTAATTATGCGGCAATTAAATAGTTAACATTTTTATTTTGTAAGGCGGCTGCTTCAAAGGGTTTGGATTGTGCTGACAAATATCGACTTTATTTTATGGCGGAATTCGGGATTGTGAGCGGGCGGCAACTTCAAAACATTTAAATAGCTCGGGATTTTGGGGAAATATCACGGGCGGCAACTTAAAAATCCCCCAATAGGCTCGAGATTTTGCGGTAATAATCCTAAGGCGGCAACTTCAAAGGAAAAACACCCATTCAATAGGCTTGGGATTTTGCGCGGGCGGCAACTTCAAAGGAAAAACACCCCTTCAATAGGCTTGGGATTTTGCGCGGGCGGCAACTTCAAAGGAAAAACACCCCTTCAATAGGCTTGGGATTTTGCGCGGGCGGCAACTTCAAAGGAAAAACACCCCTTCAATAGGCTTGGGATTTTGGAGGAGTCGTTCCGGTACCCGCGCCGTTTTGGAGCCTTATACTACTAATATTATATATTTTAATATAAATAAAGAAAGGTGGGAAAATCCAAGAAGGACTTTGATATAATTTCACCAAAAGAAATAAGTTAGATTAAAACCATAATATTATTGGATTTTATTTTTGGCCATTAAAATTAAGTCAATTTAAATAAACTTTTTTTAAATTTAAATAGATTTAATTCTTCTCAAAAAAAGAAGCCTAATAGCAGTGAAAAAAGTTTCAAGAAGCTTTTTCCAACAGCCTATAAAGTGCTAAGTCAAGGAACAAAAAGTGGAGATCAGGCGATGGACAAAAAAGTGCAAAAATCATTTATCTGATTTTTCCTATAATTATTTTATCACTTTTTAAATTACAAATATGTTAAAATTTATTAAATTGATGCTAAATAAACATTCTTCTAAAAGTTAAGTTGTATTTCGAATAAAAGAATAATTAAAATTTACTTAATATTAAATAAAAAATTTTAATATTTTAAAATTAATTACAAATCGACTACTATTAAAAAATGAACTCAAATTAGAGGAAAAAATTGAAATATCCTCTTTAACTCAATCTAGATTGATTTGGCCTAAGCCTATGGCTAGGCTTTATTTTGTAAAATTTGTAGACAGCATTTAATTTCAAATAATAAAAAATTCAAATTAATCTGGCTAATGATTTTTTTAATTAAGTAAATTCTAATTTTTCTTTTATTCTAAATACAACATAACTTATAGAACAATGTTGATTTATCATTAATTTAATAAAAAAATTGATAAGAAATCATAGGAAAAGTCAGATAATTTATTTTTGCACTTTTTGTCCATACCATGGGTTTTTACAAAGCATAAATTAAAAGTAATATCACTTTAATATAAAATTTGAGACTATTTAGGAATAGGAACTAATAATAAATAATATTGTTTTGTTATCAAAAAAAGTAAATGTAATAATTATTCATTATGTAAGAACTTGAAATAAAAAAAATCAAAAATAATCATTGATTTAACAATTTCTTTTACATAAATAATTGAATATAATAATTTACAGGACTTTTTACTCAGAACTTTACACTTTTTCATTGTGTATTCAATTTCTACAAATACTTTAAAAAAATAACAATAATGCATTATATAGGCAAATTTAGGATAAAATAAACGAATAAAACAACAATTTTTGAGATTTTAATATCTAAATATAATGAACACCAAAATAAAAAAATGATTCAAATAATAATCCGTAAAAATTGGACAAATATCTTCATATCGATTAATAATTAGTAAATACTTCAAAAATAAATTAATGTATTCACATTTAATTAATAATTTTAAAATAGCAAACAATAAAAGAAATTAAGGTTATTTGATTTGTATAATAATGATTCAATAAAGAGAATATTTAAAATAAATGGTTCAAGATAAATAATTTAAAATACTAAAAATAAAAATAATTTATTAACAAAAAACCTAAACTAATACGCAATTATTATTTCTGCAATGCATGAGATACAATTAAATACAAAAAAAAAAATTGCGTAAGTCATTCTTTATTTCAAATCACTTTTTTTTTTACAATTTATTCGATCAAAAATCTATCCATTTTTATATTTTTAGCCTCCCATTATTATTTTTAACAATTTTGGGGAGGAAATCACGCAAAATTGATAATTTCAGTACATTCGGGACCAAAAGATCAAAAAATTTTGCGTCAGACCTTAAAATTTCTTGATAAAATAGTGACATATGCCATAAAATAGTTTAAAAATTAAAATTTAAAACTTGGCAAGTAATGGCTTTAAGACTGCTGAATGTTTTAATTTTTTCTTATTTGCATAATATATATATGTTTCTTTAATAATTCTAAATATTAATATACAAGGAAAAAACGATTATATCTTACTCTTCGATAATAAGTCATTAAAGTTATATTTAATTCATATCTGCTCTAGGTATTGCCAGATAAATAAATATAGAATATTTTTTCCTTTTCCAAGTATTTTATTTTGCTTAAAATTATTTTCAATAAATAAAATTTTCAAATTCCTAAACTTTCATTTTAATATTTTTGTTAAACATTGCCCATTCGTATAGTTGTAGTTCTGAAGTTGTTCAATTTTTGCATGATAATTTTATTATTTTTTCTTTTTTATTTCTTTTTTATGAAATTTATTTTTGAGAATATTGACTTATAAAGTTTTTGTAATAATTGGGTGATTTAATTATTGTTATAATAATAAATTTTAACTCTATTTAAAATTATTATAAATTGCTTCTTATTTTTCCTAATCGTAAAATTAAATTTATTTCTGTCAGGAAAATTCCAAGATCTTTGAATTACTTTTGCACTTTGATGCAAAAGCATAATAATCAAGTGTAAAATTTATATTTAAAATTATTGTTTAAAAATGTTTTTTGTATATTGAAAAAAAAGTCCAAAAAGCAACTTAGATGCTTCCAGTTTCCATTAGGTTAATTATTTCTATTGTTTCATGATGATTTTATTTATATTATTGCAAAGTAAATGATTTAGTAATTTGGTGCGATTTATTCATTTTAATCATTTTGTTAATTTTGACGTAATTACTCTTTGTTCAATATTTTTTGCTTATTAATTAGACTGTAGAAAATTACTTTTGAGAATGTTATTTCTTTGTTTCTTAGATATTTTTATTTTTGATCCGTCAAAAATTGATTTTCATGTAACTATTTTACAAAATTTATTTTAATTATTATTATTTTAAGCTTATTTTTATTTGTGAAGTTCATGTTACTCATGGCAATTAAAATTATTGTTTTCAGCAAAAAAATATACCAAGTCCACAGCAGTAGTGCATGTACAGTAAAAGTTATGTGAATATTCATTATCCATTTTCTTGTTCTGTAAATACATTATTAGAAATAAAACCATAAACATAAAGTCTTAAGCAAAATAAATTATGAACATAATACATATTATATTGTAGAATGCATTTAATTAACAATGATTCTATTAATTACAAAAATCATAATATATTTATTATTAAAATTTTTTTAATTTTATCATTAATTCATTTTTTGAATATAAAAATACATACACAATTCATAAAAGTAACAGATGAGAGTTTTAGTATATTATGCAAAAAAGAAAGAAAATATAATTTATAAATTTTTTATGTGTAGCATCAAGTTAAATCAAAATTTTTAGATGAAAATTAAGATATTCAAATAGTGTCAATTATTTTCATGATGTTTAATTTGCAAGATTATTTTAAAAATAGAAAAAATCAAATTACTAATAATTTTATTTCAAACTATAAAATTTAATTTTTAAATTAATTTTCCTAATTTTCTAATAAATGCATCTTTTTCATATATTAAAAAATGTACTGTGATTAACATTCATAAATATTATTTAGCGCGTTAATGAAATTACCATTTATTACTACAGACGAAATTACTAAATCAGTTAAAAGACACAAACATTTTTCCTATAAATAATGGAGTATTTATATTAAAATTTAATAATTATTTCGTTTCACTAGACCTTGATTTAAATTTCGTATTTTTAAAATTTTATAATTTTTAATGTTTTAATAAATAAATTTCCAAACATTTGAAAAAAGACATTATTTAAAACATTATGCTCTTTTTTCATTTGTATTTATTTATTTAATTAATTTTTAGTTTTTTTTTTAAATATTCCATTTAATTAGTTAACAAGAATTTTTTATTGATAAAAGCCTTTTTTGTTATCGTAAAGTTATATATATTTTTTAATAGATCATCTCTTGGCAAATATTACTTTGTTGAAGTACATTATAACGCGCGTTGTTTTCAAAATCTATTATTTTTAAATTACTCAAATATCTAAAATTTATTTAAGCTACTATTTATCTTTAGTTTTTTGCGTCAATAATAAATATATTTTTAACTTTTGTAAATAATTTCTCACGCCTATTATAGTCTTTTTGAATTACATATAAAATAAGCATAATGATTAGAGACCGGAATTTTAAAAATTTCGGGACCGGGCCCGGGCTTAGACAATTGGCCGGGCCCGGGCGGCCCGGCCAAAAAAACCCGTTTAAACGGGCGTCCCGGGCCCGGTCAAAAATTTTGGCCGGGCGCCCGCCGGGCCCGGGCTTTTTCCAAAATTTCGAAAATTGGTTTGTAAAATGAGAAAATTAGGTACGTAATTTCTATTTTTGCTTTGTTTAAATAATTTTATGAAAATTTTTTATCATTCAACAAAAGTCAGTCAATATTTGTAATTCAGCATTGGGAAAAAGATGGTTTTTGAGCGATTTGGTGCTGGAGTCAGAGAGGCTAAATTCATATTTGGACTTTCCATTTTCTTTACATTCTCGGCACTCCGCGATTTTGACATCCTTTGATTTTTCAAATAAACCTATTTTCCAGATTGATGCATTCATTTCTGAAAAACTTTTAAAGGATTTAAAAACAAAAAGATTGGCATGTATGTACGAAAATCAATTGGAATTTGTTTCTCTGATTATTTTAATTTTGAACTAAAGACATTTCGCCATAATAATTATTTAAATTTTCAAACTTGGGGCAGTTTCGCTGGCGAAATTTAAGCCCGTTTTAGCCCGGCCAAAATGACCGGGCCCGGGCTCGGGCTTAGACAATTGGCCGGTCCCGGGCGGCCCGTCCAAAAAAAGCCCGTTTTACCGGGCGGCCCGAGCCCGGTTTTTTTGAAAATTTACCGGGCCCGGGCCCGGGCGGCCCGGCGGGCCCCCGGGCTCGTCCGGTCTCTAATAATGATTACTTTCATAATATAAAGTTATTATTTATGTAATTATATTATTTCACTTTATATTATTTTAAAAAAGTTATTTCCTTTAATTTGCAATGTTTTTTTCAATGTTAGTTTTCTTATTTAAATTTTATTATATTTCAAATGTTGTCATATTTGTTAATATAAAGAATCATCTATATATTTGGATATTTAAATTTCTGTACGAGAACATTTTTAGATAGATAGTATTTTGCAAAATAGTAAATTTATTTTCTTTAAAAAAAGAAAATGACTATCAATTTGTCTCCGTTTAAAAAGATTGATATTTGTGATCATTTGTCAGCACCCTGATATTGCCTAGTAAAAAATTTAATCGCAATTTAGGCACAAAAATATTTATTATTATTATTGAAGGTTACCTTTTTCGTAAAATGTTTATATGGAAATTTCTAATCATTTTTTTTTGTATGGAATGTGTTTTTGTATAATTATAATAAGCGAGTTATTATTTTTTGTTTTAAAAGTAAAAAATTAACATTAATATTCAAATTAATTTTGAATTATGGAATTTGACCTTTTAGATAATAAACAATGAAATTTTAGTCGATTTATTTGTATTATATAAATTTTGTTTTTTATAAATATAAATAAAGGTTTTAATCTTGTTCAAGAAGTCGTATGTCAACCCCATATTGTAACCTTATAATCTAAGCATTAGCATTATTTTAAATATTTATAATTCTTTTAATAAGCATTTCTCGATTCTCTTGGTAAATAATATTTTATCAAAACATTTAAAAACTTATTTTAGTAGAAGTCTCATGATATAATTTTATATCTTAAATATCTAATGTTCTAGCTTAAACTAATATGAATTATTTTCATAATTTTCCTTCTTCAGACAGTATTATCAGGAACTATATTAATTTTTAATAATATCTCCTAATTTGTGTTAATTATTATTGTTCATCATGCTTACATATTTTAAACTTTTTTATTCCATTATTAAATGATATTTTGATTTTTATTTCCTATATATACATTTTACTTTTTTAAATCAATTATACCTTTTTATTGTTATCTGTGAAATTTTATAAAAGTTAAGTTCGCTAAAAAAAATTTCCATTTATGCTTTAAATTATTACATTGCCAACATGTTTAATATATAATTTATGAAAGTAATTTAGTTTTCTTGTAGAAGTTTGTTTTATGACAGTCTGTCCATGCAGTTTATATTAGATTAAATTAACATTGATTAAATTCAGCTTTTTAATATTTAAAAATTCTTCAATTTTATAAAAATGAAATGATTTATTTTGAGTTTTAATTTTGTTTTTTACTATATTATCGTGTTTACTACATTTCCTTGCTGATTACATTTTTCGTTTCAATGCCTTTTTGTTTAATAATAAAAATTCATTTCGTTTCATAATTTTCTAAATAAATTTTCTTAATTCTCCAAAATTATTTTGCTCTCATTTTAGTATTTTTAAATTTCTAGGACAAATATTTAATAATAAAAAATAACCCAAATATTTAAATAATCTCTAGTTAATGTTGCGAATATCAAATATAAATCATGCCCAGAGCAATGAAGGGATTTAACTCTAGTTCGCTAACATTCCACAAGTATTATTAAAATTAAATAACCATCAATTTTTAAATAAAGTATTCATATATTTTTACCTAATGTAATCATTGAAATTAAAACAATTTAATTGTTATAAAAAATCAATATTCAAATATACATAAAATTCATTTTAAAATAATATACAAAAATGCAAAAATATTGATAATATTTTTTGAAGAATTTTAGCTTCATTGTATGTCTCGGTTTCTTATATAATTCAATGGTATTAAACTAATCGAGGTCGAGCCCGAATAAATAAAAATATACAATTTTAAATTAAATATCAAAATAGTGATGTTACACTTGAAACATTGAAAAAATATAATATTTTTCAATATCAATATTAAATAATTTTAATCTATCTATTATGGATGTCGAATTTTATTTCTTTGTTTTGGCATTCAGTTATTTACTAACTTATTCAGAAATTATAATGTTTAATAAATAAATTCAATTTTATAAATTTGTACCTTTAATTTAATTTTAACAATTAACAACATGAACTTAAATATACTAGTTTATTAAATTTAAATATTATTTCTGATATGTTTATTTTATAATATTTCAAAATAATTATTATTATATTTTATTCAATTTACCTTTTTTTACAAATAGAATAGAAAATCGGCTAAATTCTTGCAGTTTGCATCCACATTTCTTGAAATATTTTATCATTGTCTAAAATTATTTAATAAATTAAATTGATTTATTTTAAAATTTGTATAATATAATACCCATTTTTCATTTCATTTTTCATCTTTAAATACTAATAAACATCAAAATTTAATTATTTATTTTTTATTGTATTTTATAAATTATTTATAATTATATCTACTTCAACAATTAATAAATATTTTTTAAATAATAATTTTTATAATTCATTAATTTGGCAGAGATAATTCGTTAACCTTTTTTTTGCTCATAAAAGCGGCATTGTTTAACATTTGGAATTTTTTTAATTATCAATTTTTTAATTTTACAATAAAAAAGAAAAATTCATAAAAACAATAAAATTACATATGAAACCCCCAATTCTTCATTCTTCACTTTGTCGTCGTTTGAAGGTTAACACAAAAATTGTTGTTGGGCAGAAATGTTGATGCGAATTGGCTACACAAAATTGTTCGTAAAAATACAAACAAACCAATTGAAAATAAAAATATAATTTTGTTGACTAATTAAATTTTCTGCAATTAGGAAGGAAAATAAAATAAAAATGATAATTCATTGAATTCAAGTTTAATGATGTAATTGTCCTTTTCATTAAATATTCCTTGCGGAAAAATACTGCTAAAAAAACAAAATCGGCTCAAATGCTTTACAAATTATAACAGATTATAAACATTAAAATTCGAAAAATATCTGCCAAGTTAACTTTTGGTTTTGTTCAAAAAAATATTTCAAACAATGATCATATGACTTCCGCTCCTAAGAGTTTATTTGCCGCTTTTCAGTACAGGAAAACTCAGTTGTTTTTACTTAACTTTTAAATTTTTTATATTAAGGTTTATTTAATTGTTTAATAAAAAAATCATATTTTTGGTTTTTAATTATTTGTCACATGCTTCAGTTATTTTGAAAATTTCTTGAAATGCTATTTTTTTGCACAGATCAGTGAGGGTATATTTTCTTGTTTTAAACTTTTTGAATTTATTATGTTTTTTGGCTAATAATTATGTACAGGTCTCATTAAATATAAATTCTAAACATGAACAGAATATATCAAAAAAAAAATTTTTTTTTATTATTATCATCTAATTATATTCAATTATATTGTAAATTTAATGTATTACTTTCCTAAATTTTAGATTAAGCATTAATTTGTTTTGTTTAAATAAAATAGTTGTTTTTCATAGTGGCTTACTTATTCTCTTGCTACATTATTGTAAATAAAACTTGACGTTGTCATGAGATTAAAAAGGTTTTTTATTTTATTTTTTAATAGATTTTTTTTAAAAATATTTTTTTACCCTTAATTATTTTTTTATTAGTCTCTTTTTTTATTTGTTTTAAATAATTTTTTACTTTTCTTTTTTTATTTTTCAATTTAATTTTTTTATAATTTATTCTTTTGTAAAAAATAAACATGTCAAGCACGTTGTATTACGACTTTACAATCAATTTTTTAAATAAAACCGATTTACTTTTAGCATTTCTCAGTATTGAAAAGCCAAAGTTTATCATGCTCACTGATTCATAGTTAAATACTCAAAATCTAACAATTCAACAAAATGTTATCAGAAAATTAACAAATTTATTCCGCTATATTAGAAGAATTTATTCATAAGAAAATAATTAACTTGTTAATTTTACATCTATTATTCTGAAGTTATATAATAATTTTTATGACGTTATTTATTCAAATATTTAGATATTACATAAATTTATTAATCTATTGTACACATAAACAAATGTAAACATTTTTTTGAATAATAATTTTAATACACATTAAAAGACTATTCTTGCGCAATTATTCGATGAGCAATTATCATTATTTTATAGATTATGTTGTTTCATAGTAATGTCTATTGTTTACTGCCGATTTTTTAAGTCTGTTGTTAATATTGATGATTATTTTAACAAACATATCAGGACACAAAAATTCATTACATAATTTAAAAAATAATTTTTAAAATGAAAAAGCTTAAAATTAAATATTAAAAATGAATAAGAACGAAATGAGTTTGATTTAATCTCCAACCTAAAGTGGACTATTTAATTTAACAATTGGTGAAATTTTATTCTTTAAATAAACACATAATAAGTATATTTTTATTTATTGTAATAAATGAATAATAGTAACCTACAAAAAATAATCTATTATTGTTTTGTATTTTTGAATTTAAATATAAAAATTAAAATAGGAAAGTTAAACAAAAATAATTAATAAAGGAAAGTAAATATTCAAAAAATTTTCAATTTATATGCACCGATAGGTTGCAATACTAAATTAATAGGTTTCGCATTGGGAATTATGAGATGGAAAAAATAACGGTAAAATATTTAATTAGCGTTTCAAATAAATTGTCTTTCAAGTATTGAATTTGATGTAATAATTTGGAATCGGCAAGTATTATTTCAAAATTATGTAAAATTAACTGGAATCACGTTTTTCAGTGATCAATACAAGGACTAGGGTGGCAAAAACAGAATTTATGAAATTTTGAATAGGTTTTTTTTTTAACAAAAATTCATTAAAACTCAAAAATTTTTCTTGTCTATGCCTATCTATGAAAAAAAGAATGATTTAACGTAAACATTTTAAAATAAACTTTTTCATATAATTTTGAAATATAAATAAATTGTTAAATTTATTAAACAAAAACATTTAAAATTTCAAAAAGTTTCTTTTATTTAATATCTTTTAATTAATTTAATTATTAAAGAAAAAACCATTAATGTGTTCGCTAAAAGTACAAGCAATAATGACATCTTATAAGAGAATGAACATAAAAAGAAAAGGCATAAATGACGAAGATTAAAACTAAATGCTTTTTAAATTAATAAATTAATTTGCATTCATTTAAATTTTTAAACTTTAAAATAAATGTTTAAAGCTGTTTTTTATCGCTGAAGTGCTAAGCGAATTGTATAGAATAATTATAAAATATTAATAGGCTCAGATTACTTACTTCTGATAAGATGAAATTTTTAAAAGGTGTAAATTGAAAACAATGTACAAATATTATATATATATTATTCAAATAATAATAAAAGATTTAATTAATGTTTAAAGCATGTAATTACCTTTATGCACTATTTAATTAATTGATTGAGGATTCACTTAAAAAACAACTATTAAACGACTGAAATGAAATAAATGAGAATATCAAAAAATATTAATTGGAGTATATAAAAATAAACTAAACAAATATAATAAAGGAAGTTTCAATTAATATCCCAAATTAATTAAAGAAATAATGAATAAAAATTAAATTGAACATTAAGATAATACCAGTTAAAAAATTAATTGAACATCGAGCACTCTGCACAAGGCGAATTACTATTTAATTAATTTGCCATCTATAAATAAATAAATCGAAACATACAAAATAACACTCAAGAATATTTTGATTAAAAAAGAACTATTGAATAATTATTTCTATTTTTGTGCAAAGAATTCTGAAATTATCATAAAATTAAAGCTAAATAAAGCCTAAGAGAAAAATATTAAGTTTTTATTAATATTATTTTAAAACAAAATTAATACTTTCTTATGAAAATGGAATAAAATTGCTATATAAATAATAAAATCTTAAAAATAATTAGAATGATATATTTGAAAAATTTTATAAAATGTAACTTTTTATAAATACTCTCAGCTTCAGTAGTTATTGCCTTGATAAATTAATATTATAAAAATAAATAAATATATTTATTTAAATAAATAATTAAAAAACCTCGAATATTAATTAATTAGAATTAAATCAAAAACAAAAACAAATAAATTCTGAGACCCATAACATAAAAATGCAATAAAAAGTTTAATATAAAATTTAAGTGAAGTATGCAAGTATAATCAACAAAAAGCTTCCGTAACACATGGGAATATATATCAAAACGAATTTAATTGTTATGTATCATAATTATAAAGTACATAAGAAAAATTAATTCTATTGAAAAAATAAACGATCATTTTTAATACAATTTATTATATGAAAAAATAAGGAATTATTTTTACGGATTAAAAATATTATGAATGGTAAATTAAATAAATATTTAAAGATATTTCTTGTTATTTCTAAATCAAAATTAGTTTAATATAAAAAACTTTTTTTATCGCAAAATTAAAAAAAATATTTTTTAAATAAACATAAATATTCCTATACATATTGGCTTTAAAAGATAAAAAAAAATTTGTTTTTATTCTCTTTAGTGTTTTTTGAGCACTTATTCATTTTCCTTAGTTAGCAATAAATTTATCAGAAGTGTGGTTTTAAAGGAATTAAATAATACAATGTTTTCTTATCCCTGCTAATAAGAATTTTGCGATTTTATATGACATAAATTTATAATAATGAATTAATGAAGTAAAATTTTAAATTTTCGTTGTTTTATAAGGCTTATAAAATTTTTTTTGTTAATAATCATTATATTTACACAAACCAGTTCATGTTCAAATAATAGGATAAATTCTCGACAATATATCATCATAAGGAGATTAGGTATTTAAAATATGATTCCTTTTTTTACATTATTAATTGAACCCGTGATTAAAGTTAATCATCATAAATAATGAAAAATTTAAAAATTGTTAGTTTTTTAAAATAATGAAAAATTATTTTAATTTATCTAAATAAAAAAAATTGAGGGTCCCGTTAAAAAGCAAATTTCAAGAATTTAAAACTGCCTAAAAACGAATGCTCAACGATTTTTAAAAAATTCTAAAAAATAATATATTATGGCATATTAAATAAATCAAATTCAAAACGTCAAAAATTCATATGGAGATTAAGGTATGTATAATTTAAAATATAACCCAAACTCTATAATAAAATAGAACGGTGCATATTTACCTCCGCCGAAAGGACAAGAAAAAGTTCTGTTCTCAATTTAATATTAAATATTTTCAAATTTTTATTTTTATTTTTATGAACAGTTTTATTTAATTTTATGAGCAATGAAATTCTTCGAAATTGGAAATCACTGTTGGTTCAAGAGTCAATATATTTAAATAACTGTTGCCTCCGGGTCGATAGTATTCTAGGGCAATTCATCGTTTAATATAAAGAATAGCTTTCAATTATAGTAAAAATAATAAACGAAATAATAAAAAATAAGATAAACATTGTCACGAAATAATAAAAAATAAAATAAATACTTCATTTGAAAAGTAAATAAAGAAGAGATATTTTGATTTGTTAATCTATGGACAAAAATAATAAATGCTAGAAGTGATTTGTAAAACTTCCAAAAACTTTGAATGATTTTTATAGCAACATTAATTTAAATTAATATATTAATTTTTCATGTTAAATTCTATTGTTTAAACTAAATTTTTTATATCAATGGTAAAAAAAAGCCACCGGATCGTATTCACACGACAAGATTATATAAGTAATAAATGGTAGTTGTAAAGCAGATTACAAATTCAATAACGATATAATAGAAATTAAAAATTTTAATTAAAAATTTAACAGTTTTTAAAAGACCCAAATAAAATAATTCTGATAAATGAGACAAATAGAATTAAATTTTAAATTGATTATAATAAATAAAAGATATTCTAAATACTCAGTAAATATAATGCAAATAATTCAACTTATTATTTTTTTGAGAACAAAATATAA
The DNA here is from genome assembly GCA_004148225.2 of Heterodera glycines. Classification (NCBI taxonomy): domain Eukaryota; kingdom Metazoa; phylum Nematoda; class Chromadorea; order Rhabditida; family Heteroderidae; genus Heterodera; species Heterodera glycines. The sequence continues at coordinate 18,325,625 of CP049705.1, read as the reverse complement.
AATTTTTATTGGATTTTTTAAACCAAATAAATTTTAAAGTTTCCTGCAATCCGAAATCAACAGGCAGGCCATAGAATTGAGTTTACTACGAAGAGCACTGAGTGATTTAAGTGATCAAAAGAGAATAGTTTTTTTATTATGCTATATCTAAAACATAAATTGTCCAATAATAAAAAATAATAAATCAAATTAATAAAATGAACAGAACATGAAGAACTTTGTCATCGCAGTGAGATAGCCAAAAAATAAAGCTTAAATCATTTATACATTCATGAATTAACTCAGAATTCAATTAATATCATAAAAAAGCAAATTAATGTTATAAATTTAGAAAATATGTGTATGGTATGTAAAAATAGCGGCTATTATAAAATTATTATTAATAAACTAAAACTTTACATAATGAAAATACTTATATACCACATTAATAGTACCAATAAAAAAGTTAAATTTATAGCAAAATATAAATATATTATGAAAGAGCTCATTTGGCAACGGTTTGCTATATATAAGAGAAGAATAAAAAAATGAATAACATTTCTTAATTAACAATTAAAATTTACCAGTTAAATGAATTAATACATAGTTGTAAATAGGACCAGTGACCATTGTCATAAGGAAAAAGTGCATATTGAGTAATTAATGGCACACTAATCCGTACCTTTATTTAAGCCATATTAATTTTTTAACGGATCATTGTAAATTAATTATGTCATATAAACCTGCAAATTGGCGGACCAAATCTAACTAAAAACTAGAAAATTAAAACGAATCCAATGACGAGTTTAAAAATTAATTTTATGACAATTTTAATTTAATGAATGAATTTACAACGAATTCAATTTTTAACTTTTGAATATTAAATAGGAAATAAAATTAATATTTATAAAAAAATTATTTATTAAATGTCATAATTAAATAATCTAACGACAACAATTTTATTGGCAAAAATAATGAAAACTTATTATTTCTTTAAATTACTTTGCTTTTACTAATCAAAAAATTGCTTCAATGCACTTTATTTAATAATAAATTAAGTAATTAGCTTCTATTTATTTATATATGTGTGGTGCTTTTTGGCAGAATTACGTAAATCATTTGGAAGGAGAACCAGGATCATGATTTTTATAAACTTTATTAATTATATTTTTTAATGGAAAAATAGAAACTTTTCAATTTGATATTCTTAACAAATATCGTGAAAGTATTTATTTAAAATACATTTATTTTATTCCGTTGAATGAGATATTATCTTTATAAAATGGGTTTATTTAAATCCTTTCAATTTCATGTATCAGTCACTAAATTATTTTCGTATTTCCATTCTAGGATGCTTCATCACCATTTTCATGTATTATAATTATTAATTATTTCGTTTCACTTGGCATTGATTCCAATTAGAAATGTTTATAATTTTTTCACAGACATTGATTCCAATTAGTATTTTTATAATTTTTTCACAATCATTTTCTGCAATATATTCAATAGTTTGAAAATGATGATTTTGGTTAAAAAGGTTAGTATTAAATCTAAATCCAACATTTAAAATATTTGATTTAAATCTTTCTTATTTTGTTATTTTATTCTTTTAAATGTATATATTCTTGCATTATATCCTTCAATATTCATAATAAAATAAATTCGTTGTAAATTCATTCATTAAATTAAATTGCATTAAATTAATTCTTAAACTCATCATTTGGATCAAGTTTTTGTTCAATTTTCTCAATGATATTTTAATTTAATTGCATTATTTTTCAAAAATAACGCGCACATATATTTATCCAATAGAATTCTTTTAGAAATTTAAATGTTTTTTTTCTAAAAGCAAATTTTTTGTTATATAAATTGCATTTTTATTTACTATTTTAGATTTAATTTTCTGTCACCAAAATATTTAAGAAATTGCTTTGAATCGTCGCAAAAATTTTCACTTTTTAATTTGAAAATTTATTTGTGTTTTTTGAACTCACATAAAAATTTGAAAATTTCTTGTAAAATTAGCAGCCCAACCCAATACTTTAAGTTAATCTTGGTCGTACTTGAGTTTTATTTTTTGCGTCAATAACATTCTTCAAGTACAAGAACATACACAAACAACTTTAGAAATTTTCTTTACAAAATTAAAACCAACCATAAAACTTCTTTACACTTTTTTTTTATATTTTATTGATTACCATAAATAAAAAATAAGCTACGCAAAAAAGCAAAAAAGAATTGAAAAAAGTGTGAAATTACAATAATTTTTTAATGAGACTATTAACTTAATATATGTTTATTTGATTAAAATTACGAAATTTGAAAATACCAAGTTTAGTTTTAGTATTAGTCAACGTTATAAATAATAATAATAGAAATAGAAATGGTCAAATAAACAAATAATAATTAATATTGAAAATCTAGAAATTTTCATCCGAAAAAATTGCAATATTCCGAGAACTTGAAGAGGAACAGATATTGGCAGAAGAAAGAGGCGCGAGGGTCTTCTGCAGAATGATAAGGATTACTAATGATTTTGATATGTAACCAAAAAAAAATTACGATATAATGTATAAACATATAGTTTTATATTAAATTACGATAAACTTATAATCACAAAATTTATGGTATTTATTCGTGTTCGAAATTGAATAATCTAAGCTTTTCTAGAACATACTTATAAAAATAAATTACCAAGAATTGATTGGAAAGAAGAATTGATAATAAAAAATTCTTTTATTTTTATTACTATAAAATGAAAATACATAAAACATATAAAAATCGATGTTGAATTTATTTTATTTAACAAATAATTATCAATTCTTCTTACAAAATAAAATCAAATAAAAAAACAAAAAATAATAACTATACGATGAATTTGTTATTTTCAGCTGCCTTGCTGCCCCGCCGTGCGCACAGAGACCACGTCATTTAAAGCATAATTTTAAAAAATAAGAAATTTTACTCGGTTTATCCACATGAAAAAAAACAAATACATATTTTGCAAAAAACTCAACAAAAATATTAGAAAATATTTTCAAAAATCGACGAAATTTCATCAAGAATCAGCCTCACAGCGTCAAGAGAAAATAAAATGAGAAATAATTTAAATGATCTAATTTTGAAAATTAGATTTTCAAAAAATGAATTCCTTAATAAATAAATAGAAATTACAAATGATTATTAATACTTTCTAAATTTCAAGAAAATTGTAATTAAGTTCGGCAAAAATGCCAAAAAATTATATAAAAACAAAAAAATATAATAATATTAGGTTGAATAAATCTAAGAATTTTTTAATAGAATGAATTGACAAAAACATTAAAATAAAAATAAAATGCTATTTTACATATTATCATGAAATAAATATTTTACATGCAAGCTTTATTTTAAATTACTTCAATATTTATAAAAAAATCAACTTTAATAACCAAAAGATCTTGAGCCCAATTTGAAAGAAACTATTTCAAATCACAATCATTAACAAGAAAACAAAAATTTCACTCGAAGAATGAGAAAAGAAATACTAGTTATATTTTATATTTAATCTATATTATCTTAATAATTTGTGCAGTACCATTACAAAGGCTAAATTGATAAACAAATATATACCATTCAGTTCGGACAATTTGTTTATAATATTTTAGATAATTTTCATCAAACTATATTAATCAGAATTTAATCTACATGCAAATTCAATATCAATATATAAACATTAAGAAAAATGACAAACATTTGAAAAACTTTAAAAGCGTTGTAAATTTTTTACTTTATTTTTAATTAGAAATTGAATTACTATAATAATAAAAATATTATAGCAATCTGTAATTGGTCAATTCAGACGACTGATCAGGGATTTGGCGATGGAAGAAAAGTTCAACAAACGATTTGGAACCAAATCACGGAAATTAGGAATAGATGAAAAGGTCTTTGCGCGGCATCGATCTTCTGAAAATTGGAGACCCGGAGTCATCCAGGGATGCACTGGTGTCATTTTTGATGTATATATTCACAGTTATTAAACGATAAATAATTAGTTTTTATTATTTTCAAAAGAATTTAAAATATTTTCCTTATACATATAGTTCAGAAACTAATTTTATTCATTATATCTTAACTTTTTTTAATTTTATTCAGTTGATGTTGTCTCTGTCAATGACTGACTAGCTGATTGATGATTTCTTGATAATTATTAAACAGGCTAACATTGCTTGTTGGGACCTTCTGCTTAAGAAAAAATAAACGATTTTTAATTATAATATAATACAACACTTTTTTGCTATTAAATGACAGTTTAATATCTTATTTGTTACATTCAATTTTTTGAGATTTAATTGCTATTAAGTTTTTTAAGAGTTATCGAATGTCAACAAAATATGAATTTTCTTTTCGTTTATACAAAATTATTCTGTATTTAATATATTATTTCGTTTTATTTATTTAAATGTTGGCTTCTTGCCTTAACTAGCTATTGGCGAAGCATTTTCATTTTGTTGAATCCACCTAATTAAAAAAAACTAAATTATCTAATACAATGTATTTTTACAGTTTTATGGTTGAAATTTTGAATGTTTAACATCTCATTTGTTACTTTCAATTTTTTGAGATTTAATATTTTTATATTTTTAAACAGTATTCAGTGAATTTTTAAATTTTGTTATTTTGTTCAACATACAATTTCTTCAATACTCATATTACATAAGAAATTCATAATCATTTATTTTATCAAATTTGCTTTTTTTTGTTTAAATTATTTTCGTTTTTTGATTTTTATAATTTACGGAATGAACTAAATACGCGCTATCCTTATTGTAACAATAACGACATTTAAATTAAATAATCAAAGTATTTAATGTTTAATATTAAAAAAATTATGACACAAAAACAGTTGTAAAAATAATTTACATTACAGTTCTCGCAACATCCTTTAAAATATGAAATGAAAATATAATAAAAATTCTTTTTTTTAGTTTTTGATTTGAAATAATATTTAAATTAGTATCATGCAATGTTTTCGACATTGTTCTCTTCGTGAGGGGATCATTATATTCGTTAAATTTTACTTTCAAAATTAATTAATAGAAAATTTCTATATAAAATGTATAATAATTTATTTCTTTTTCTATCCTTTATATTAAATTTTTTTAATGAGTATTTTCTTTATACATTTTTTGGTATGCAAATTAAGTTTACAATAGTTAAGCTTAATCACTATCAATAAGAATGACTAAATTATATTTGAGTATTTCATTTTATTTTTAAAATTAGCTGATTTATTTATTAATTATAATATGTAAATACAACACTATTTTTCTATTTAAATGACAGTTTAACATCTCATTTGTTACATTAAATTTTTTGAGATTAATTGTTATTAAGTAGTTTAAAAAGTAATTTAATGCAATTTTGCTTTTTCTCAAGGTAATGTAAAATTTTCGTTATATCATTAACAAAATATGAATTTTCTCTTTGATTATCAAAATTTTTTTATATAAAATAATATTGAGTTTATTTATTTAAATGTTGGCTTCTTGAACATTCAATTCAAAAGCTTTATATGTTTAGAAGCTTTTTCTAACCTATTGCTTAGCGATTAGACAATTACCAAAAAAGTTATAATATGAAATAACAAAAAAACCAAAATTTTTGAAGTTTTTTCTTAATAACTTTTTTACAAGCTAAAATTTTTTTTTGTAAGGCTAATAGAGCATGTGAAGGGCTTTCGAATGATACAAAGATTGTTAGATTTGGTCAACAATGAAAAAAGTTGTAGTCCAAATAATTAAATTAATTATCCAGCGATTTTAAATTTTGCATTGATTTTTATAGATTTAAGAATTAATTAATTATTAATTTAGATTGTTAAATTCATCTTTAATCAATATGACAAATTTAAAAGGAAAAAATATTGTATGTTTTAAAAATAAAAAATAAAATTAAAATAAATTTAAAAATAAAAAAAGTTAAAGTTAAAAACATATTGATAATTTGAATAAAGATTAACGATAATTCCTTTTCAAACAATCAAGAAAATAATTAAATCTGGGTTTTATTGAATAAAAGAAAATTAAATTATACAATATTAACCGAATAAGTAATAATAAATTACCAAAACTTCCAAAACAGCGGTTATTCTTTACGAATTTCATCAGTCAAATCACAATTTTTAAAGTGATTATTTAATTAAAATAATAAAACCTAAGGAATCGTTATTAAAATCAATTTAAATTATAAATTGTAAATAATTTCATCAAGCCTTCTTGTTTAGTTTGTCAGTCGTGAAAACATTTTTCGTTTTAATAATATTTTAAATTACTATTGATTTTATATGTTACTTTATTTTTGAACTTCAATAACTGATTTTATACTAAAATTTTTATTTTAAATCTTATTTCCTCTTAATGGCATATAATTTAGATAATAATGATTATTTTTTATTATATTCCTCAATCTTTCGTATTTGATTATTTTGTAGGCAGACAGTTTTATTGTCATTTGATAAAATATTCTTACGCTTCATAATTTTTACAAATAATTTTTATAAGAAATTGAATTTTTCAGAAATTCGATAAAATTTGCGTGCTGTTCGACATTTCATGAATAGAAAATTGAGTTATTTTATAATAATTATACTATTAAGACGTAAAAAAAGTAAGATTGTCGTCAAAACTTTATGATATTAATGAAAAATTATAATAAAAAAATTTTGTGTATTTTCAAATGTTGATTTTATAAAAATAGTGTTGTTGACTAGAACACAAAGTAATTGTTTTAATAAATTATTTAACGTTATTCTTTTATAGCTTCAAACTTACTTCTAATTAGTAATTAGCAATTAATCATTATATATTATTAAAATTATAAAAATATAAAAAAATTATTATAATTATCAATCAAGCTATGAAATTTTAAATTACCAGAAATAGACCAACAAGAAAAAAAAGCAATCTAAATTTTTATATCAAATAATAATGAAATTGTAGCATGCGTATATTTGATGTTTCTCATTTATTAATTCTAACCCAATTTTGAGAGAACAACAATGCAACAAACTGTCCGAGATGAAAATAAATTTAATTGAAGCTATTACGATAGTTTATGACCTTTAAACATTTAAGAAAATATAATTAAAAAATTAATTTATATAAAAATACTTTGAATGGAACCGAATTCTACTTGACTGTCGTCGAATTTCAAGATATATCAGAAAAATATAACAAAATTACATGTTTTTTGCTATTGAGTAAATAAGGACAATAAGAATATAGTTCATTAATATTTACGTAAAATAAAAGTCTTAAGTGAGAAAATTTTTAAATATACTATTTTAGTTTGATCGAACATAAATAATATAAATATTAAAAGCTTTTCATACTATAATGATAAATAACGCAAAAAATAAAGAATCGAGACGGGTAATAAATAATTGGCGGTTCGGATATAAAATTTTTTCCAATAATTATTTGTAATTTATATAATAATCCACAAAATAAATGATAAATTAAACACTATCAGTTCAATGATTTTTAAATATTCTAATCCTAAGTATTGTAATATATTTTATACATAACAAATTTAACGGTAAAAAATAATGATAAATTAATTTCAAACAGACAGAGATAAATTTACGAAAATTAAAGAAGAAGAAATGAGATATTTCAAGAAATAGATTTTTGTTTACAATTAAATGGTAAAAAACAAATATTGGTTTCACTATATTACAAAAACTCCGCTTACATCAGCACCAAGATTTTTGGTAGCAAATGACTTGTTAAAAGTTCAATTTTTAATATATATATATATATATAACGCATATAACTAATTAATAACATCAAATAAATTTAATTTTCAATAAAATGAATAAACTTTTCCAAAAATAAAACAATTTTTAAATGAAAAAAAATTGGAAGGTATTACAGATATCTCAAATCAATACAAAAATACAAAAGAAAATTGATAACTTACATTAATTGATCAAAAATTATTACTGGAGCCTATGAATGTTTCCAAACAAATTTGTAAATAATTAAAATCATTTTTAAAAAGTATGAATCTTTCGATTAAAAATTCTTTGCAATGTTTAGCAAATAGTTCGTTTTTAATAACCGTAAAATTTTGATCAATCTTATTTGCAATCAAAAATCAATTTTGTATCCTCAAAACTAAATGAAATGATTTGTATAAATATTAATGTTTCTTAAAAGTTTTCTTTCATAAATATTTAATAATCTATTAAACAATGAAGAATTTTTATCCAAAAATCCTTTTTTTATTTATAAACGAGATGACTGAAAATATTTTATGTATTTGAAATAATTTTGAACTTTTGGTCCGGTTCAATTAATGTATTAAAAAAAAATACTTATAAACCCATAAAACGAAAATAATAATAATTTAAAAAAGGAAATCATCTGGACCAGCTAATCAAATAGCATCTCTTCAGATCTCTTTTGATTTCAATTTATTTCGCTTAGTTAATTTTCTAATTATCATAGAATGTTTAATTTTTAAATAATATTACAAAAAATCGTCCAAAACAAACTTAGAGCTTGGGTTTAAATATATATAATATTCTGTAAACTTATTTTTTAAAAGTAAAAAAAAAGTGAATTGCTTTGTAAATTAAATTCATTCATTTAAATTTATAAATTGGAAATTTAAGAATTATTTGATTGTTTGATCAACTTTTTAATTTTTACACATTACATTTTTTAGGTTTTTGCTGTTCTTAAATTTTATATTTATTGATTAATTCTGTTTAATTTATTTATTTGATAAATTTTATTTATTTAGTTTATAATTATTCAATTATGCATATGCAAAGCGTTAGAAGGCTTAACAATAAATTGTTTATAAATTATTTCTTATTATAAAATAATATATTAAAAATTCTTTAAATTATATATAAATTGTATTTTACATTTATACAGCGATGCTTATTTATAATATTTCAGTAAAATAATTATTTATCAAATAAAGATATGTGATAAGATAAATAAGATTTTTGTTTTTAATAATATTTTGGAAAAGAATGATAATTTATGGAAATATAATAGTTACACAATTTATTCCCTCAAAATTCGGAGCATGAAGTCAAAACAAAAACATTCATTGTAGAATAGATAAATATTATTTTAGTGAAAAATTTTGATTTATTGTTAATGAATTTCAAATTATTTAGTCAAAATATTTCAACTTGTTAAATAAATGTTTTTGATTCATTTCCATAATTTTAGAAAGTAACTGCTACTTTTCGTTTAATATAACTTAGATATAAATTGATATTAAAATTATTTTTATCAGATTGTAGTAATTTATCTTTATAAATATAGAGAATTTTTTTTATTTCTTGGAACTAGAAACTGTTCAAAATTCATTATGTATCAAATAAAAAATAATTTACTTATTATTGACAGTTTTAACATTTATATTTTAATAAAATTATATAATTATTTTAACCTTTTACAGTATATTTGTTAGTTTGAATATAAATTTCTTTCATTTAAAAAATATTTACTAATTTTTTGTCTTTTTTATAATTTCTTATCACAAAACAATTAAATATTTTTTATTATTCATTTTAAAGTTTTTCCAAATTATTATAGACCAAAGTCCTTTTAAATTAATTTTAACTATTGTTTTTATCAAATTTTATTACATATAATTTCCTAGCTTTTTTAATTTAAATCCTTGATTACTATCGCGTGCGCGGCTTCATGTTATGCCGTTACTTTTTTATTTTGAAGTTTTGTTTTGATTTTGTAAATTTGAATATAGCTAAATCAACATTTTATTTATAAATTCTAATTTAATGATTTGATTTTTAATTTTCTTATATTTAATTCATAGAATATTAAATATTATGTGAAATTGGTTTTTATATTAAATATTATGAATATTAGTTAATTATGTATAAATGCATTTGCCTTCGAAAGTGAGATTTTTCTTGTTTTTGATTCATTTCCATAATTTTAGAAAGTAACTGCTACTTTTTCGTTTAATATAACTTAGATATAAATTGATATTAAAATTATTTTTATCAGATTGTAGTTCATGCTAATAAATTTTATATAAGTAAATGTTTCTTCATGATTATGCTATAAAATATAATTCAATATTTTGTTGTTTAAAAACGGTTAAATATTCATAAAAATTTTTCACTTTGTGTCATAACATGATTTTTATAGATAATTAATTATATACTTAAAAAAAATTTTCTCGAAATAAATATTTTATTTTGATTATCTTAAAAATGTAACCTGTTTGAGGTGAAAAACTTTTTCGAAATATTTTTATTCATTTTAACTCTGTCTATTTACAAATATATTTTAATTTGCTGATTAACAAAAATGAATTTTTGAGATGAATGCGTTATCAGACAATTTAATTTTAAATATATGGTTATGGAATTATAAATTTAATAGAGAAGTTAAACGTACATAGAAAATAAAATATTGATAAAACATCGGAAAAAGTGATTGTGTCCCTTTTAATAATTATTTTATCTTTTTGTTTTGTGATTATACTCCGCTGATTTAGGACATTTATTTGAATAAAATAGTTTTAGGATTTTTATTTTTTATATGACTTATTCTTATTATGATAATTGAAAATTTACTTTTAATTTTAAAAATACACATATTAGAGCTATTCTTTGTTTGCATTTTAAATTTTCTTTCGCATAATTATATAAATAATGATTGTTCTTTTATTTATTTCTTTTTGTAATTTCGTTTTATCACGGCTTCTCCACAAAATTTATGTTCAGCATACAATAATATAATAAATCAAATTTTTAAATAAATTTTATACTTTGTTGACTATTCTTTCGAGTTAACTTGTATTTAGCATTCGCACTTAATAGATTGTATAACTAATATTTTGTTGAATGAATAATTTCTTAATGATGATTAATTCAATTTGCACCCAAAAAGATCATTTGCAATATTTTTAACTCAATAAGCAATGATAACAATCTTTAATCGGAGTATAATAAATTAGAATCAATAACATATCAATGAAAGTTTATGAAACAACAAATTACTAACATATCATTTTAAACCATGCTCATAATAACTGTTCAAAATTCATTATGTAAAAATAAAAAATAATTTACTTATTATTGACAGTTTTAACATTTATATTTTAATAAAATTATATAATTATTTTAACCTTAATTGTAACGACTTTTAATATATGGTTATTTTTACGCTTAATTTTTTCACTTATTCAAATAACTTGTTTTCTTTTTAGTCATTTAAATTTGCACATTTGTCAAATGTGAGTGCTTTAAAAAAATTAAATTTTATTAAAATAAGACAAACATTTTAAATTATTTAACTAATTTTATAAAAATCATTTATCAATAAGTAATAAAAACCCAATGATTGCTTAGCTTTCAATTTAAAGATTATACCAAAAATACATTGTGAAATAATTATTCTTAATATTGAGCTAAATGATAAAAACATCTAGTAAATATAGTAAATAAAAAATATATTTAATTTTATTTTCAGAAAAAATGGAATAAATATAAATAGTACAATACATTATCGCGTTTGACCGAACAATATCGGTTTAAACCACAAATATCAAATCAGTTAAAAGATACAAATATATTTTTTTTTATACAAAAGAAAAAAATGTTTATTTAAATAATTGAACAATTCACCCAAAAAGATCATTTGCAATATTTTTAACTCAATAAGCAATGATAACAATCTTTAATCGGAGTATAATAAATTAGAATCAATAACATATCAATGAAAAATTATGAAACAACAAATTACTAACATATCATTTTAAACCATGCTCATAATAACTGTTCAAAATTCATTATGTAAAAATAAAAAATAATTTACTTATTATTGACAGTTTTAACATTTATATTTTAATAAAATTATATAATTATTTTAACCTTTTACATTATATTTGTTAGTTTGAATATAAATTTCTTTCATTTAAAAAATATTTACTAATTGTTTGTCTTTTTTATAATTTCTTATCATAAAACAATTAAATATTTTTTATTATTCATTTTAAAATTTTTCCAAATTATTATAGACCAAAGTCCTTTTAAATTAATTTTAATTATTGTTTTTATCAAATTTTATTACATATAATTTCCTAGCTTTTTTAGAGAAGTTAAACGTACATAGAAAATAAAATATTGATAAAACATCGGAAAAAGTGATTGTGTCCCTTTTAATAATTATTTTGTAAATTTGAATATAGCTAAATCAACATTTTATTTATAAATTCTAATTTAATGATTTGATTTTTAATTTTCTTATATTTAATTCATAGAATATTAAATATTATGTGAAATTGGTTTTTATATTAAATATTATGAATATTAGTTAATTATGTATAAATGCATTTGCCATTTTCTTTCGCATAATTATATAAATAATGATTGTTCTTTTATTTATTTCTTTTTGTAATTTCGTTTTATCACGGCTTCTCCACAAAATTTATGTTCAGCATACAATAATATAATAAATCAAATTTTTAAATAAATTTTATACTTTGTTGACTATTCTTTCGAGTTAACTTGTATTTAGCATTCGCACTTAATAGATTGTATAACTAATATTATATTCATAAAAATTTTTCACTTTGTGGCATAACATGATTTTTATAGATAATTAATTATATACTTAAAAAAAATTTTTTCGAAATAAATATTTTATTTTGATTATCTTAAAAATGTAACATATAAACTTATATCTAATGATTATTTTTTAGAATTATGAATTTTATTGTAGATTATTACAAATATATTTTATTTTTATGTGTAATTGAGTCAAAGCAATATTAACTGGAACAAAATAATGTTAGTTATTTTAAATATATGGTTATGGAATTATAAATTTAATAGAGAAGTTAAACGTACATAGAAAATAAAATATTGATAAAACATCGGAAAAAGTGATTGTGTCCCTTTTAATAATTATTTTATCTTTTTGTTTTGTGATTATACTCCGCTGATTTAGGACATTTATTTGAATAAAATAGTTTTAGAAATAAGACAAACATTTTAAATTATTTAACTAATTTATAAAAATCATTCATCAATAAGTAATAAAAAACCAATATTAGAGCTATTCTTTGTTTGCATTTTAAATTTTCTTTCGCATAATTATATAAATAATGATTGTTCTTTTATTTATTTCTTTTTGTAATTTCGTTTTATCACGGCTTCTCCACAAAATTTATGTTCAGCATACAATAATATAATAAATCAAATTTTTAAATAAATTTTATACTTTGTTGACTATTCTTTCGAGTTAACTTGTATTTAGCATTCGCACTTAATAGATTGTATAACTAATATTTTGTTGAATGAATAATTTCTTAATGATGATTAATTCAATTTGAATTCATTTTTTAATAGTTTTGGTTCGGAATTTAAAATATTTTCTTGTTGTTAAATCATATTTATTATGTTCTTTTGATATAAACTTATATCTAATGATTATTTTTTAGAATTATGAATTTTATTGTAGATTATAAACGATTTTATTTATTTTTATGTGTAATTGAGTCAAAGCAATATTAACTGGAACAAAATAATGTTAGTTTGTAAATTATTTATCATTACTTAAAACAATACGAAAAAATCACGCAAAAATTGTAACGACTTTTAATATATGGTTATTTTTACGCTTAATTTTTTCACTTATTCAAATAACTTGTAATCTTTAGTCATTTAAATTTGCACATTTGTCAAATGTGAGTGCTTTAAAAAATTAAATTTTATTAAAATAAGACAAACATTTTAAATTATTTAACTAATTTATAAAAATCATTCATCAATAAGTAATAAAAAACCAATGATTGCTTAGCTTTCAATTTAAAGATTATACCAAAAATACATTGTGAAATAATTATTCTTAATATTGAGCTAAATTGATAAAAACATCTAGTAAATATAGTAAATAAAAAATATATTTAATTTTATTTTCAGAAAAAATGGAATAAATATAAATAGTACAATACATTATCGCGTTTGACCGAACAATATCGGTTTAAACCACAAATATCAAATCAGTTAAAAGATACAAATATATATTTTTTTATACAAAAGAAAAAATGTTTATTTAAATAATTGAACAATTCACCCAAAAAGATCATTTGCAATATTTTTAACTCAATAAGCAATGATAACAATCTTTAATCGGAGTATAATAAATTAGAATCAATAACATATCAATGAAAGTTTATGAAACAACAAATTACTAACATATCATTTTAAACCATGCTCATAATAACTGTTCAAAATTCATTATGTAAAAATAAAAAATAATTTACTTATTATTGACAGTTTTAACATTTATATTTTAATAAAATTATATAATTATTTTAACCTTTTACATTATATTTGTTAGTTTGAATATAAATTTCTTTCATTTAAAAAATATTTACTAATTGTTTGTCTTTTTTATAATTTCTTATCATAAAACAATTAAATATTTTTTATTATTCATTTTAAAATTTTTCCAAATTATTATAGACCAAAGTCCTTTTAAATTAATTTTAATTATTGTTTTTATCAAATTTTATTACATATAATTTCCTAGCTTTTTTAATTTAAATCCTTGATTAGTAAGCGTGCGCCGCTTCATGTAATGCGGTGACTTTTTTATTTTGAAGTTTTGTTTTGATTTTTGTAAATTTGAATATAGCTAAATCAACATTTTATTTATAAATTCTAATTTAATGATTTGATTTTTAATTTTCTTATATTTAATTCATAGAATATTAAATATTATGTGAAATTGGTTTTTATATTAAATATTATGAATATTAGTTAATTATGTATAAATGCATTTGCCTTTGAAAGTGAGATTTTTCTTGTTCTTGATTCATTTCCATAATTTTAGAAAGTAACTGCTACTTTTTCGTTTAATATAACTTAGATATAGATTGATATTAAAATTATTTTTATTAGATTGTAGTTCATGCTAATAAATTTTATATAAGTAAATGTTTCTTCATGATTATGCTATAAAATATAATTCAATATTTTGTTGTTTAAAAACGGTTAAATATTCATAAAAATTTTTCACTTTGTGTCATAACATGATTTTTATAGATAATTAATTATATACTTAAAAAAAAATTTTCTCGAAATAAATATTTTATTTTGATTATCTTAAAAATGTAACTATAAACTTATATCTAATGATTATTTTTTAGAATTATGAATTTTAATGTAGATTATAAACGATTTTATTTATTTTTATGTGTAATTGAGTCAAAGCAATATTAACTGGAACAAAATAATGTTAGTTTGTAAATTATTTATCATTACTTAAAACAATACGAAAAAATCACGCAAAAATTGTAACGACTTTTAATATATGGTTATTTTTACGCTTAATTTTTTCACTTATTCAAATAACTTGTAATCTTTAGTCATTTTGTGATTATACTCCGCTGATTTAGGACATTTATAAAAATAAAATAGTTTTAAGATTTTTATTTTTTATATGACTTATTCTTATTATGATAATTGAAAATTTACTTTTAATTTTAAAAATACACATATTAGAGCTATTCTTTGTTTGCATTTTAAATTTTCTTTCGCATAATTATATAAATAATGATTGTTCTTTTATTTATTTCTTTTTGTAATTTCGTTTTATCACGGCTTCTCCACAAAATTTATGTTCAGCATACAATAATATAATAAATCAAATTTTTAAATAAATTTTATACTTTGTTGACTATTCTTTCGAGTTAACTTGTATTTAGCATTCGCACTTAATAGATTGTATAACTAATATTTTGTTGAATGAATAATTTCTTAATGATGATTAATTCAATTTGAATTCATTTTTTAATAGTTTTGGTTCGGAATTTAAAATATTTTCTTGTTGTTAAATCATATTTATTATGTTCTTTTGATATAAACTTATATCTAATGATTATTTTTTAGAATTATGAATTTTATTGTAGATTATAAACGATTTTATTTATTTTTATGTGTAATTGAGTCAAATCAATATTAACTGGAACAAAATAATGTTAGTTTGTAAATTATTTATCATTACTTAAAACAATACGAAAAAATCACGCAAAAATTGTAACGACTTTTAATATATGGTTATTTTTACGCTTAATTTTTTCACTTATTCAAATAACTTGTAATCTTTAGTCATTTAAATTTGCACATTTGTCAAATGTGAGTGCTTTAAAAAATTAAATTTTATTAAAATAAGACAAACATTTTAAATTATTTAACTAATTTTATAAAAATCATTCATCAATAAGTAATAAAAAACCAATGATTGCTTAGCTTTCAATTTAAAGATTATACCAAAAATACATTGTGAAATAATTATTCTTAATATTGAGCTAAATTGATAAAAACATCTAGTAAATATAGTAAATAAAAAATATATTTAATTTTATTTTCAGAAAAAATGGAATAAATATAAATAGTACAATACATTATCGCGTTTGACCGAACAATATCGGTTTAAACCACAAATATCAAATCAGTTAAAAGATACAAATATATATTTTTTTATACAAAAGAAAAAATGTTTATTTAAATAATTGAACAATTCACCCAAAAAGATCATTTGCAATATTTTTAACTCAATAAGCAATGATAACAATCTTTAATCGGAGTATAATAAATTAGAATCAATAACATATCAATGAAAGTTTATGAAACAACAAATTACTAACATATCATTTTAAACCATGCTCATAATAACTGTTCAAAATTCATTATGTAAAAATAAAAAATAATTTACTTATTATTGACAGTTTTAACATTTATATTTTAATAAAATTATATAATTATTTTAACCTTTTACATTATATTTGTTAGTTTGAATATAAATTTCTTTCATTTAAAAAATATTTACTAATTGTTTGTCTTTTTTATAATTTCTTATCATAAAACAATTAAATATTTTTTATTATTCATTTTAAAATTTTTCCAAATTATTATAGACCAAAGTCCTTTTAAATTAATTTTAATTATTGTTTTTATCAAATTTTATTACATATAATTTCCTAGCTTTTTTAATTTAAATCCTTGATTAGTAAGCGTAATAAAATATTGATAAAACATCGGAAAAAGTGATTGTGTCCCTTTTAATAATTTTGTAAATTTGAATATAGCTAAATCAACATTTTATTTATAAATTCTAATTTAATGATTTGATTTTTAATTTTCTTATATTTAATTCATAGAATATTAAATATTATGTGAAATTGGTTTTTATATTAAATATTATGAATATTAGTTAATTATGTATAAATGCATTTGCCTTTGAAAGTGAGATTTTTCTTGTTCTTGATTCATTTCCATAATTTTAGAAAGTATCTGCTACTTATTCGTTTAATATAACTTAGATATAAATTGATATTAAAATTATTTTTATTAGATTGTAGTTCATGCTAATAAATTTTATATAAGTAAATGTTTCTTCATGATTATGCTATAAAATATAATTCAATATTTTGTTGTTTAAAAACGGTTAAATATTCATAAAAATTTTTCACTTTGTGTCATAACATGATTTTTATAGATAATTAATTATATACTTAAAAAAAATTTTTCTCGAAATAAATATTTTATTTTGATTATCTTAAAAATGTAACCTGTTTGAGGTGAAAAACTTTTTCGAAATATTTTTATTCATTTTAACTCTGTCTATTTACAAATATATTTTAATTTGCTGATTAACAAAAATGAATTTTTGAGATGAATGCGTTATCAGACAATTTAATTTTAAATATATGGTTATGGAATTATAAATTTAATAGAGAAGTTAAACGTACATAGAAAATAAAATATTGATAAAACATCGGAAAAAGTGATTGTGTCCCTTTTAATAATTATTTTATCTTTTTGTTTTGTGATTATACTCCGCTGATTTAGGACATTTATTTGAATAAAATAGTTTTAGGATTTTTATTTTTTATATGACTTATTCTTATTATGATAATTGAAAATTTACTTTTAATTTTAAAAATACACATATTAGAGCTATTCTTTGTTTGCATTTTAAATTTTCTTTCGCATAATTATATAAATAATGATTGTTCTTTTATTTATTTCTTTTTGTAATTTCGTTTTATCACGGCTTCTCCACAAAATTTATGTTCAGCATACAATAATATAATAAATCAAATTTTTAAATAAATTTTATACTTTGTTGACTATTCTTTCGAGTTAACTTGTATTTAGCATTCGCACTTAATAGATTGTATAACTAATATTTTGTTGAATGAATAATTTCTTAATGATGATTAATTCAATTTGAATTCATTTTTTAATAGTTTTGGTTCGGAATTTAAAATATTTTCTTGTTGTTAAATCATATTTATTATGTTCTTTTGATATAAACTTATATCTAATGATTATTTTTTAGAATTATGAATTTTATTGTAGATTATAAACGATTTTATTTATTTTTATGTGTAATTGAGTCAAAGCAATATTAACTGGAACAAAATAATGTTAGTTTGTAAATTATTTATCATTACTTAAAACAATACGAAAAAATCACGCAAAAATTGTAACGACTTTTAATATATGGTTATTTTTACGCTTAATTTTTTCACTTATTCAAATAACTTGTAATCTTTAGTCATTTAAATTTGCACATTTGTCAAATGTGAGTGCTTTAAAAAATTAAATTTTATTAAAATAAGACAAACATTTTAAATTATTTAACTAATTTATAAAAATCATTCATCAATAAGTAATAAAAAACCAATGATTGCTTAGCTTTCAATTTAAAGATTATACCAAAAATACATTGTGAAATAATTATTCTTAATATTGAGCTAAATTGATAAAAACATCTAGTAAATATAGTAAATAAAAAATATATTTAATTTTATTTTCAGAAAAAATGGAATAAATATAAATAGTACAATACATTATCGCGTTTGACCGAACAATATCGGTTTAAACCACAAATATCAAATCAGTTAAAAGATACAAATATATATATTTTTTATACAAAAGAAAAAATGTTTATTTAAATAATTGAACAATTCACCCAAAAAGATCATTTGCAATATTTTTAACTCAATAAGCAATGATAACAATCTTTAATCGGAGTATAATAAATTAGAATCAATAACATATCAATGAAAGTTTATGAAACAACAAATTACTAACATATCATTTTAAACCATGCTCATAATAACTGTTCAAAATTCATTATGTAAAAATAAAAAATAATTTACTTATTATTGACAGTTTTAACATTTATATTTTAATAAAATTATATAATTATTTTAACCTTTTACATTATATTTGTTAGTTTGAATATAAATTTCTTTCATTTAAAAAATATTTACTAATTGTTTGTCTTTTTTATAATTTCTTATCATAAAACAATTAAATATTTTTTATTATTCATTTTAAAATTTTTCCAAATTATTATAGACCAAAGTCCTTTTAAATTAATTTTAATTATTGTTTTTATCAAATTTTATTACATATAATTTCCTAGCTTTTTTAATTTAAATCCTTGATTAGTAAGCGTGCGCCGCTTCATGTAATGCGGTTACTTTTTTATTTTGAAGTTTTGTTTTGATTTTTGTAAATTTGAATATAGCTAAATCAACATTTTATTTATAAATTCTAATTTAATGATTTGATTTTTAATTTTCTTATATTTAATTCATAGAATATTAAATATTATGTGAAATTGGTTTTTATATTAAATATTATGAATATTAGTTAATTATGTATAAATGCATTTGCCTTTGAAAGTGAGATTTTTCTTGTTCTTGATTCATTTCCATAATTTTAGAAAGTATCTGCTACTTATTCGTTTAATATAACTTAGATATAAATTGATATTAAAATTATTTTTATTAGATTGTAGTTCATGCTAATAAATTTTATATAAGTAAATGTTTCTTCATGATTATGCTATAAAATATAATTCAATATTTTGTTGTTTAAAAACGGTTAAATATTCATAAAAATTTTTCACTTTGTGTCATAACATGATTTTTATAGATAATTAATTATATACTTAAAAAAAATTTTTCTCGAAATAAATATTTTATTTTGATTATCTTAAAAATGTAACCTGTTTGAGGTGAAAAACTTTTTCGAAATATTTTTATTCATTTTAACTCTGTCTATTTACAAATATATTTTAATTTGCTGATTAACAAAAATGAATTTTTGAGATGAATGCGTTATCAGACAATTTAATTTTAAATATATGGTTATGGAATTATAAATTTAATAGAGAAGTTAAACGTACATAGAAAATAAAATATTGATAAAACATCGGAAAAAGTGATTGTGTCCCTTTTAATAATTATTTTATCTTTTTGTTTTGTGATTATACTCCGCTGATTTAGGACATTTATTTGAATAAAATAGTTTTAGGATTTTTATTTTTTATATGACTTATTCTTATTATGATAATTGAAAATTTACTTTTAATTTTAAAAATACACATATTAGAGCTATTCTTTGTTTGCATTTTAAATTTTCTTTCGCATAATTATATAAATAATGATTGTTCTTTTATTTATTTCTTTTTGTAATTTCGTTTTATCACGGCTTCTCCACAAAATTTATGTTCAGCATACAATAATATAATAAATCAAATTTTTAAATAAATTTTATACTTTGTTGACTATTCTTTCGAGTTAACTTGTATTTAGCATTCGCACTTAATAGATTGTATAACTAATATTTTGTTGAATGAATAATTTCTTAATGATGATTAATTCAATTTGAATTCATACCTATCAAAAATGAAAATATAACATATATTAAAAAATAAAATAAAATTTAGTTTAATCAAATAGAAATATATTATTATAAGGAAACACATCGAAATTAAAAAAGATGAATTTTATTGTAGATTATAAACGATTTTATTTATTTTTATGTGTAATTGAGTCAAAGCAATATTAACTGGAACAAAATAATGTTAGTTTGTAAATTATTTATCATTACTTAAAACAATACGAAAAAATCACGCAAAAATTGTAACGACTTTTAATATATGGTTATTTTTACGCTTAATTTTTTCACTTATTCAAATAACTTGTAATCTTTAGTCATTTAAATTTGCACATTTGTCAAATGTGAGTGCTTTAAAAAATTAAATTTTATTAAAATAAGACAAACATTTTAAATTATTTAACTAATTTTATAAAAATCATTCATCAATAAGTAATAAAAACCCAATGATTGCTTAGCTTTCAATTTAAAGAATAAATTAAACTTATAACAAACCTTTAGAACACAACAAAAATGATGTGTAAATTAAGAGAATACCTTTAAATAAATAAAAGAAATTATGCGATATTGGAGGGGAAGAATATTTTAAGTTAGCTTCGCAAGCACTATATTATCGCGTTTGACCGAACAATATCGGTTTAAACCACAAATATTAAAAAGTATGAAAAACCCAGAATTCCGTTTTTGCACAAATATAAAATAATTTTCAAAAAAATTAACAACATCAATAACTCCTTAATTAATACAACCAATAAGCATTACTTATTATATTTGATTTTAATTAATTTTCAACAAATTAGAATCAATAACATATCAATGAAAGTTTATGAAACAACAAATTACTAACATATCATTTTAACCATGCTCATAATTATGAATACATTAAATTGAATAATAAAAAATAAAACACATGATAAAGAATATATCAATCTTAAAAAAATTACATTAATCACTTTATAAATCAAAATAATAGATATACTAGTAAATTAGATATATAAAAACTGAAATAGTACAAGTTAAAAATGATGTAATTACCCATTAAAGCTTAATTTGCGTATCTTAAGGTTTTTATTTACTGGAATATTCGAATTAAATAAAAAGTTAAAATTTTTACAATCAGGAATTTAAAATCAATGATTATAAGGGGTTAAAATATTGCATGGAATTACAAATTTTACAAATAGATAATATAAAATAATCCATACTTCAGAAGAAGCTAACGCAATTTAATAAGTCACGTCAACAAGATATGCCAAAATTTTTCTTTTTTGGTGCGAGAGCGGTTAAATAAATTTACATTATAAATAACGAAGACTATTTTAGTATTCCATGATAAAAAAGTGAAGAGAATATTAGAAATATATCAATTATTTTAGTCTATGGTACAAGCCAATCTTTTTTATACCCAAATATTAAATTTATACAAAAAATGAAAGTCAATCTAAATTACCCAATAAAGTCATTTGTTAAATTAATTACATTCCACTTAATAAAATTTGTTTCACTTGAATAAATGCATTCTGAAGAATATCGTATAAATAATTTAAACCAAAATATTATAAATTAATAATTCAAAATCTATACACATAAACTAAATAATAACGATTCTAAAGCAATCACGAACAAAGGTGTCTGTGTACACAATTGTATCGAACAACAAAACGTTAAATAGAAAAAATATGATTAAGTTTAAAAGAGTATGATAAAAATTGATCAAAAAATCGTACAAAATTTTATGTTACAGTCAAAAGTGTTATTTAATAAGTTTTTTAATCCTCTACCCTTGCTTTTGCTTTAAAGCATTCGTTTTAACCAAATTTTCATTTGCTTTACTGTTTTGAGTTGGAGGACGACGACCCTAGATAAAATTTATTAAAACTAATATTTTGTAGTTTGAATATTAGTCTTTATGAGTTCTTACTGAATTTTCTAGCAAACTTTTTAAGTGGATAATCATTTTTATTGGTTACGCCTTTTCTAAAACTTAAGTTAAATGACATTCATAAAAAATCTTGTTTAGATATATTTATTGATTTTTGATTTTTTTATATGTTTGAGTATTCATCAATTCAC
Organism: Heterodera glycines; assembly: GCA_004148225.2. Lineage (NCBI taxonomy): Eukaryota > Metazoa > Nematoda > Chromadorea > Rhabditida > Heteroderidae > Heterodera > Heterodera glycines. The sequence continues at coordinate 18,302,818 of CP049705.1, read as the reverse complement.
TAAATGGCTGCTGATCGCCGTGAAATCAAGGAGCAAATCTGGCTGGCATGCAAATATATTTTATTTATTATCTGAGAAACTTTTATTAAATAATCTTTATTTATATTAAAAATTTATGCATTTAAGAACTAATCTTTCAATAAAATTTTTCTATATTGTTTATTTAACATTATTTCTTTATGTAGTTCATGTTTTTTGAAACTAATTTTATTTTGAAAGGTTAATCATTTAATAATAATTTTGAGTAAAAGTCTGAGTATCTTAATGTCTTATTTTTTAATTTTGGGTTGGAATTATGTTTAAAATTTAAAAATTAAAAAAATAATTTGTCCATGAAAGAATTTGTTTAATTTGAAAATATTTTACAAATTAATTGAATTACTAATTATATTTATGTTATAATATCATAATCATAATATAATTACTTTCGTTAAATAGTTTTTAACAATTATTTATTCCAATTTAATCGATTAGAATTTTTACGGAAAATTTTAAGGAAGAAATAAAAAAGTAACGTCCAAATATTGTTATTGCTTTGTTAAATTTTGTAATATTCTGGTGAACGAAAACTATTATTTAAATCTTTGTATTTAATATAATCATTATATTATATTTTACTCGCGCTAAAGCATTATAAATTTTGTGGGTTGGGATTACAATAGAAAAGCATCGGCAAATTTTTGCACCGATCCCAATTGTTATTTTTTAATTGTGTAAAGTCAAAATATTTTTTAATATTTATTTTGCGAATCACTCTCATTTTTATTTGTATATTGATTTTTCATATTTGTTAGTGGTAGATCTGAAATAAATTATATTAATAACATTTTATTGACAGAATATTTATTTTTAAAATGTTGCACTTTGGTTGCTCTATTAGCTCATAAAACTTTCATAAGATTTATTGAGTTTTAAAAAGTTGTAACCACCATATTATTTGAAAATCCATTATATCAAATATTATTGCCTAATGGAAAACTTAAAATGTAATACATCAAATGACGCATGCACTACCGCGCAAGGATTAAAATAAAAAAGCTAGAAAAATAAATCATATAAAATTGAAAAATATACAACCAAAAATTTGTGATAACAACATTAAGAAAAGCAAGCAAAAATACCAAAACCTATCAAAAATGAAAATATAACATATATTAAAAAATAAAATAAAATTTAGTTTAATCAAATAGAAATATATTATTATAAGGAAACACATCGAAATGTGTAATAATATATTTCGATATATTCAATTGCCAAATTTCAAACAAACAACTCTACTCATTACGCATGGTATTGTAAAAATTGAAAACGAAATTTCATTCAATCAGCTTATACAGCGAAAAATAAAGAATATTCAATAAGAAATGTAGAAGTTTAATAAATAATAATAACTGATGAGAAATAAACATAAAACTTAAAATATCAACATTCAAACAAAAATATTTTTAAAATATGATTTTCCAAAAAAGAGAGTTTCATTAAATTTTTCAATCTAATAATAAATTCTATTTACTATAATGTATCAATCTTAGTAAGCAAAAAAATTTGAAAAATGACGAATAAAAAGTATGAGATATTTTTAATAATTTAGAAAAGTAAATATAAATTAAACTTATAACAAACCTTTAGAACACAACAAAAATGATGTGTAAATTAAGAGAATACCTTTAAATAAATAAAAGAAATTATGCGATATTGGAGGGGAAGAATATTTTAAGTTAGCTTCGCAAGCACTATTTTACAACCTTCAAATTCTTGGATAAATAAAATATGAAAATATTTAAAAAGTATGAAAAACCCAGAATTCCGTTTTTGCACAAATATAAAATAATTTTCAAAAAAATTAACAACATCAATAACTCCTTAATTAATACAACCAGTAAGCATTACTTATTATATTTGATTTTAATTAATTTTCAACAAAATAATAATCTAATAAAACCTTCTATTGCGAGAACGCTTGAAAAATTGACAAAAGCAAAAATAAAAAAGTAAACAACAAAAATATGGAAAACCATTTAAGCTAATTAGTAAACAAAAATAAAGTTCAAATAATTGTGGGTTTTACTTAAATGAAAAAATTAAAGCATGTATGTGAAGCGAATGAAAATATAATGATTCGCATCTGAACGAAGTAATAATTTTAATAATAAATAAAATATCAATTTGCTATTTTCTTAATTAAAAGTAAATTAAAATCGTTTGATTGAGTTTTTTTAAATATATAAATATTTATTTTGATATATTTCTTTTAATTAAAGTTAACTATTTTATTTTTCTCTAAGTGTATATTTTCATTTTAATGATAGTTTTTGGTATTTTTATTAGATTTCTTTATTGTATAGTCGTCATAAATTTTTGTTTGCATATTTTTTATTGAAAAGCTTATTTTAACTTATACTTTACTTTATTATTTATGGCCCTCTCCTTAAAAACAATGCGAAGTTGATGCAATTATTATGTTTAAAATGTATTCTTCAGGAATTGCATGTATTCATATATTATTTTATACTTAATTCACAATTATTTGCAATTCAATACTACCAAATTACTTATTAATTTGTTTTTGTTTAGCATTTTTTTTTATTAAACTATATCTTAATCATTTGAATTTCTTGTTCACATAAATCTCGGGTCCTTTCATGTAAATTTTTTTACAAGTGCGTTTCTTCGATAGAAGTGCTTGTTTTAAAGTATTAATTTGACTTTTTAATTATGTAATGTTTATTTGTATAGTGTTATGAATTATTCTATAAGTAAATAAATATTATACTAAATAAATTCTATTTATTAACTGATTCTTTATAAGCATGACTAGCTAATATATTGGTCTTATTATTTTTATTATTTACTGATTTGTACAATTTTCAGCGATGTTAATACTAAATTATTTTAATGAACTTTCATAAAATCCAAATAATTATTTTTTCTTATTTTCTCGAAAATTAAGAAAAATTATATAAAAATTTTTAAAATAAAAAGATAAATATGTTTTGTAATATTTGTTTTGGTTAATGAAAAAATATAATAATAAAAGAACATGTAAAAATAATATAGAAAAATTAAAACATTTTCTTACAATATAGTTTATTTAACAAAAACTTAGGCTTGATAACGTTCGTTTATCCTTTTGGGCCAAAAACGAAACCAAAAATCAGGGCTCTGAAAACCGGATTAACGAAAATCCGGAGATTTTCGTTCCAACCATGACTAAACCAATCTTTTTAACCCGTTTAATCGGAAAAATATATTTGTTTATTTATGAATTATTTTATTTTATCTCTAATATCATTCATTAATAATTAATTAATATTTTAAGTACTTTTTTCTTTATTAACCAAATCCAACCAAGTTGTTATCATTCGAAAGCTCTTAATGATACTTTAAACTTGGCTCAGACTATAACGGCCAGACTGTAGTGTCCCTCATCCGTAATAATTAATTAAATATTTTAATGTTCATTCTCACTTTTATATTTATTGTTATTATTAGGGATTACATTTTTATGTAAGAAAAATCGCGAAATATGTAAATAAAATATGTATAAAAAATGCTAAAATATGTATGAAACATGTACAAAAACCCGCAATTATGTACGAAAATATGTAAATAAATTTTTTTTAATGGTTGTTATTTTTTAAAAAAAATTCTTCGTAAAAAGTAAAATAGGCACAAATTGCCATAAAAATGACCAAAATAGGTTTAGCATCACATTTAAGTATATTAAAAATTAATTTTTGATATATCGATTTTTGAAAAAAAAAATCCATTTTTTAGGGATACATTTTCAAAAAAACTTTTTAATTTTCATAAATTTTTTTTATAAATTATTGAAAATCCTCAAAATATGTAAAAAAAAAATGAAAATATATACGAAAAATTGCGAAATATGTACGAAAAAGTCTAAAATATGTATAAAAATACGTACATATCTAATATGTAGAAACCCCGAAATATGTAAAAATATGAAAATAAAATTCCAAACTTTTGTTCGCAAACACAAAAAAGAAAGTGTTTTTCCTACTATTTAGCGCATGAAGAAGCCAGGAAAAAAATATGTATTTACATAAAAATGGAATCCCTAGTTATTAATTTTTACTTTTTAAATACATTAAAAAAATTTTTTTTGAAAAATTGGTTTACTTTTATAATTTCTAAATTTTGAAATTATTAAATTATTTTTATCATTTTCTCAAAATCAAAACTGCTTTATCGTTTTATTAATTATGATCTTTATTTTTATCTTGTAGTGTAAGAATATTCACTTTTTCGAAATCAAGGTCAAAATTAAAATTTGTTATTAGTAATTAATAATGTTATAAAATATTTTTGCATACTTTAATAAGTGAAAGATTGTTAATTTTTGAAAATTTAATGAATACCTAAATATGGCGATCAGCGAGTATTATTTTGCGATTTAGATTATTGATGTTTATAAAATTAATTTTTAAATATTCATTAAATATACGTTTGTATTTCAATTAAATAAAATAACATAACAATTTTTTTTTTTTGAGTTTACGGATATCTAAACATAAATAAAATAAACTTTTATTCAATAAATAAATAATATATGCGAGTGATAATAAATAAATTATTTTGTATTTTTCAAATTATTTTCTACTAAGGGCATTTTTTTGTATATACTTTTTAAAATTGTATTACATTTTTGATTGCCTTAGTGATTCTTAAAATGAAGCTTTAATTTTTATTTTTACTCAATGATCCAATATTGATGCTTTCAAAAAATAAAATTTTCATATATTTATTTCAGCTTTTTGAAATTATTTTGTAATTAAATAATAAAATAGTGAAGAGAAACAACGAACAGCAAAAACTTTATTCTCGAATTTATTGAATTAACACCCAATGAAATTGCTTTTTAAGCACACCTCACACCGTCTGGGTACAATAAATTATTTAAAATAAATAAAAAATAGGATAATTTTATAAATTATATTATAAGATATATTATAAATTTTATTAAATATCATTTTTTAACCCAAATATTATAATTTCCTATAATTATAAATACATTATCGTAAAGGTTTTGTTTCTTTTATTTTGATAATTTATTTATTTTGAAATAAACATACAAACTAAAACGATTATAAAACCATTAATCTTTTAATAATTCATCTCTCGAAATTAGAACACATGAGGTAAGAGAGTGCTACAACGGCAAGCAAGCATTACTGAGGTTACATACCGTTAAATAAGTAATACTCTTTCTTGCATTATTTTAATTTTTTATATTTGAATTTAGTTTTTTAAACAAAATTTTTTATAATTATCTTAAAATTTTTGTTGGTCTTTGGATGCATGTTTATTTGATCTTCAAAATTAAAAGTCTCTTTTATCGAGCCCGTTTCAAGATATTTATTTTATAAATATTAGTTTTAAAACAGTGTCTTAAGTAGTTAGTCCACGGTACCCGTCGCCGTCGAAGTGTGAAATTTCACACCTCGACGGTGGCCGGGTTTTCACACCTTAACGATCCCCGGTTTTCACCTTTTTTACCGCAAAAATCCAAAGGTATTGGCTGTTTTTTCGCGCATTTTTTGGGGGAGGGGAGGGAGGTCGACGGTCCCTGGTTTTCACACCAAACGGACCCGGGTTTTTTTTACCGCAAAAACCCAAGGGTATGGGTTTTTTCGGCACCGCCGGGCCCCCTCCCCTCGCTCATTTCCTAAAAGTTTTTTGGAAAAATGCGCCGTAAAAAATTGTTAAAAATCAATTCTGATCCCAAATGCATTGAAATTTACGAATTGCTTATTTCTTCTCCAAAATTGTAAATTCGATAATGGGAGGTGAAAATTATATTATTTAATACAATATAATCGAATAAATTGTAAAAAAATAAATGATTTGAAGCAATTTAGCAAAATACCCTGATTTTTGACCTTAAAATCTGATTTTTTGTACATGATAGTCTGATTTTTGAAGATTTTCGATCACACCGCTATTTTAGATGACTTGAACCCTTTCAGTAATTTTGAAACTAACCCACCCCCACCCCCATTCAAACCCATATCAAATTTTGGTATATACCGGGATTTTAACTAATTTTTTATCAATTTATTGCGAATGGGAAAGTCTACTTATTTTCTCACAATCAGGAAGATTTAACCTTGTAAATAATTAATTTTTTGCTAGATGTTCAATTTTCTAATTTTACACTATATTATTATTTAGTGTTGCCTTTTAATTTTTTTTATGTTTTGATAAATGAAGAGAATTTATAATTTTTTATTTATCTCTTAATTTATTTAAAAAAATATGTAATTGAATTAATTTTTTTGTATCAGTTATTTTTTTATTAAGATATCAGGTATTCATTTTTCACGTTATCTTCCCTTAAAAATGAACGGAGGCTTCTGAATTGATATTCTTTTTTTTATTTAAATGGCTTTTTATGTGGCTAAAACATTAGTGAATGTAACAAGAATATTTGGGCTTCTTGAATTCGGTAATATACTTAAAATTTTTTTTTATTTTAAAAAATTTATATTGTGTTAAATTTCCTATTTATTAAAATTAAGTTGTAGAATGCATTTACTAAACCATATAGTTGTTATTAATGAACTTTTGGTTATAAAAATAATATTATATATTATAGTTTTGATTTTTTGTTTAATTTTGGTTTTTCATACTAAGATTGATTTATTTTCTAACATGTATTATTTTTTCATTTAGAAACAATTATTTATTGTTCTTCGTAATTGCTCGTTTTATTCAATTTAATTTATTTTTCTAGCTTTTTTATTTTTAATCCTTGCGTGGTAGTGCATGCGTCATTTGATCTAATTTTACATTTTATAATTTGACTGATTATTCCCTTAGTTAATTATATTTGATATAATGGATTTTCAAATAATATGACGATTTCGATTAGTAAACTAAGAAATTAATAATCTCGATATAAGATTTAAAATTCATCGTGTTGTGTTTTGCTAACACACAAACAAGATAAATTTATTAAATGAATAAACAATAAAATTAGAATCACAAAATAATAATAAAATAACGACGGAGTCAAATTAGAGAGTCCGAAAATAAACACCGAAATGTAAAATAACACAAATGCAAAGAATGAGTCGATGGGAGAGGACCCATCAACAAATAACTAATCAATAAAAGTATTCGTGTCGAAACTTAATAATATTAAATATCAACACATCCAACATCTCCCTCTTTTGGAAAGACCGTCCGTGGCAATTAGCCGGGCGAATAGCGAATTGGCTTCTTGCGCTGTCGCTGCGGACGAGGAGATTTGACTGGTTCGGGTGTGCGGTCACGGACAGGAGTTTGATCACGGACAGGTGTCTGATCAATTTGAATTGGCGCCATTGGAGGAATTGGTTGTTGCGGAGCGGCTTGAATCTGATCGGACACAATCTTACTTGAAATGTAAGGGGAAAATGAACGCATTTGATTGACGTGACGCGTTACGGTAATTCCAAGGATTGGAATTTCGATTTTCCAAATCAAACCACTACCACTCACAATTTTACCTTCCAACCATGATGGCTTACCACTCCTACCATAATTCAAGACTAAGACTGAGTCTCCTGAATTGAATGAACGGCTTTTTGTGCCATGATGTTGGTTGTACTGCTGTGACATCCTCGATTGGTACTGTCCACGTTGGTTGTTGTTCTCGTTCGGCGTGTACTGTCTCGGTTCAAGCATTGACAAGGGCGTGCGGAGTGTTCTTCCCAAAAATAATTCTGCGGGGGAAAAACCATTCAAAATTGGACTCGGCGAGGACCGGTACGCAAACAAAAATTCCGAAATCCATTGTTGATTTTTGGATTTTGCGTTTTTCTTTGCCTGCCGTTTGAATGTGTCCACCATCCGCTCGGCTTGACCATTACAGTGCGGCTGATACGGCGGGGAGAACTTGTGCTTAATGCCTTTAAGCCTGCAAAAGTCCTTAAATTCATGGGAAGTAAATGGTGGTCCGTTGTCAGACACTATTTCTTTTGGAGCACCATACCGGTGAAATACCAAATTTAAAGCTTCGATTGTGCCCTTGGCTGTTGTCGTGCGCATATGCATCACTTCAGGCCATTTGGAAAGTGCATCCACGAGGATGAGATAAATGTTTCCATCGGCACATGGGCCTGCAAAATCAATATGGACACGTCCAAAAACTTCACCAGGAATTGGCCATGGTCGAAGTGGCGCTTTCGGCGGCATTTTGGCGGCGAATTGACATTCCGCACAATGCTTTACCATTGCCTCAATGTCACTGTCAAGACCGGGCCAAAAGACATGGTTGCGAGCCAGCGCCTTCATTCGCACAATGCCAGGATGAGCAAAGTGCAACGTCTTGAGTACACGTTGACGAAGCGGCGCAGGAACAATGACTCGGTTTCCTGTCAAAATTGAACCGCCCACGAGGGTGAGCGTATCACGTCTCGAATAGAAAGGCATTAATTCATTAGCTGGGCATTTGTTTGGCCACCCGGAACGTACGAATTGTGCCACCTGCTGCAACAAATCGTCCGAAGTCGTCAGTTCGCTCACTTCTTTTGCATCGACTGGCAGCTGCTCCAAGTTGACAAGAAGAGCATATTCGACTTCTTCAGTGCTGTCCACGTCGTTGTCCGATGTGTGGGCGACAATGACTTCTTCGTCTGTCCGGTGCTCAGAAATCAATCGAGACAAAACGTCGGCCTGTCCAAAATTTGCAGATTTAACATATTTTATTGTAAAATCGTAATTGGACAAAATTAGGGCCCAACGCTGCAATCGGGAAGCCGTGTAGATCGGGATCCCATTTTTATTACCGAATATAGCCAAGAGAGGCTTATGATCCGTTAACAGAGTAAAATTACGACCGTAAATCATCCTGTGAAATTTTTGAACCGCGAAAATCAGAGACAAAGCTTCACGTTCAATTTGGGCGTAATTTCGTTCAGCGGGAGTGAGCGTTCGACTGGCGTGCTCGATGACGCGCTCCACTCCGTTTGGAAACACATGGCTGATCGTGGCTCCGATTCCACATTGGCTGGCATCCGCAGCGACAATGATCGGCAAACTCGGATCATACTGCGTCAGCAACAAATCCAATTGAAGAACCTGTTTGGCCTGATCAAAAGCCTTCTGCTGATCAGGACCCCAAAACCAAGGAGTGTCCTTCTTCAAAAGCAGATCCAAAGGTGTACGCAAATTGCGCATTTCCTTGACAAACCGACCGTAATAGTTGAGCGCACCCAGGAAAGAGCGCAAAGTGCCCATGTCATGCGGTGACGGCATATTACGGATGGCATCGGATCGAGCGGGATCGGGCTTCAGACCATCGGACGAGACAACGTGTCCGAGAAACTTCAATTCAGCCTTCAAAAAGTGGCACTTGTCCAATTGAACTCGAAATCCATAGTCCTGAATTCGGGGAAAGAGTTCAATGAGAGCAGCAACATGCTGTGAGTGATCGGCCGAAGCAATGATGATGTCGTCCAAGAAATATTATTTAGCAGTTATCTCTTTGTCTACAAATAAAAATCACCATATTATTTGAAAAGACGGGGCCGATTTTATGCCAAAAGGAAGACGCTGATATTGAAAAAGTCCGCGGTGCGTGTTGATGCCGACTAACTGCTTTGAACTTTCGTCCAGTTCGACCTGCAGATAAGCATCACGCAAATCAAGCTGCGAAAACACTTTGGCTCCACGCAGAGCATGAAAAATGTCTTCGGTCCGCGGAAGGGGATGCCTGTTCAACTCCAGCGCATCGTTTAGTCCCGTAGAAAAGTCAATGCAAATCCGCACATTACCACTTTTCTTACGAACTGCCAAAACGTGAGCTGCCCAGCGCGAAAAATCAATGGGCTTCAGCACTCCCGAGTCCAAAAGTCGGTCCAATTCTTCGTCGACTGCTGCTTGGACTCCATGCGGCACAGGTCGCGCACGGCAGAACACTGGCTTCACATTTTGCTTCAAATGCAGCGTGGCCTTCGTCTTCACACAATGTCCGAGGCCAGGTTGAAACACCTTCGGGAAGGAAGCCTTGATTTGCCCTTCCAATTTGACCGGATCATTTGTTGGTTGCACACTGTTGACAATGAGCGACTGCTGCTCCAAAGTCGTGGCAATTGGCTGTTGGGTGGCACGCTCGAAAGGGATGATCCAATCCAATCCCATAATGCTCGGCGCTTCGGTGTCTGCCCCTGAAAGTTCAAGCCGCATTGTGACTCCTCTGAACAGAACGTCACACTTGAAACTTCCCAACAACTTCAATTTGTGGCCCGAAAAGGAACCCACTAATTTACCAACTTTTTCCAACCTCGGTTCGCCCAAACTTTGCCAAACCGGAAGCTGTATGATCGACAAATGTGAACACGAATCGGCTGCAAGTTTGATCTGGTGGCCATTGACTTGTAATGGAATCCATATCCATTCTTTGGTCGCACCATTCACACTGAAAGTCGAAACCACAACGTGTGATTGAACACGTGGATGAGCTGAATTGGGGCAAATATTTCTCGTGTGCCCTTGCTTTCGACATCCAAAACATTTGACGTCCACAGGAAATAAACAGTCTCGCACCGCGTGTGCTTGACCACACCGCTTACACTTTTGACTAACTGGTGCCTGTTGATATTTGCCTGTAAATGTTTTGGTAACATTTGAATTTCCCGAATTTGGTTGGCTAGGACGAAAATTGTTGGGTTTGGAATGCTTTTTTGAAGACCCATCCCCAAGTTTTTGTGGTCGGGTTGAAATTGCATGGACTTGGCCTGGATTTGCGAGCGCAGCGGACGAGTTTTTGAGCGACAGGATGGCGCGGCACTCCTCGAGAAGCTTTTCCAGCTTAATGTCCTGAGGCGGCGTTGCGGCTCTTGCCTTTTCCAACTGCCGGAGGCACTCCTGCCGCAAGTCCTTATGTGCGTCTGTCAAACCTGAAATGAAGATCATGCACTTGACTTCCTCTTTCGACAGCGTCATTTCGGCTCGCTCGCAACGGGCGTTGACAATCGCGCCAAAGTCCAGCACGTTTTGAGTAGGCGCACATGCCAGCTGAAAACACTCAAAACGGCGCACAAAAATTGATTTTGTGTCTGAAAACAGAGTTTTCAGTTTGCCGATGCATTCCTGAAAAGTCAGATCAGACGCTTTTCCTGGAAGAATTTGTTGTTCAAAACGAATGTAATCCGGGGGCGACAACTTTCCCAAGACCAACCGCACTTTCATGTCGTCGTCCAGCACTTGACCGTCCTTCTCAATGAAGGGACCGAAGCGTTCGTACCACAAGGCAAACGTCGAATCGGCTTCTGGGTCATATTCGAAATCGGGAATTTGACCGTTTATTTTAGAAAACAGGTCAGAATTGTTGGATGGCACATTTTTAGACAATATCGTTGATAACAAATCGGTGAATTGTTTTTGTTGTGCGTCCAAAATAGCTTTTAGCTCCTCCTTTGTCGTCATTTTACCAGATCAGACAGAAGATGAATGATAGATGAGACAAAGATAAAGTTTAAAAGCTTGCCACTAGCAAAATTTGGCAAAAACCGAATCCACACTTAGCTTTGCTCAGTCAAAATACTGAGAAACTCTTCGGGCTACGACAGATGGGGAATAACTTGTTTGTTATGGGTTATGTGAGGGGGCCGTCAGAGTCGCTTTTTTGGTGAATTCACGGTTAAGCGCAAAAATGCACGGGCGTCGCCAGTTGTTGTGTTTTGCTAACACACAAACAAGATAAATTTATTAAATGAATAAACAATAAAATTAGAATCACAAAATAATAATAAAATAACGACGGAGTCAAATTAGAGAGTCCGAAAATAAACACCGAAATGTAAAATAACACAAATGCAAAGAATGAGTCGATGGGAGAGGACCCATCAACAAATAACTAATCAATAAAAGTATTCGTGTCGAAACTTAATAATAATAAATATCAACACATCCAACACATCGTAAGAATGTACTTTATCGAGAAGATACACAATTTAAAAATATTGCATATTTTTTCACAATATTAAACTTAACACAATATTAATTGTCGTTATTAAAAGATTGAAAATATATTTTCTTTCTTTGAAATATATTTTTAATTCTTCTTTGATTATAAAATTCTATTTATTTTAATTCAAATTTTGTTTAAATTTTCGTTTTTTACTCATTTTTCATATTATTATTAGTAAATAAAATAACTAAAGTTAGGTCGAATTCGAGCTTAATTATCATAATATATATATAGCATTTTTATATTTATTCAATTATCATAAATTTTAAAAATCTTAATTAACGTTTAATTATTTTTTTTTGTTTTTAACAGGTTTGAATCTATTCAAATATTCACGAAATATCAAAATAATATCCGGCTTAAAAAAAGAAATTTAAGATAAAATTATAGACCAAGAGATTTCGGTTTGCAAAAATGTTAGAAACTTTGCACAAAAACTCAATTTTTCCTTTTTTATTAATAATTATTTTAGCCATTAATCTGATTAATATTTATCTATATTTGTCTCTTTATTTATAAAATGGATCAAACACTACTTTTCTCATATTTTGCTTTCACAAATTATTTAATTTAATTTTATATATAATATTATCATAAATATTTGGTCTTTGTGAGGTTTCATGAAAATTGCATTTTTCTTGTTATTAATTAAAAATATTTGTGGAAAATAATTCTTGCATACAAAGAAATATTATTTAGCAGTTATCTCTTTGTCTACAAATAAAAATCACCATATTATTTGAAAATCCATTATATCAAATATTATTGCCTAATGGAAAACTTAAAATGTAATACATCAAATGACGCATGCACTACCGCGCAAGGATTAAAATAAAAAAGCTAGAAAAATAAATCATATAAAATTGAAAAATATACAACCAAAAATTTGTGATAACAACATTAAGAAAAGCAAGCAAAAATACCAAAACCTATCAAAAATGAAAATATAACATATATAAAAAAATAATAAATTCTATTTACTATAATGTATCAATCTTAGTAAGCAAAAAAATTTGAAAAATGACGAATAAAAAGTATGAGATATTTTTAATAATTTAGAAAAGTAAATATAAATTAAACTTATAACAAACCTTTAGAACACAACAAAAATGATGTGTAAATTAAGAGAATACCTTTAAATAAATAAAAGAAATTATGCGATATTGGAGGGGAAGAATATTTTAAGTTAGCTTCGCAAGCACTATTTTACAACCTTCAAATTCTTGGATAAATAAAATATGAAAATATTTAAAAAGTATGAAAAACCCAGAATTCCGTTTTTGCACAAATATAAAATAATTTTCAAAAAAATTAACAACATCAATAACTCCTTAATTAATACAACCAATAAGCATTACTTATTATATTTGATTTTAATTAATTTTCAACAAAATAATAATCTAATAAAACCTTCTATTGCGAGAACGCTTGAAAAATTGACAAAAGCAAAAATAAAAATGTAAACAACAAAAATATGGAAAACCATTTAAGCTAATTAGTAAACAAAAATAAAGTTCAAATAATTGTGGGTTTTACTTAAATGAAAAAATTAAAGCATGTATGTGAAGCGAATGAAAATATAATGATTCTCATCTGAACGAAGTAATAATTTTAATAATAAATAAAATATCAATTTGCTATTTTCTTAATTAAAAGTAAATTAAAATCGTTTGATTGAGTTTTTTTAAATATATAAATATTTATTTTGATATATTTCTTTTAATTAAAGTTAACTATTTTATTTTTCTCTAAGTATATATTTTCATTTTAATGATAGTTTTTGGTATTTTTATTAGATTTCTTTATTGTATAGTCGTCATAAATTTTTGTTTGCATATTTTTTATTGAAAAGCTTATTTTAACTTATACTTTACTTTATTATTTATGGCCCTCTCCTTAAAAACAATGCGAAGTTGATGCAATTATTATGTTTAAGTTGTATTCTTTAGGAATTGCATGTATTCATATATTATTTTATACTTAATTCACAATTATTTGCAATTCAATACTACCAAATTACTTATTAATTTGTTTTTGTTTAGCATTTTTTTTTATTAAACTATATCTTAATCATTTGAATTTCTTGTTCACATAAATCTCGGGTCCTTTCATGTCAATTTTTTTACAAGTGCGTTTCTTCGATAGAAGTGCTTGTTTTAAAGTATTAATTTGACTTTTTAAATTATGTAATGTTTATATGTATAGTGTTATGAATTATTCTATAAGTAAATAAATATTATACTAAATAAATTCTATTTATTAACTGATTCTTTATAAGCATGACTAGCTAATATATTGGTCTTATTATTTTTATTATTTACTGATTTGTACAATTTTCAGCGATGTTAATACTAAATTATTTTAATGAACTTTCATAAAATCCAAATAATTATTTTTTCTTATTTTCTCGAAAATTAAGAAAAATTATGTAAAAATTTTTAAAATAAAAATATAAATATGTTTTGTAATATTTGTTTTGGTTAATGAAAAAATATAATAATAAAAGAACATGTAAAAATAATATAGAAAAATTAAAACATTTTCTTACAATATAGTTTATTTAACAAAAAACTTAGGCTTGATAACGTTCGTTTATCCTTTTGGGCCAAAAACGAAACCAAAAATCAGGGCTCTGAAAACCGGATTAACGAAAATCCGGAGATTTTCGTTCCAACCATGACTAAACCAATCTTTTTAACCCGTTTAATCGGAAAAATATATTTGTTTATTTATGAATTATTTTATTTTATCTCTAATATCATTCATTAATAATTAATAATATTTTAAGTACTTTTTTCTTTATTAACCAAATCGAACAAAGTTGTTATCATTCGAAAGCTCTTAATGATACTTTAAACTTGGCTCAGACTATAATGGCCAGACTGTAGTTTCCTCATACGTAATAATTAATTAAATATTTTAATGTTCATTCTCACTTTTATATTTATTGTTATTATTAGGGATTACATTTTTATGTAAGAAAAATCGCGAAATATGTAAATAAAATATGTATAAAAAATGCTAAAATATGTATGAAACATGTACAAAAACCCGCAATTATGTACGAAAATATGTAAATAAATTTTTTTTTAATGGCTGTTATTTTTTTAAAAAAATTCTTCGTAAAAAGTAAAATAGGCACAAATTGCCATAAAAATGACCAAAATAGGTTTAGCATCACATTTTAGTATTTTAAAAATTAATTTTTGATATATCGATTTTTGAAAAAAAAAATCCATTTTTTAGGGATACATTTTCAAAAAAACTTTTTAATTTTCATAAATTTTTTTTATAAATTATTGAAAATCCTCAAAATATGTAAAAAAAAATGAAAATATATACGAAAAATTGCGAAATATGTACGAAAAAGTCTAAAATATGTATAAAAATATGTACATATGTAATATGTAGAAACCCCGAAATATGTAAAAATATGAAAATAAAATTCCAAACTTTTGTTCGCAAACACAAAAAAGAAAGTGTTTTTCCTACTATTTAGCGCATGAAGAAGCCAGGAAAAAAATATATATTTACATAAAAATGGAATCCCTAGTTATTAATTTTTACTTTTTAAATACATTAAAAATTTTTTTGAAAATTGATTTACTTTTATAATTTCTAAATTTTGAAATTATTAAATTATTTTTATCATTTTCTCAAAATCAAAACTGCTTTATCGTTTTATTAATTATGATCTTTATTTTTATCTTGTAGTGTAAGAATATTCTGTTTTTCGAAATCAAGGTCAAAATTAAAATTTGTTATTAGTAATTAATAATGTTATAAAATATTTTTACATACTTTAATAAGTGAAAGATTGTTAATTTTTGAAAATTTAATGAATACCTAAATATGGCGATCAGCGAGTATTATTTTGCGATTTAGATTATTGATGTTTATAAAATTAATTTTTAAATATTCATTAAATATACGTTTGTATTTCAATTAAATAAAATAACATAACAATTTTTTTGAGTTTACGTATATCTAAACATAAATAAAATAAACTTTTATTCAATAAATAAATAATATATGCGAGCGATAATAAATAAATTATTTTGTATTTTTCAAATTATTTTCTACTAAGGGCATTTTTTTGTATATACTTTTTAAAATTGTATTACATTTTTGATTGCCTTAGTGATTCTTAAAATGAAGCTTTAATTTTTATTTTTACTCAATGATCCAATATTGATGCTTTCAAAAAATAAAATTTTCATATATTTATTTCAGCTTTTTGAAATTATTTTGTAATTAAATAATAAAATAGTGAAGAGAAACAACGAACAGCAAAAACTTTATTCTCGAATTTATTGAATTAACACCCAATGAAATTGCTTTTTAAGCACACCTCACACCGTCTGGGTACAATAAATTATTTAAAATAAATAAAAAATAGGATAATTTTATAAATTATATTATAAGATATTTTATAAATTTTATTAAATATCATTTTTTAACCCAAATATTATAATTTCCTATAATTATAAATACATTATCGTAAAGGTTTTGTTTCTTTTATTTTGATAATTTATTTATTTTGAAATAAACATACAAACTAAAACGATTATAAAACCATTAATCTTTTAATAATTCATCTCTCGAAATTAGAACACATGAGGTAAGAGAGTGCTACAACGGCAAGCAAGCATTACTGAGGTTACATACCGTTAAATAAGTAATACTCTTTCTTGCATTATTTTAATTTTTTTATATTTGAATTTAGTTTTTTAAACATAATTTTTTATAATTATCTTAAAATTTTTGTTGGTCTTTGGATGCATGTTTATTTGATCTTCAAAATTAAAAGTCTCTTTTATCGAGCCCGTTTCAAGATATTTATTTTATAAATATTAGTTTTAAAACAGTGTCTTAAGTAGTTAGTCCACGGTACCCGTCGCCGTCGAAGTGTGAAATTTCACACCTCGACGGTGGCCGGGTTTTCACACCTTAACGATCCCCGGTTTTCACCTTTTTTACCGCAAAAATCCAAAGGTATTGGCTGTTTTTTCGCGCATTTTTTGGGGGAGGGGAGGGAGGTCGACGGTCCCTGGTTTTCACACCAAACGGACCCGGGTTTTTTTTACCGCAAAAACCCAAGGGTATGGGTTTTTTCGGCACCGCCGGGCCCCCTCCCCTCGCTCATTTCCTAAAAGTTTTTTGGAAAAATGCGCCGTAAAAAATTGTTAAAAATCAATTCTGATCCCAAATGCATTGAAATTTATGAATTGCTTATTTCTTCTCCAAAATTGTAAATTCGATAATGGGAGGTGAAAATTATATTATTTAATACAATATAATCGAATAAATTGTAAAAAAATAAATGATTTGAAGCAATTTAGCAAAATACCCTGATTTTTGACCTTAAAATCTGATTTTTTGTACATGATAGTCTGATTTTTGAAGATTTTCGATCACACCGCTATTTTAGATGACTTGAACCCTTTCAGTAATTTTGAAACTAACCCACCCCCACCCCCATTCAAACCCATCGCAAATTTTGGTATATACCGGGATTTTAACTAATTTTTTATCAATTTATTGCGAATGGGAAAGTCTACTTATTTTCTCACAATCAGGAAGATTTAACCTTGTAAATAATTAATTTTTTGCTAGATGTTCAATTTTCTAATTTTACACTATATTATTATTTAGTTTTGCCTTTTAATTTTTTTATGTTTTGATAAATGAAGAGAATTTATAATTTTTTATTTATCTCTTAATTTATTTAAAAAAATATGTAATTGAATTAATTTTTTTTTTGTATCAGTTATTTTTTTATTAAGATATCAGGTATTCATTTTTCACGTTATCTTCCCTTAAAACATTGTTTCTCAATTAGATATTCACATTGAACTCTTAATATATTTAAAAAAATATGTAATAGTAGTATATGGTTCCAAAACCTCGCGGGTACCGGAATGACCCCTCCAAAATCCCGAGCCTATTGAAGGAGTGTTTTACTTTGAAGATGCCGCCCGCGCACAATCCCAAACCTATCACGGGGTATTTTCTTTTGAAGTTGCCGCTCTATGATTATTCCCGCACAAAAAAGCCGTCGAAATACTGAATGATATTTCCAAATGTTTTTGGAAAAAAAGTAAAAATACATTGAAGGATACCATTGCCATTAAGCTAGTTTTGCAAAATGAGGCTGAGTTTAATTATAAAGTTAAAAAGAAGAAAAATTTGTTTAATAAATTAAAACAAAAAATTTCGCAAAAATTTAACGGACCAAAAAATGTGCAAAAAAAGAGATAGAAAATTTTAAATTTATCGGACGAAATTGGAGAAAATCTTCGGCAAGAAAATTGAAAATTAATGTATTCAAAAATCACACTTAAAAAATAAAATTATTGTTAAATATATTCGAACTATTCAATTGAAAATAATAAATTTATTACCAACATTATTCCAGCAACACTCTTCACAAATCGTGATTCCTTGAAACTAAAAAAAAATTTTTTTTAATTTAAATTTCTAAAATTGTATAAATAAATTCTAAAATAATAATTTTAAATGAAAAACGTAAAAAACTCAGCGTAAATATATGCAAAAAAAAAATATATATAATTTAATTATTTGTTGATTGATTTTAAATTGTCGAAGGTTTTAATATAAATTTAATAAATTATAGCTTTAATTAACAACAGATTTTAATAAAAGAAAAATAAAAATAGTTTAATCGATAAAGATAATTATTAAACTATTAGCCAAAAATTGAACGAATAAAAAATTGCGTGTCAACAGATTGGACATGTTTTTATAAGCACTGAAATTAGGTTAATTTAAAAATATTTTTAAAAAGTTATGAAGAAGAATTATTTGAATATAATGAATCCCATGATTCAATAACAATCAATTTTATATAAAAAGACGAAACACGAATTTTAATGAATATTTGCAAGAAAAATAAAATGTCTTTCCATTGATACGCCATTTTATAGCCAGACTTGAACGATTTTGTTTAAAAAATGATAGATATAGTAAATATGAAACAAACGAATAAAGATAAATAAAAAACAAAAGAATTTTAAATAAAAATTAAGGAAATAATCTTGCCGAACAAAAATGAATTTAAAAAAAGCTAAAATAAAAGTGACTATAAGGTAAATGATTGTAGAGGTTATTCATAAAATTTTTTAAACAATGAAATCAATGCGGTCAAATTAAAAATAGGTAATTTGGCACTTAATTATTTAATAGAAATAATTTTATATAGCATAGAAACACAAATAGTTTACTTCTACGCTTCTTCTATTTATAAATGGTAATATTTCTGCTGGAACATTTGCTCAAAAGTAACCAAATTTTTGAATATTTGCTCATAGGTAACTATTTTTTTTTCTTTGTTGAAATAATAGTTCAAGAAATGAAATGTAAAGAAAATCTTAAAATATAAAATAATCATTCTTATTACGCTCAGAGAGAACTAGATTATTATCATATAGATTTTTATCTTCATAAAAAGACCTACCATTATTCATACATGTTTGAAAATTAAATATTTAATTGTATTGGTTAATAAGAATCAAAGATTTCATTTTTGATTATAATCTATTTTATTTAAATAATAGCCTGATTTAAAAGTATATCCAGATAGTATAATAAATATTTCATAGAAAAAATATTTAATATTTTTTCGTGAAGTACATCAATTGGTTGCAATGCTAAAATAATATAAAATTTATTTTCAAAGTAAATAAAAAACATAATGCTATTAATCGAACAAATAAAAAAGAATTATAGAAAAAGATATTACCCTAAAAGATACAAAATTAATATTAATTGAAATATTTAAAATCATCGTTTATATTATTAAAAAATTATAAACTATTAAAACACTTGTGAATGATGTAATATTTAATAACTAAAAAAAATTCCAAGAAATAAATGTTTCTTTAATTCAGTGGAACAGAATTAAAATAAAGCTGGCCTTAAAATGTGAGAGATTAACAAAATAATGAATTAATTTATAAAAGTGATAAAATAATCGAAATAGACCCAATAAATAATGCCCAAAAAAGCTAATAATATAGTCGATAGAATAAAATTAAGCGAAAAAATCGATCTAAAATTAACCTTAGATTTTGATATCGAAAAAGATCTTGATAAAAGTCAAATTCTAAATAATTTAATTGGTTAGCCGATTTTGCACCGCTGACATTTGCGACGCACCATTTGCGCTGCGACACTTGCGCCGCTCAGCAAAAAAGACAATTGCGCCGTGCCATTTGCGCCGTGACACTTGCGCCGCCTAACAAAAACGACATTTGCGCTACGAAATTTACGCTGCTCATTAAAAATTTATAAGATTGGCCCAATAATTTTTCTAAATTAGAACCGATTGATATTCAATCAAAAATCACGAATTTTCTTTATTTTTCATATCTTTGATGAACCTAATCAATGTCGTTATTTTTGTCGTTAGATTTTTATAAATCTTTTGCATTAGTTTAATTGAAATGAAAAATATTATTTTTGACTGCGCGGCGCAAATGTCCATTTTTGCTGTGCGGCGCAAATGGCGCGGCGCAAATGTCGTATCACGACTTAATTTTGTGCACAATATTAATTTTATTTATCCAAAATCGTCTAATACATATTTAGCTTTTAATTAAGAAATTTAATTATTTATAAATCATAAATACAAATTTCGAATTCATTTAAATAATGATGTAAACGAATGAGAACAAAAAACATTTTATAATTCAGTGGAATAGAATCATTTTAATAGGTATTAGAATAAAATAAACAACTAATCAAAATTAATAAATTCACCTCGTTAATCTCAATTCAATAAAGAATTTTATTAAATGCATTTTAATTAATAATAAGGCACATCAAACGAATTTAAAACTATTTATTTAAAAAATAATTTCGCAACGGATGAATAAACAAACACAAACAAAAATTACATAAAACTAATTATTAATAGAAAGAATATTTAAAAAAACAATATTTTTTACTTTTAAGCATAATTTACATTTTTACCGATGTTAAAGATTATTATTTAAAACATTAAAACAATGCGTGCTATTGTTGTTGAAAAAAACAGAATCAATTAAACTAAGACACAAAGATTCTAGTTCATAAGGAAAAATATGATCACTTTTCAAGAAAAAAATAAACATTAAATGGTATGATATAATTTTGATAAATATTAATTTTTTTAATGCTATTTGTTAAAATTAACATTACATTATTTTCTTTAAAGATTATATTAACATTTTTTGGTAAAAAATAATTAAAACCTAAAGATGAGTATGTAATAAATTATATTAATTAGAATAAAATAATTTCTCTACGAATAAAGTCAGCCAAAACAATATTTTGAAAGTAATAATTATTTCTAAAATAAATACTTAAATCTTATTAATAAATATTTCAATTGTGAATTAAATTACTAAATAGTTTAATGATTTTTCCAATAATGACAGTTAAACCAAAAATTTTTATCAAGAAAAATAATAAAATTTTAGGAATCATAAATAAGAACGAAGACTGAAATTCAAAATAAAAAAATTATGTAAAAAAGGAATCGAGGAATCGAAATAGAGAAACGCGATGAAGCCATTGCGTTTCCTGACCATTAATATGCAAATCAAAATGAATTTTAATGGAAATAAATATTGAAATAAGATCTGAATAAATCTTAAAACAATATATTTAATTGGATTTAAAAAGAATCAAATTTATTACAAAAATTATACTGTAATGTCTTGATAATATAATTTTTAATTAAATACAGTCAGGTGCAAAAGTATATGAACAAAAAAATTTTTTTTCTAAACCCGGTTTTCCATGAGATGCGTGATTGGATGGAAATCATTTCTATGCAAAAACAAACCCCCAATTTTACTCGTAAAAAACTGCAAAAGGCCTTTCCGATCACGCAACCCATCAAAAAGTTACGGGTGCCCAAACAAATTGACCCAATTTTTGGCGGTGCAAAAGTATATGAACAAAATAGTTAATCGCCAAAATTTCAATTCCAAGTCGGCAAAAAATTCTGAAAAATTTCTGCTAAGCTAACTTTTGATACTGATCAAAAAAGTCTCTTACACCAACTTGATCAAATCACTCCTTCATGGTGATCTGAAAAGCCAAAAATGGCTTGAAATCGGGGAAATTTTCGAAAAAAATTCCAAAGGGGTTAGGAAAATTTTTCTGGAAAATTTTAGTAGGCCTATCAGAAAAAGGATAAAATTCTCTACCGAATTGGCTTTTGAATGGTGAGTCTACGACGTATACCCGCAGAGCAAGAGAGGTGATCAAAATTAGACAACTCAAAAATGACTGATAAAACTTTATAAAAAATACATTATAAAAAAACCAAATAACTTATAATAATTGTTGCTATAATAATAGAACAATAAAAATTGGCAAAATTTATAAAATTTACCAAGAAAAAAAACAGAAAAGCTTTTACATAACTCCTAATAATGGGATTATCTATTTTCTATTTCATAAATAATATAGCCAAATTATTCATCTAAGAAATTATTATTAAATTAAAAAATTAAACCAATTTATAAAATTCATATTGATAAAAATTTAAGACCTAATTAATTGAAATAAAAGAAGCCTCCGAAATGATGCGAGTTTTCGATCATGAGCATTTATAATATGGCATACATTAATGACGAAATTGAAAAACTCACATAAATTGAAATTCATCACTATATTTATTAAATGTAAATAATGAAAATATAATCTATGTCTTTTAAAAATCAAAAATAAATTATAAATTTAAAATTAAGATACAGAGTGCATAACAATCTATAAAATTAATTTTAAAGAAACTAGCGCAGGCGCGCTCGCTTCGCTCGCGCACTTCGCGCTAGCTAAAGGTTAAAAAAATATTTGTCATCCTTATCCAACTTGCGGCACGCTTTATTTTTTTCTCTCATCTCTTTGTCGACTCTTCTCTTTCTCTCGTCTCTTCTTAATTTTCTCTTTTTCCATCTAACCTCTTTTCTTTCTCTCTATCCTCTTTCTCTCATCTCTTTCTCTCTCTCTCTCCTCTTTTCTCTATCTCTCTCTTACTTCTCTCTTTCACCTCTTTTCTCTCTTTCTCTCTCTCTCCTCTTTTCTCTCTCTCTCTCTCTCTCCTCACTCCTCTCCCCTTTTCTCTCTTTTTTTCTCTCTCTTTCTCTCTGTTACATTTCATTCTATCTCTTTCCTCTCTCTCTCCTCTTTTCTCGTTCCTCTCTACTCTTTCCTCTCTCCTCTTTTCTTTCTCTATCTCTCTTCAGCACCTCCTATTTTCTCTCTCTTCTTCCTCTCTTTCTCCTCTTTTCTTTTCTCTTTCCTCTCTCTCCTCTTTCTCTCTCTTATCTTTTCTCTATCTCTTCTTTTCTCTCTCTCTCTCTCCAGCACCTCTCTTTTCTCTCTCATATTTTTCTCTCTCTCTTTTTTCTCTTTCTCTCTCTCACTCTTTCCTTTTCTCTCTCTCCAGCACCTCCTATTTTTTCTCTCTCTCTCGTCTCTTCTTTTTTCTCTCCTTCTATCTATCCACTTTTCTTTCTCTCTCTCCTCTCTTCTATCTTTCTCCTCTTTTTTCTCTCTCTCTCCAGACATCCTCTTTTCTCTCTCTCTTTCTCTTTTTTTCTCTCTCTCATCTCTCTCTCTTTCCTTTTCTCTCTCTCTCTCTCCAGCACCTTGTTGCGGCTCGGCCCACAAGCCGCAACGGGACGGTTCGTCGTCCATTGGTTCGGGGTGGGGGTGGGATAGGAAGGAGAGGGGGAGGGGCTACCGAATACCCAATTGCTGGGTTTTCTCTCTTTATTCGGTGTACGATCGGAGCCATGAAATGAACAAATCATGGGGCTTAAATACGATCACATTTGGGTTGGGCCTACATACAAAACATACAAACCAATTAATTAGAGAAATGGGCTGATCAAATGGGCTGTCTTTTTCTCTTCCTTCTCTTCTTTCTTCGCTGTGACTTCCTTCATTTGCGGCAGAACATTCACATGCATTGCTTGATGTTGTCTCCCTTCACGTGCACTTTTTGTCCCCATCGGACCATGTTTGGGCGGGGAGGGCCGGTTTCTGCTGTCGGGTTGGCTGTGACAGCTGTTTTTCATCGCAGCTTACTGTTCATTCATGTGCGCCGCTTGGTCGATTGAGCTGTTATTCTCTCTCCAAATTGCCACTTTTTTGCCCATTTTTCATCGTTTCATCGCCCACTGATTATTTTTCCCCTTTTTTGCTCTTTCGCTCGTTGCTCTCTTTCCAATCATTAACTGTCCGTTCCACGGACAGTCGCGGCTGAATTCCAGTCGCGTTTTCTTTCTCCCTTTCCTCTCTTCTCTCTATCGTCTCTTTCTCTACTCTCCCTTTTCCCATCTATCTCTCTTTTCTATCTCTCTTTCTATTTCATATCATTCTATCGCTTTCCTGTCTCTCTCTCTTCTTTCTCTCTCTCTCTCTCTCTGTCTCCAGGCCTCCTCGTTTCTCTCTTCTCTCTTCCGCTTTAAATTGGGTGGCTTCAAAAGAAGCCCCACCAAAATTCATTGGACGGCGGATTAAAGAAATTCGTAGCATAACAAAGTGTACATTTCACTTTGTTAGAACAGCTGAAAAATTAAGTGAGATTTTCTGCAATGTTTTTGATCTAAAATTTTATAAATATTTTAATTTATGTTTTTAAATTTACCGCAGCTATGTTCTGTATCTGTCCTAAATTCGCCTTGACATTTTGTACATTTTTGATACAAAAAACAAATTTAATTTTTGTGATGCTCAAAACAATTTTTATTAAAAAAAATTCTGTTACATTTTTCGCAGTTAAATGTATTTCTTTCCGGGGGGCATGGGAAACCAAAGCGTTAAATTTTCCAGTAGAAGATTACTTTTTTATTGTCACCTATTCTGTAGCATTTTTTGCACCTCTCTTCATACTCCAAACTATGTTTTTCTTCTCTTTGATAGGTTTTTTCACAGCTTATACAATATTTATTTTTAATAGAAAAAAATTGTCCAATACTTTTAATTCCTAAAAAATGTTTTATTACCAAAAAATATATATAAACCCACCATCCCAATGATTTTTTTCATGAAAAACGCACACATTATATTGACCGGGGCCATTCCCCTTAAAAATCGGACGAAGTCCAACATCCCTTGAAAAAGCAACAATTCGAAATTTCCCCGGAAATTTTGAGTCCTAAAAATCTATTAGTAATTTATTTAACTATTAATCCTTAAAGTTTGAAGTTTTACCTACCCAAAAATCCTGTACAATTTGCAAATGCTTAAGACCATAATTTTTCCCATCCATATTAATTTTTGCGTCCAGCATTAATTTTGTTACTTCATCAAATCTAATTCGCAATTATTTTCCGAAATTGATTCATTGAAATTGTTTCCTCCTCAGTTTTATTAATTAGTTGATAAAATCTACTTAAAACCAATGCATAAAATAAGCCTAAAACTTTTCATTATATTATCCTTTTTCATTGAACTTACAAAGATTATCCGTGTTCTTAACGTAATTTCTTCCTAGTTCTTTAATTTCACAGTAATCCAGGGGGTTAAATCCTTAAAAACCTATAATTTTTCATTATTTTTTAAATTTTTACCTGCCCCTCGAGGTGTACTATATGTAGTTATAATGCATGAGATCGGCTCATGCAATAAATCATATTCGCTGAATGATTGGTTAAGAATTTTCCAACCAATTCTTTTTTCAACATGGTTTTTTCAATCAAATTTTCTAATATATTTTTTAAAGTTTTCGGAGCTCTATTTTCTGTTTCTTTTTTTGGGTTTTTAATTATAAATCTTGCTATGTTTTCATAAATCCCGTAATCGGGCATATTTTTTTCGGCTGACGAAAGTTCGACATAATTATTTTCATTTAAATTTATTTCATCAATGCTTTTTTTGAAAAAGTTTTTTATATTTCTTTCTTTTCTTTTTTCAGCGGGCACGGTCAGAAAATTTTTTTGGGCCTTTTACCATAATTTTTTTTATTTTTCTTAAATAAAATTATTTTCTATTAGTTAATTATTTTTTATAGAGAGTATTTTTTAATATGAAAAAATTCAGAATGTAATTTTTTTTCGCGATAATAATTAGAAATATTATATCTATAACCAAAATATGAAATAAATTTATAAAACATTTTATATTTTTAATAGAGTAACAAACATGAATCTAAAATAAATATTAATAAATCCGCTCATGTGATTTAATAAGCATTAAATTACAGATAATATGAATTAAATTTTGAAAATTACTATAATTTTAAAATTAATTTTTTATTTGATTATTATGGTAAACATAGTATTTAATCTAACATAAAATAACTAAAATCCCAAAAACTTTAAACATTTATTACATTAAAGCTAAAATTTATTTATTCTCACATCAAAGAGTATATTAACAAATAATTTGAATATAAATTTCGAAGTCGCAATAAGAATTTGAAAAATAATATTTTGAGCCAAATAATCAAATGGTCGCGCTTTCTAGACAGCACGAGCATTTGTAATTGGATAAATAAATATTATAGCAAAATTATTATTTAAAAATTTCATTCATGGCATCTAAGTGTTAATTCCGTTCCAGTCATGATAAAATAAATATAAACAAAAACTGAAAATATTAATTTATTTTACATTGACGTGATGTTTACATATTTAAATCATTGTTTGTAAATCATTTCAATGTGCTTTAAAACAGACTTTATGAATATTCATTTATACAACACAAAAGCATAAATTAAAATTTATAAAAATTTTCTAACAAAATAAAAAACGAAAACGATATACACTAAAATCTTAAGAATTTTGGAATTAAAAAGTAAAAAAAGATTTGCAAAAATTAACTGAATTTATTTCCTATCAACATCAATGTAAACTAAACTGCGCCGAGTCATGTCCAATCAGCTGTTCCTTCTCAATACCGCCGAACTCAACCACAAAGTCTTAAAATTTATAAGGAATAAAAAAATACAATAAATGATTTTTTAAAACATTTTTTTATAATATAAACAATCCTAAATCAAAATGATTAAATAAACTTTGTTTAGTTCATTGATTCAGCAATAGTAATTTAGAAAAAATATATTAGAATAGAAAGCTTAATAATGAATTTAACAAAGTATATTAAAGCAAATTAAAATAGAAATTAAATAAAAAATAAAAATTGATAAACACTAAGAGGTAATTAATTCTCTTTTATTTGAAAGTGTATCTTATCTCATATCCATAATTTTATTATGATGAATTGACACTAAAATCAGATATTTGTACAATAAGTGGGGCATATTTGTTAGTTAATTTAATATAAAAATTATTTATTATAAATATTTGCTTTATTAAAATCGTTAATCTCTACATAAAATAATTTCTCTATCGAATTTAAACATAAAATAACACCATTAAGACTTAGACTCAAAAGTGTCAATGTGAATCTTCTTAACAATTTGACTTCTTTCACAGAGCGCGAAAGATTTGGGATAATTACGAAACAATAATATATTTTTAAATATAATTTAAATAAAATAAAAATTTTTTGGAATTTATGAACAAAATAGCTAATTTTCAAACAATTTTTAAAAAATTACCATAAATAGTTAATGAAAAATAAATCCAAATATTTGGGTTTGGGTTTCATTAATTTTGCTAAATCAATTAATAATTTAATGGAAATTTTTGAAAATACAGCAAAAACAGAGCTAAAAGAAAAATTCATTAAAATAGCATGGAAATAAAATATTATAATGCAATTGATAATATTGTGACTAAATTTTTAAAATTGTATAAATATTTTTTTAAACAAAAATTTAATAAAATATGGTTATAAATTTTTCATAATAGAATTGCTATTTAAAAAGCAGCTAATAGCACATAAAGAAAACCATAAAAAGAATTCAAGTTAAATATACATAACATTCATAATTTTTTAAATGATAGAAAAAAATTAAAAATACCAAAAGGAAAACAAATCGCAGCGATAGAGAGAGAGATATTTATCTAGAGAGAGTGATATTTCATCACGAGGGAGAGATTTGTTGACATTTAAAATAATATTGGCAAGCACATAGCTATAAATAAAACGATTAATTAATCTGCTCTCGTGGAGCAATATAAAATCTAATCTGTGGAAGTTTGTATAAATTTAATATCATGTTTGCCTAAATTATTTGAAATCAAAAATTAAATAAATAAAATATTAAAAGATGCTACTCAATGTTTAATATTTTCATTAATATTTGAAAACATGTAATTTTACCAATACCTAAAACCAAACTTTGACCGATCACGTTTAAATAATAATTTTTCAATGTTAAATTTATATTACCAGAAAATTATCAAATATTCAGAAATATCTAAATGATTGTCACATTGAACCTATAGACCTCCCAATCGCACTTTATATATTATCAAAAGCATGAAAATAATTGACCAATCTAATTTTAGGGGACTTAAATTTGAATAGCAATTGTCTTAAATGGGAAAAGAACGAGCTCAATTTGAATTACAAAAATGTAAAATATAAATAATCAATTCATATTAAATAAATCCAATATTAAAGTAAAATTGGACATCAATCATATTGGATACTATAGATTATTATTTAAGAACAAATAAATAAATATGTTCTAAAATGATTTTTCGTAAATTCATTTTTAATAAAATTTTATTATACCAAAAGTTAAAAATTTTCCTTTATTTTGATAAGTGCTCATATCACTCAATTTTGCGTCGCACGAATGTCGGGAGAGAGCGTATATTTAAAAACAAAAAATAAGAATAAAAATAATTTTTAAAGATTTAATAAATAAATAAAATTTAATTATTGGAAATACCCTATCAGTGATAATATTAAGGTAAAAAATGCAATTAAAAAAAATTAAAAACAGCCTATTTTGATAACATATAATAAATAGTCTAAATAATTCATAATTAAAAGGATTAAAAGACAAAATAAAAATGTATAATCACTAGAGACCGACTTTTGAGGCATATGCCTTTTTTCTGCGCTTTAGTTTCGATATGTTAAGCATCGTGGTGAGTCGTTCCACAAAAAAGCTCAGTGTGGGCGATCCACAAAAAAATCAGTGATTGATTGGTCATTTTCCGGAAGCCTATCGCACCACTTTCGGGGCACCAAAAGTGCCTGATCCGGAAGCAGGACCGGCCCGGTTAAGAACAACTCAGCCTCGCTCCTGACCCTGTCGATGGCCACCCCAAGCTAAGCTTGCCGGTACCAGCGGCTTTTTTGTAAAGCCCGATAAGCTCTGTAAAACGGTATCAATGGCGTCCGGCTATGTCTACTACAATTGGAGAAAATTGGCGAGAAGTGATGTCAAAAATTGAAAAATTTGAAAATGACTTGCGTCCCGCCGTACATTAGTGTTTACCGGACGGCACCGTGTTTTGTGAATTGAATAATTAAATTTATTTATTTTATCGATCACTGAGCTTTTTTGTGCATCGCCCACACTGAGCTTTTTTGTGGAACGACCTAGCACCGTTAAGCATAAATAACACATTTTCCACTTGGTTTGAAGCTTCTAGCTGACTTTTTTATGTCTTTTTTTTTGCCTTTTTTCGGGGTTTTCGTGCCTTAAATGCCTTTTTTGGCATTTTGCCGTTTTGGTTCCTTTTTGGCGTTTTTTACGAAACATTCCATTAAAAATGCAATAAAATTGGGAAAATACAGCCCTAAGAAATGACATAAAAAATTCAAAAAATACACTCATAAGAATTGAAAATTTTTTCGCAAAATTTGATCGATAAAATTTCATTTTTTCCTTCACAAAAAATTTTGGGGTTTAGGTTAAGTTTATGTGTTTTGCTTCATAAAAATCCTAATAAAAATTTTTAAATGCCTTTTTCGGGATTTTCGTGCCTTTCCATGTACTTTATTAATTTTTTGGTGCCTATTATAGTTTTTTAGGCACAAACATTCTTTCAACTTCCAATGGAAATAATTCGACATTTGGATTAAAAATTTTGACAAACATTTCTGCATATGCCACCTTCATGGCTTTTTCCAAAATTAATGATTCCGTTCCCTTATTATGGATCAAAACTTTCACATTACCTCTTTCCGAAGAATAAAAATAAAATTTTATTGCATCCATCCAGAATTAAGGTAAAGAACAAATGAAAGTTTAATCTTGTTCTTACAGCTAATATTAATTATCTTTAATTGTTATTTTCGATTGATTTTTTTGATTTTATCAGTTGCCGTAATTTTTATCTCTTTCTGCTCATTTTATATGAAATATTATAAAAAAAATTTTTAAATGAACATTTTTGTTATTTTTTTTGAAAAAAAATTGAATAATTTATTTGTCGGTTTTATTTTTTTATAGAATTTGCACTTCACTCAAACATTACAGATTTTGATTAAATTGTCTTGCGTATATTCATGTATTCCAGAACATTTGGCACATTTCTAGTTCTGTTTTAAACTTAGATGAATAAAATCGTAAATTAAAAATTATTTGAATTTTTAAAATTTCGTAAATTCAATATTCATTCGCCCAAATTATCTTTGATCTTTTGTTTTCTATTATCCTGCAAAATTACAAAAAATTCACTAAGTTTAAAAAAAGTTATGACTTGAGAAACTCAAAAAAGCAAGTTTTCTTGAACATATTTGGTCATAAATTTCTTGAAACTTTTTGTTATGATTTTGCCAAAAAATGACAGTTTTAAGAGAATAAGGATTTTTATGGGCCGTTGGAAATTTTTTACATACGTTTTACATTATTTTAAAGATACTCACCAACAAATTTCAAATTTTGGATTAATTTTTAACGATAATCAATGATTTAACACTGCCATGGCTTCGTTCAAACTTAAAATTTTTACTTCATTAGTTTTACACTCAATACATTCCGCTTCCCGTTAAGTAATTAGCTGTTTTTTTTAAATAAAAATCCTTTCCCTAGAATTCTGAAATAAGATTAAGAAAAACTACAAAATTTAATTTATGATCAAAAATTTGGCGAAATAGAAAAAAACAAAATAATATCCAACAGAAAGACCAGATTTAAAAAAATCCATATTCCGTATCAGGAATTGTACGGTTCAGGAACAGGACTAGGCATTATAAAAGTTAGTTTGAATATTTGTAGATTTTATTATTATTTCATTTTCGCTAGAATTTTAATTTTTTAAATGAATAATTCGTTATTTATGAATTTCAAAAAATGTGTTAAACACGTTGAAAGCAGTGACGGTTTTTAAAAAGTAAATAAAAACTCGGATGATAATCTTTAATCGTAAAATTTACTTGTTTATTTGTAATAAAATTAAAACGTAAAAAAATTTAAATAAAAATTTCCCTTTCAGGTAGCTGTTACGCCCAGCCAACTTAGCTAAGATATTCATCTATTCTGATATTTGAATTCTAATTATTTTTTAGCTATCGAATTTATAAATTTACGAAAACTTGAATATTGAAAGTAAATCACCCAATATTTCTACACTCGAGAAAATTAATTTATCCTATCTAACTTTGCTCTATTTATTCAATTTTCTCTGACTCTGCTTCTATTTTCATTCCCAGGGGTGTTCCAAAGAGAAAAATAAAAAGCGAAAAGGCGAAAGCGAAATGCCCCAAAAAGGCGAAAAGCGAAAAGGCGAAATTTTTTTTCCAAAAATTATATAAATTTGAAAGACTCAAAAAATCCACCTCTGATGATTGACTACTCTTTTTTTCATAAATTCTTTATGCAATTCCTCTGGTAATTATAAGGCATATGTAAGGGTCGAGGTTGGGGTTTTTTTATTTTTTTTCTTATGCCATATAGTCAAAAAGCTTTCTATGTAGTATTTTTTATTAATTTTCATAATAATAATTTTATTTGTTTTTATTTTTTTTAATCGTAGATTTTTGTATATAAATAATTATAAAACGATATTGCATTTTTTGAAAATTATTGTTTATTTTTTCCATTATAAATTAAAAATTTTATTATATTAAAATATTATTGTGGCAAAAAAAAACCCATTGCAGACCTCTGCCATATTCCACTTGGTATTTTATATAAATGGAATCAAAATGAAATAGTAAATTGTTTTTTAAAACAATGTTTTAGATGTAGGCGTTATCAATTTAAAAGATTTAAATAATTTTTTGGTGTTAATTTTGTAATCTAAAAATGTATGTATGAATTTTTGTGTCTAGCTTTTTATAGAATTTTTTTATTTGGTTCTCAGTACTATGTTTATTTTAAAAATATATTATCAGCGTTTTTCTTAATATATGTTTTATATATCACTACGAAAAAAACGTTAATTCGTAAGGTTGTTGAAAAGAATGGCTTTTTATTTTTAGAAAATTTAATATGTTGCAGCTGCATTCGATGGTGAGATCGATCACAGGTTATCCAAGAAATGTAAGGCAGAAACCAATTGATTTGCATTAATTTACTTCATCAATTATAATTAAGGAAATCTTGTACAAATTTTCTCCTGTAAAGAGTCCAAACGGATGTGGCGTCGGACGTCATTTCTTAACACTAAGTAATGGAACACAACGAACTGAAATTTATAATCGAATGTAAACTAATTATTAAATTTATTTGTGAATTATAAAAAGCCAAACCAATTCACTTTTTTCCCATGAAACGCTGAGAGCATTTCTTTAAAGATGAATTTTCCATTTCCGACGAAATTGTGAATAGCTATGCTTTTTAGCCTTACATTCATTGGTTTTTACAGTATCCTTAAAATTTTTGACATTTTTATTTTAAATTTTTTTAACAAATTAAAAATAATAGAAATGTAACTAGCTTTAATTTTTCCATTTATTTTTATTTTTAAATTTATTATGTTCTATTTTTTGAATGCATTAATTTTTATTAATATTATTAACATTCATTGAATCATTTATTACATGCTTATTTTTAATGTAGTATTTTGTTGTAGTTAATCGTACCTTGATTTTTCGGCATTTAGGTAATGTAAATTATTATTAGCAGGACTGTCAAAAAATGCACGAAAATGATAAAAATATGCGTATAAATATTATACAAATATGCACAAAAAACTTGGAAGTTAGGGGTGCAAATTAATTAAAAAAAAATATGCATTTGCATATTTTTGACCGCCCTGATTATTATGATTCCAAATAAAAAAGTCCGCATTTGCGTCTTGTTGCACATTAC
The DNA here is from genome assembly GCA_004148225.2 of Heterodera glycines. Taxonomy (NCBI): domain Eukaryota; kingdom Metazoa; phylum Nematoda; class Chromadorea; order Rhabditida; family Heteroderidae; genus Heterodera; species Heterodera glycines. Next base: position 18,269,690 of record CP049705.1, on the reverse strand, counting down.
CAAATCGAATTTTGCAAGACATTAGTGATTATGAGGTAAATTAAAGAAGAGTGAATTCTAAGTTATATATAATTTTATTAAATTGTCTAAAGATGGTAAATTTATTATGATTTAAGTTCTGTGTTTTTGCTCTATTATCTTTTTCTGATTTACAGATATTTAAGTAAATTATGGAGGTAATAGTAGATTTAGAATAATGTTACTATATTTCTTCATATTCATCTTGATTGATAACGTAGGTTCGTCTTGTTGAGCATCGATGGTCGCATAATTAAACGCTTCAATTCTCCTGTTTTTTACATTTATTTTATAATTTTTCTCAATTTACATTTTTCTTAATTATAAGCAGGGATGCAAAAAACATGCAAATGCATATTTTTTTTCCTGGCTTCTCCATGCTCTAAATAGCAGGAAAAACACTTTCTTTTTTGTGTTTGCGTATAAAAATCGGGACTTTTATTTGTATATTTATGCATATTTCGCCATTTTTTGGAAAATTTGTTAACAAAAATGCAATAAAAACGGAAAATACATCCCTAAGAATCGGCCCTAAAAAATTCAGAAAAATACACCCCTAAGAATCGACCGAAAATTTTTAAAAACACACCACTAAGAATTGGAAATTTTCTCAAAAATTCTTCCCCCAAATTTTTTTTCATGAGAAAATTTTTGATTTAAAAAATGTCAATATTTGCTAAAAAGAATTTTATAAAAGAAATGTAGCAGCTCATTGGCAAGTGCATAGTAATTTTTTTAAATTGAATTTGAACCCCTAATTTTCAATTTTTTAATGCATATTTGTGCAGATTTTACGATTTGTGTGCATACCGTATATGCTCTAATTATAGCCCATGGGGGATTATTTTTAAACCTCCTCAGAATACAGGGGATAATTAGAGACTGGGGGATAAATAGAGACTGGGGGATTATTTTTCAACCTCCTCAGAAAGGTGGGATTATTAGATACGGCGGGATAAATGAAGAAGGGGGATTATTTTTCGACAGATTTTTTGTCTAATATTTGAAAATTTTAAACATGTCGCTAAAAAATATCATCGCGTCAAAAAAAAAAATTTTTTATTCATTTTTGTTAAAGAATTCCAGAATTTTACATGAAAATTCTAAAAATGCTTATAATATTTAAAAAATATTGAAAAACCCAAGCATATTTTCCGACCCCTAGTAATAACGAACATAAAAAACCGAGTTGAATCCCTGATAATAATGATAATGGGTGTAAGGAAATGATCACAAGAGACCCCACAAAAAGCGTACAAATTATACAGTTGGAAATGTGGGGATTATTAATTAATTAATTGGACTAAAAATATTTTTGCTTAATTGACCAATCAAAAATTCGAAATTACGCTTTTGACAAAGAATTGAGAGAACACAGCCAATAAACATACATTATGGGTAAAACAGGTCAGATACAACAAATAAATACAATAAAATAAACTAAACAATGCGTAATGTATTAATTAATTAATATTATTATATGCAATTAAAATATAAACAAATGATGTCGATTTAAATAGAAAATTTGCCAAAATGCTGAGAAAAATGAAAATGAACACAATTGTGGCGCTGGCAAATGACATTCCGCGCCATAGACCCTCATTAGGCATCATTTTTCAAGTCATTATGGTGGCGGATTTTTTCTTTGATGTCATTTGCGAAGGGACTGGATAAAGGTTTGGGTAAGTAGGGAGTAGCCGGGACATTTAGTGGATTTCGCCTGAGATTTTGCACAAAAAATAAGCAAAATTGCCAAAATATTTAAACCAAAATCCCAGCCCAAGTCAGCAAAGACAAAATTCAAAGACCAACCACAATGTTCAAGTGGTCCCAGAACAAATCGACCGGAAAAGATATTTAAAACATTTTTTATGTGTAAATGAACAAAAATAGCGAAATTGTGGCCAATAATAAAATGGCATAAATGGCGAACAATGGCAAAATCATTTATCCTCGAAAAATCGTGTAAAAGCGCTCAAAGTTAGCCCGCATTGATTTGCTTTTTCATTGCTTTCCACCTAACATTCAAGGATTTAGCTTTAGCTTCATTCAAATAGGACAAAATGAATTAATTGACAAAAATTTGCAAATTTATTTATGAAATTGCAATTTAATTAAAATAAATCAATTAAGTTATATATTTATATATTTTTATTAATCGATAATCTTTGTTCTGATTGAGTACCGTATATGCTCTAATTATAGCCCATGGGGGATTATTTTTCAACCTTCTCAGAATACAGGGGATAATTAGAGACTGGGGGATAAATTGAGACTGGGGGATTATAAATTTTCTTGGAAAAAAATAAAAATTCTATTTACCCCCCATGGGGGATAAATGGTGACTGGGTGATTATTTTTTAAACTCCTCAGAAAGGGGGGGATAATTGGAGACTGCGGGATTAATAGAGACTGGGCTATAATTAGAGCATATACGGTATTTGGTGCATATTTCACGACTTTATTTGCATATTTATGTGCATATTTTGGCCACTTTTCGTACATATTTTTTGCATCCCTGATTATATGAAACTATATTTATAACATTTCTAATTTATGAATTGTTATTTAAAATTATTATTAAGCAAATAACTGCTTCATTTTAAAGATAATACCAAATTCAATTTTATGCCTCTCAAAAACTATTAAAATATATAATTCATATCAAATTATTATTTTTTATGCTAATATCCCTAATAATTCAAAAATTTTAAAAGCGAGTTAATATTAATTTTTTCCAATGAGGGAAAAGCAGTAGAACTCGCGTGCTGTTGAGGCGGAAATTGCTGCTGCTGTGCGCTAATTGTGTTCAGGAAAATGGCACCGTCTGCTTTTTTATTTTCGAAACATTGTCATCATCTGATTTGATAGCAATCCAATTTAAAATTATATTTTTAAGATTTATTTGTTTTGTTCAAAATATTTTAAGAATTTCTTAGTAAAAAATAGGCCGAAATGATTTCGCTCGCACAAGATAAACAATTTTTACTAAATAATGATAATGATTTTTATTCAAAACAAAATTTTAACTGTAGGTGTTTCAATTAAAATTAAATTTATTCATGTACCGATGCATATTTGATTTGACATAATATAGATTTTTCTGGTAATTCAAGTGAATTGTTGTATTTTTTTTACAAAATATTAACTTGCATAATGCTTATGTTTCTAAAAAATAAGAAAATATTTTTTATGGTTGCTTACTGAAACTTTTAAATTTTATATTTTAAAAATTAATAGCTTTATAGTATAAAAGCAATATTTTTAATTTGTTTTTTTAATTCAAGCGCTAGCTTAATTGTGCTATGAAATCAACGTGAAAAGTTCAAATTCATTTTATATATTCTATTCTGTTTTAAAATTTTTGTTTATTCGCTTCATCTATTCTTTTTTGAGAGTAATTTATAGGCCTGAATTATTTTAAAAAGAATTAATTTGATATATTTTATTTAAAACTAATTTCTAAGTTAACGATCCATCCACTCATTTTTATAAATATAGATAAAGATAAGTTTTTATTAAAAAATTTAAAAACAATTAAAAACTATAATTTTACGATAAAGAACAATTTTATGATTTATTTTGCGCTTATGCTTTCATTTATTACAATTTTCAGTTTTTGTTTCATATATATTTCAAGGTGAAGCAGGAGCTGAACGTTTCATTTTTTCTAAATTAATTTTATTTTTAATTTCATGAACTATAATATTTTATATGTGTATGAAAGAAAATCAAGTTTTTTAAAATCCTCTTCAAAATCGAACAAATCATTGTACATTTAAAAGAGAAATATAAATTTTTAATCAATCATATTTTTGAATTCATTTTTTAAAGTTTAAATTTAAAAATGTTTTTTTCACTTTTCATTTATGATTTTTAACTAAAATTTATTGAACTAATTCAAAAAAAATATAAGTCTGTTATCAAAAACAGTTTTTTCTCCTATTTTAGCGTACTATTTTACATCTCTAATATAGTAAATACATCAAATTAGCTAATTCTAATAATTTGGGTTATTAAGGCTCATCAAGTGAGTACGAGGAGCCTCTGCAGCCGCCGCCACCCAAGAGGGCAACGTTGCCGACAATGGCAGCACGGCAAAAGGTGAATTTATGGCACAAATTAATTTTTTTTTAAATAAATTTCCCTTCCAAATTTTTTCAGCAGCCAAATATGCCGACTGAAAAAATGCGCCAATGCTCCGCGAGTGGTCGCAAAAAAAGCGTCAATGCCAAACAGGTGGCCAACAAAAAAGGTACAAAATGTTGATTTTTGTATAATTTCATAATTAATTTAATGAGTTGCCAATAGGGGTTCCAACAAATCTGCAGCTGTTGCTCGTGTCCGTTTCTCGCCACCACCTTTTTTTGGAAATTTTTTATTAAATTGAAAAATGTAATGATTATATTAATTTTTGGATTTTTTTGGAATCAGGCAGCACCGCAAGTGGACGACGTTTGCCCGGGGGAGCAAAGGCATGCATCGCAGACACTGTTAGAGCAGCAAAACAATGCGTTGTACAGACTCCTGTTCGATGACAGCACCGAGAACTACTTCACCCATCTTGAACGAGCGCCTCACTTCACCGACCATGCGCCGTGCGTTCGGAGAAGTACGAGTTCGTCCTGGTGCGGTTTCCGGGCACTGGAGTCGAGATGCCGTGGCTCCCTGCGTTGCAAAGCACCACAACATTCGCGATAGATGGATGTTACTGGACATTTCAATGCTGGTAAGCGAATTTGGCAACAACGGCAGAAGAAACAACAAAAAACAACGGCGGTGGAAGGCGGGACGAAAACGGAAATGGAAGAGGAGGGGAAAAATGGAGGACGAGGGGACGAAAACGGAGAAAATGGAGGAGGAAGAGAATTAAAATAAAAGCATAAATAAATACAAACTAATATATTGAAATATTATTAAAAATTAATAAATATCCTGAAAATGGTTCTGTAAAAAAGAGACATAAATTATTCACTAGAATTGGAAACAATTATAGATTTTACATTAATAACCAAAATTAGAAACAATAAATTAAAAGTAATTAAAATGAAAAAACACCAATTAAGCAAAGATACCCTAATTCATTTAAACCTTGAGCTTTTGTAGTATTTTTTCATAAAGATTAATATAAAAATAAATCATCATAATTATTAATTTTATAATACAAAATAAAATAAAAATAATAGTAACAATTCTTTTCTAAAATAATAAGGTCGAATGCTTTCCTTTTAAGTGTATATAAGGCCTAATTTCAAATTAATACAAATTGTAATGTGAAAAAATTCTAAAGGTATATAAATTTAATAAATTGCATAAGAATTAGATTAAATAATATATTAAAAAAGCGTTTAGATCTTTTATAAAATTATAATAACTTAATATATTAACACCATCAGCATACCATAATTTTAAAGGTGTATAAAAAGGAAACGATTTGTCATTCAAATAAAATCATTAGCATTCAAACAAAGGAATTATGAGTTTTGTAGTAGTTCAACAATGACTCAGGATTGCAGCATAACCTAATGCATCGTCGATACAATGAGAAAATAAATTAACAAATAATTAATACAAAGTTTCTACTCGAGAAAAAAATTTTTTAAATCACAAAAATGAATTATAGTTATGATTATATACTATAAAAATTTTATATTTCAATTGATTAAGCAAAGAGATTTTACAAAAGTAATAATGATCGAATTCAACAATAAATATACGAATTATTTTAGGAATAAATCTTTAATGATAAAAGTGTAAAACTTTCAAATATTTAAAAATTATAAATATAAATGGAATTTAAAGCCAACACAATCCCTTATTGAAAGCATTTAAAGTAAGCGATTAATGCCATAAAATTTTAAAACCAAAAATACTATTTAAATAATTTACCAGACATTTTTAATTTTAACAGTCGATGCGTCCAGCACATAGAGTTGTTATATATGCAAATCAATAAATAAAATTTTTTCCGCAAAATTAATTTTTTTAAATGTATAATTTTTTTCACTGAATTTCTTTTTAGAATAATTGAACTTTGAATATACAAAATACAATCAATAAAATTAATCAAAAAAATATTTTATATAGCATAAATGAAATGATAAATAAACATTAATTTAAAAAAAGCAAAACGAATATCAAAATTAAAATAATTATAAAAACTAATTAAAAAGAAAAGATCCACCTGAGAAAAATAATACAACAACCCATTAATCATTATAATAAATTAAAGGACCGACTCAAAAAAAATGGAAAGCATGGATCAGTAGAAAAGACAAAATTACTTAAGAGTTGTCGCGCAATTTATATTGTTATTTATTTTTTCGTCATAAAAATATATTATGAATTCTAATAAATACGCATTACGGTAAATTAATATAAAACTAAAAGAAAATTTAGTTAATAATCTAAAAATAATAATTTTTGACGAGCATCACATTATATGCAATTATGATTTAAAATAGTAAATATGCATTAATAAAAATATTTTACCGACATTGAATTAATTTTTGGCAATAAAGTTATAAAAGTGATTCATTTATTTTATTTTATGAAAAAGTCAAAAATGAATCGAAATATGTAAGACGAACATTGTAAAATACAATAATAAATTTCAATATAAAAAAACGATACATTGTGCAATGTTTTTTGAACAATCTTCACAATATTATAACAAGATAAATAAAGATATTAGTTAAAAAAACTGGAACTTTCAAATGTCGGGTCCCTAAATGTCGGGTTGCAAAATGTCCGTGGTTTTCTTAAGTGTCTTTTGCTCAAATGTCGTTCGGTCCCCAAATGTCGGGTCCCCAAATGTCGGGTCCCCAAATGTCGGGATCCCCAAATGTCGGATCCCCAAATGTCGGGTCCCCAAATGTCGGGATCCCCAAATGTCGGGTCCCCAAATGTCGGGTCCCCAAGTTGCAAATCCCCAAAAGTCGGGTAGCCAAGTGGTTCTCTCTGTCGCACTCTTTTGTTTCTTTGTTCATTTGCCGACGGCATATTTTCGTGAGGAGTTTCCGACAAAGGCTCTTTTTCTGTTTGCAAACTTTTTATTTTTATTTTGACCATTTCTGTCCTTATATAAAGTTTTTTTCAATTTTAGCAAACACTCCGCAAACAACAAAAACAGTCATTGGCACGACTTAAAAAGTTGAATATTTTAATTTTTTTTTCAAATTTTGGTTTTTTCAATCCACCGCGCCAATTGACTCATCAAGTGAGTACGAGGAGCCTCTGCAGCCGCCGCCACCCAAGAGGGCAACGTTGCCGACAATGGCAGCTCGGCAAAAGGTGAATTTTTTTTTTGGAAATTTTTTATTAAATTGAAAAATGTAATGATTATATTAATTTTTGGATTTTTTTGGAATCAGGCAGCACCGCAAGTGGACGACGTTTGCCCGGGGGAGCAAAGGCATGCATCGCAGACACTGTTAGAGCAGCAAAACAATGCGTTGTACAGACTCCTGTTCGATGACAGCACCGAGAACTACTTCACCCATCTTGAACGAGCGCCTCACTTCACCCACCATGCGCCGTGCGTTCGGAGAAGTACGAGTTTGTCCTGGTGCGGTTTCCGGGCACTGGAGTCGAGATGCCGTGGCTCCCTGCGTTGCAAAGCACCACAACATTCGCGATAGATGGATGTTACTGGACATTTCAATGCTGGTAAGCGAATTTGTTTCAACTTTTGAAATTGGTCAGCGAAAAATCCCATCAATTTGAGGGGCCAAGATTACGCATTCGACAGCGCATGTAATTGCTTTATTCACTCCTTGGTGTTTTTAATTTTAATTTATGACAATTTTTAGTAGTCTATATTCTATTCAGTTTTAGCATTTATTTTCTACGTAGTCTTGTTATTTATTTGGATATTATTCATATCGCTAAAATTATTATATTTAAAATTTAATTTTACGTCAGCTATTATGCAAAATTTCTGAGTTTTCTTCAACATTCGTAGCAATTTGGCGATCTCTATTTTTACGTTCTGCCAAATAAGGTTTATTTTATCAATTTTTACAAAATTTTAAATCTTATGAAAATTATTTTGCTTTACTCTAAGCTTCATTTTAATTTTGTTAATTATTTTGAAATTATGAATATTTTTCTTGCATTTTCGCTTAATCTCAAAGCCATTGAAAAATAATTTAAGGTATAAAAACAAATTTTGGGCAAGACGCCAAAATAGTCTAAAATAGTTTTTCTAAATTTATTTAGGCTTTAGGTGATAAAATAATAACTTGAAAATTTTTGCGAATAAATCGAAAACTAGCTTAACATCAGAAAAAAACGTTTTTCAGGCTTTTCAGGCCACTATGTGGTCAGGAAAAAATAGAAAAAACTAAAAATAACATCCCGAGGTCATTACAATAAATTTAACAAGAAAATTTTTTATATTTTAATTATACAATAAAGAATTTTTTTGTAATTTTTAACTAATTCATTAATTTTGATATTTATGTATTTTGTTTTTTAATATTATTATTTGCTTATTTTGTAATATACTTTACGCAATAATAAATCTCATTCCATTCAAATATTTTTGTTAATTTTCAAAGCGAATTTTGTTCTTAATTTTTTTGATTGTTATAATATTAATTTATTTGATAGACTTGCATATGAACTTAATATTGGCTCTGCTTTATCTTTCGTTTGTGGTCAGTCCAAACGTTTTACGGATGAAATTTGAAGCGCCTTCTTGTCAAGATAGAAATGGGACGATGATGGTTTAAATTGTTTTGTAGCATTTATGCGCAAATCTGTGTCTTGTCTCTTGCCGCACTAGTGGAGTAAATTATTGATTGTAATGAAGTATTATTTCTTAATTGTTTTATGCGTAAATTTTTTAAATACAAAATTAACTAGCAATATTTACTTATAATTTGTATTTTTCACATTAATTTTATTCCTTTTTTATTAAATTTTTTACATATATTTATTATTGTTAACTTTATCTCTGGAAATATCTTCTTTATAAATTGGCAAAATGCTTTAAAATTTATTAAATAACACTTTATTTTAACAATTAATTAATAGGTTTGGCTTCAACATAAAATGTACTACGATTTTTTGATCAATTTTTTCACACTCTTATAAACTTTAATTTTTTTTCTATTTATCTTGATTATGTTAGAACATTTGTGTCGCAGATCATAAGTACGTCATTGGTTGAGACTCAGTTATTATTTAGTTAATGTGTAGGTTTTACATTATTTACCTATTTATAATAACAATTTAATCACTGCTTTGGGTATAATTTATTTATGGTTTAATAAGATGCTGATTAGAATGTTTATACTCTTAACAGGAAATTTTACTTTTATTATGTCAGATTCTCGTATACATTTAGTTAAGTATATTGCTTAAATTCAAATATTCATACTGAAACAATTAATTCTAATTCTTTTAATTTTGTAATTATGAGATTTCTTCACAATACTTTTTTCATTACCAAAACTAATTGCATCTTGTCAGTATGATATAGACCATTATTAAATTTTGTTCTAACTTTATGGATTGTTTTAACATTATCCATTTGTAAAATTTGTATTGCATTTAATATTTTCACCCGTTATAATTAGATTACTGAATGTCTAATTCTAATTTAAAATAAAACTATTTCATGAAAAAATTGCATTATCGTTTTCTTTAAAGCAATTATATTTTTTTTTTATTTAAGACTGACCGTCTGATGTTTTATAATTAAATTTTTTAAAAGAATTTTTGTTATATTATGTATCATGATAGTGATATATTTTGAAAAATATCGATATAATTTCATTATTTGCTTTTCTTTTTCACTACATTTTAGTAGGTCTAAAATTCAATTTTTCAATTTTTATATACTAATCAAATATATTAATTTTCATATTTATTTGTTTTTTTAAATCTTAATTGAATTCAAATTGATAAAATTTATTGTGTCATTTGATGAAAATGAATTGAACTTTTGATATTTATTAATTTAAAATTTTACTTAAATAACTTAAATAAAACGCCTTAATAAGGTTGAATAATGTTCTTAAAGAATAAATCAAAAGTTTAATGTTTTAATAATTTGCATCTTTTAAATGATTTGATAATTCTAGGATTAAACTGATATTGTACGACCAAGTCGAGCGGGTATTTTTTGCGCTGCATTACCGTTCAGTGTTTTGTTAATGCTTGCTGATATTTCCATAGTTCTTATATTTAATAAATATATTGTATTCGCAATTAGTTTGTAGAAAAATTAAAATTTTAGATATTCTTTATTCTTATTGAAAGTTGATGTTTATTTAAATCCATTTGGAAATAATTAAACTGAATGTTTTTAATTTTAGAGTTTTTTTTATTTATGTCGATATTGTTAATAGATTTTGCCCAAAGAGGGAGATTTTTGCCAAAAATTTTAACTTTACACGCTTTTAAGCTGAAATCCAAGCACGTACGATCCACAAATACGAATGTGAGCCCCGGTTTAATGTAAATTTCTTAATATCTTTTAAAAACAAAATTTAAAACATTTTTCATACCCACTAAAACAAAAAATATTTGTTTTTAATATAGTTATTTGGTGTTAATTTATTATGTTGTCAAAGTCTCAATCTTTATTTAGTTTATAAGGTAACTTCTGCTTTTTAATATAAATAATTTTTGTTCAACTAAATAATATATTTTATTGTATTTTATCAATATATCAACATTTATTTAAAACTTATTTCTATTTTATTTTATTTAAATTTTATTAAATGAAAATTTTATGTTTAGTATTAAATATTTTGACAAAACTATTATTATTGTAAACTATCTCTAAAAAAATCATATATGGCAATATTATTAAATATTTGTATATTTTAGATAGTTTTTATTTTATGTATTTGCGGATTACGACTTTACCAATTCTTATAGTTCCAATGTGTTGAAAATTATCACTGGGAAAATGTGACACATATATTTATAAATAATAATGTGCCCGTTTCTCGGCTTCCATACGGCGCTCCTATATGCGTTTATAATTAATTGAATAAATTCAAATATGTTGAATAAAACTTTTAGTTCAATTCCTTTGTTTTAATTTTTTTCAGGTTTTATTTCTAAAAAATGAAAAATTTATTGCTTTTTTATGCGAAATAATTTGCTTCATTCTGCGTAAAATATTCTTTCATATAACCATGCAAATTTTTTTAATAATGTGATTATATGATTACAAAAAAGTTTGTTTATTTTTTGTTATTTAAAATTTATAAAACTATATTAAAAGACGTCATTATTAGTAATTAAAAATACGTTGTGATATATAAATCATGGTCTTATTATTAAAAATTTTTTAAAGAAAATCTTTGTTAAGTAATTCAAAATTTCTGTTTGATGAAGATAATTTTTCTTAAATGAATTATAAGATTATGAAGTTGTTAATTAATTCAATTTAAACATTAAAAAATAAATTTTATTGATGATTCTAATCGTTTCAAGCGAAACCCTAAATTTTGTATAACTAAATATATGTGTCCTTTAATAAATGTAAACTCTTTGACTATCTAGAATTGAGAATCTTTTTTCCGAGATATGTAAAATAGTAAATAAGGTAAATTTAAAGCAATAATACCTTTTCAAAAATAATATTAAATTTATTCATTTATAAAACAAATAAAATATAAATTAACAATTACTCTCGTTACCAAAATATAATTACCTGAAAGAGTTATATTTATAACGGTTTAATTGTCTTTAAAGAATTAATTTTCTTTTTGTTAATATAACTTTTTAATATGAAAATTTGTCAAATTTTTTGTATATCCCAAGTTTAAATATTATTCAAATTTAAAAAAAATAAAAATTCATTCTTGCAACAGTTTAGAAACTTATGAAAGTCTTAACTGTCAAGAATACAAGTAATGCTTACGCTTGTTCTATTTAATATAATACAACTCAAATAAGCTTTTAAATGAAAAATATGCAACCAAAAATTAATACAAACATTAAACAACAATTGTTAAATTGTAATTTTAGATAAACAGGAAAATTCAAATCGTAAAACAAACAAGATTCTTCTCCATAATCTGAATAATAGAAAGGCATATATGCATAAATTTTAATGAATACATCTGTATAAGTAAGTTGAATTTTTTTAAAATATTTTAAGAAAAACATCATAGAAATTATAAAAATTTTATATACAAATCATTTTAAAAATTGTTTATAAAATACTAATATATTATAAAAATATTGGTTATGAATATGTTTATAAAATATTAAACATTAATAGAAATGATTGATGAAATGAATCAACTTGAGTAATTGATATATTAATATGCGGAATTATAATACAAAATGAATATACATTCTAATAAATTGACTGGAAAGACAGACTATTATCGGGCACAATAAAACAAGAACAATTAATTTGTCTTTACTGTTAAGAACTTCCAGAGAAGCGAAACACAATTACTTAGATGAGAATCTGAACGATTGAAAACAGATTCTTATTCATATAAGAAAAATATATAAATTAATTAATTCTTAATTAATTATTTGAATAGTTGTTGTTAAACCAATTTAAATTTAAATTCATTAAGCAAATCAAAAATATACTTTCATACTAATGACAAGAATTATTTGCAGTACCATTTAAAACTGTTTGTTGTAAATTAAATGAAATTTTTTTTAAAAAAGAAACCAAAAACAAAAATAAGACAGTTTAATATTTACAAGAAATTATCAAATAAATCCATGAAGATTATTAATTAAACAAAAAATTGGCATATCTTCTTTTATTTGTAGTAGGGTTCGGACCCCGTGGGCGGGGGTGGCTTTTCGCGGGGGCGGGGGATGGCAGGGGTCAGAGTCGCGGGGGCGGGGACGGGGGCACGAAAATTTCGCCCCCGCGGGGACGGGGGCGGGGGTTTGGTTTGAATTACTCCAAAAAATCTCACAAAAAAAATTATTTTTATGCATGATGTTTCTCATAATTATTTGGCCTCGTTATCATTATTTTCATCATCTTTTTCATCTTCATCAATATCATTAGATGGTCCCAAAAATAATTTGTTCATGTTTGCTTTGATGATCAACAAGTTTTGAGCCATTTCACCAGAAAGCCTTAAAATTAAATTTTTTATTAAGGCACAAAATGTTAAAACCGATTTCTAAGCGAATTTGCGTAAAGGAGCCCCGCTTTCGAGAAGACACGTTCACTACAAACAGAAGTAGCCGGTGTTGTGAGAAAAATCCGTGCCAGCCTTGCCAATTCTGGAAATTTTGGTGCGTTGTCGCGCCACCAACAAAAAACATCAGCGTCAATTGCCGGACGAACAATGGCCTTGTAATGAGCCAATTGTGATTCAATTTTGGAATTGAGATCAGCATTAATTTCTCCCGAAAGTGTTGATGGAATTGACCCGGCACCTGGCGATTTAGGAGTAACCCAAATGTCATCTTAAATTCAATAAAATCAAAAAAATTGCTAAAATTTCGAACATCGAACACTCTCATCGCTGCTTCCACCTTCGTCCAAAGCACTCAAATCGACGTTATCATGGTGAACTAAGCCAGAAAAGGCGGCATTTTGATCATCCAACTGCTCATCATCGACCGACACATTTTTTTGGCCCTCAACTGAATTCAAAAAATTAAAATTAAAAATAAATATTCATGGACTTGATTTGGCAAAATTTTTCAATTCTTCCTCAATATCTGGCCATAAGTTTTTACGCCAAATGTTTTCATCATACGCAAATCGTGGGTCAAGAATAGTTGCAATTTGAAGCGCTGTGTTATGTGCCAAATTAGAAACACGGCGATCGATTGCATTTGCCAATGAATTCGCAAGAAATTGAACTGATGAGTTGAATGGTGTCAAAGCGAGAAAGTCACGGATTTTTTTTAGAGTTGGGATAACTGATGAAGCGATGGATATCAAAATTGACTGCATCAATTCTCGGTAAATCATTAGAAATTTTTTCGACTTTTGCCCGCTTAACCGTTCGAATTTCTGAATGCATTCGATCAAACTCAAGCGCAAGGATTGCTTTTTTTGCTGGCGAAATTGAGAAAGCATTGCATAGGTAGAATTCCACCTGGTGGGGACTGACTAAAATTTAAAAAATCACGCCATGTTCATTTTACTGTTTTTACCATGATCAGTTTTGTTGTTTTTTGACCCTGTTCATTTTGCTTTTTCCGAAATAATGCAGCTCCTTTTGTAGTACGGCACTCTTTCACCCATTCTCTCACTTTTTCGATCAGATCAGATAATTTCGGTTCTTTCAAAACATCACATATTGTAAGATGCAAAAAATGGTTAACACATTGAAAGCTAAACAATATTTTTAAATATTTTACCAATTATATTTTACCTTTCAATTTCTAATATTCGGCATGTTTTGATCATGTTTTTGCGTCATCTCTGACCATCATAACCAATGCGAGTCTGAATAATATCTCATTCTAAATAGTGGCTGACTGTCAAACCTCAAAATTAGGGTATGCACGTTGCGTTAATTTTAGAAGAATTGAATTTTCAAAAACTGAAAAGGCGCAGTTTTGTTGGACAATAAAATTAGTCAACATTTCCTCAACTTCCTTTTGCTAGTCATGTTTTTTAAGTAAAAAGGAATCAATTGTCTGAATTTGTTAAATAAATAAAATAGCCTAGTAGTATATGGCCCAATATCCGGCCCCAAATTCCGCCCCCCCTGGGCAGAGAGATGCGCATTCACTATAGGAGAGAGGAGAGAAACAGAGAAAAAGAGTAAAAAAATATGCGCGAGAAAACAAAGAAAAGTACCACTTAATCCTGTGTAAATCCTTAATCCGTTGTAAACCCTTGCCCCCCAGGGCAGAGAGATGCGCATTTGAAAAAAACTTAAGAAAAATGATCGGAATAAACCCCCTCGGTTCTCTTTTGATCTTCGAAAATTAATAGTGCGGGAAATAAAGGACTATGAAAAACCGTGAAATAATGGTTTTAAATTAGTAATTTTTTTGCAATAATTTTTAATCACGAAATATTAAAAATATTTATATTGGGATAAATGTTTTTTAATTCGGTAATAAATTTTTTTCAAATCATTCTATATCCGTTTTTTCATGTGAGGAATTAACAATTAAAAAGGATAGTTTGCTGGGACTATTCCTCCCACTAAGCAGTATTTTGTCCTATGGTATTTTTATTGCGGAAATAAAGGACTATGAAAATGCACGATTAAATTAATAAATAAATTCTTTTCAAATCTATCCCATATTGGAATTCATACATCTGATGAATTCACAATTAAAAGGCTTGTATTTTGGGACTCCTTCCATTAATCAATAAACCTCACACCCAATACCGAAAAATTATAATATGAATAAATGAAAAGGGGCTGGGGGCTATAAGGACGGGGGGGCGCAAAAAATTTTTCTTTTTTCGAGAAAAAATATTGCTTTGGAAAATATTTCGCAAATTGAATTTTAATTCAAATTTACCAATAAAATATTTATTTTATATGTTGATGGGCAAGTGCCCATGGGGCTGGGGGCTGATGGGTGGCCCATTATTCCGCCCCAAATTTGGCCCCTCCACCCCACCCCTCCGCCTTTCCCCTTGAATCACCGATAAAGGATGATATACCAATCGTACAATACAAATAGGTAAAAAATTCGCTGAAATTTGGGGCTATGATCAAAAGAGGTGAAAAAACATTAGGAAATAGGTGAAATATCCTGATGAAATCAGGTGAAAACCAATAGGTGACATGTGAAATGTCCTGTGATAAGTGGTGAAAATAGGTGAAAAACATTTGGAAACAGGTGAAAAAAGGGTCATAGCATGCGATAGCAGGTGAAAAAAGGGCAGAACAGGTGAAAAATATTGTCATAACAGGTGGTAAAAAAGGCATGGATGGGGTGAAGTCTTTTGATGCTGCCGACTATCCTAAGCCTATTGGACTCCTCCTACGATGTTGCCGCCAACCAAATCCAATCAGCAGCCAATATCTTGTATTATAGCGACATATAGTATACCCGTTGGGACAGGTAAAAATTAAAAGTTTATTTTAAAAAATATATTTTTTAGGATTTAACCCTTTGGATTATTGTGAAATTAAAGAGTTAGGGAGAATTTGTGTCAAAAATATGGACAATTTTTGTAAGTTAAACAAAAAATAATTTAGCACCAAAAAATTTTAGGTTTATTTTATGCCTTGGTTTTAAGCAGATTTTATCAATTAATTAACAAAAATGACGAAGAGAAAATTTCGATGGATCAATTTCGGAAAATTATAAAGAATGAACAGAGACAAAGCGAAGCAGTAAAAAAATTAATTATTGATGCTAAAATTAATATGAATGAAAAAACCTATGGTTTAATTCATTTGCAAATCGTTCAGGATTTTTGGGTAAGTAAAACTTAAAATTTTAAGGATTAATATTTAAAAAAGAATAAATTTTAGGACTCTAAATTTCCTGGGAAATACCGGATTGTTGCTTTTCAAGGGATGTTGGACTTCGCCCAATTTTTAAGGTAATGGCCCCCGCAAATATAATGTGTGCATTTTTCACGATAAAAGTCATTGGGATGGTGGGTTTATATATTTTTTTGGTAATAAAAACATTTTTTAGGAATAAAAGTATTGGACAATTTTTTTCTATTAAAAATAAATATTGTATAAGCTGTGAAAAAACCTATCAAAGAGAAGAAAAACATAGTTTGGAGTGTGAAGAGAGGTGCAAAAAATGCTGCAGAATAGGTAAAAATAAAATAGTAATTTTTTTTACTGGAAAATTAATGATTTTGTATTAATAATTTTTTTTCGCAAATAATTTTTAAACACGAAATATTAGAAATAATTTTATTGGGATTTTTTTAGTTCTGTAAAAAAAATTTTTTCTCTCATATCCGTTTTTTCATGTGATGAATAAACATCGAGTACACGTCAGACACAAAAAATAAACATGAATGTGGTAAGTTTGGGAACTGTACAGATAAAAAAAACTTTATTGGGAATTTAACAGAAAAATTATTATTTAAATTAGAAAAGATAATTCATATATTTTAAAAGTGGAACATAAAAAAATGGTGAGAGTGCGCGAAAAAAATGCTAAACAAAATTTATATGAAAAATGTCGGATTTTTTAGTTTTTAGAGCGGGAAATAAAATTATTTAATTTTAAAACCTTGATGACTACAGATAATTTTTTAAAAAAAGTTGTGGGGAATGGAAGATATAATATGATAAAAAATGTAAAATCCGCGCGGATAGTGGGGAGGTGAAATTAAAATTTGTGAAATTTGTGGGACGGGACCCCGTCATTTAAAATGGTGTAGTAAAGATGGAGTGGATCCGTTAAATTCTTTTGTTAAATGGATTATTAATTTGAGAATCAAAAGTAATTAAAAATTAAGGAATATAATAAATATAAAAAAATTGAATTTATAAAATCTTATAAGAAAAGAGAAAATAACAATAATTCGAAATAATTGTTTAAATAGTTTAATTAGATTGAATATTTGAAAGATTGTTGTGTTCGGAACACATTATTTTTGCAGTTATTATTTTACTTTAATTTTTTAATTTGAACTTGAATAATGATATATTTAAAATAATAAGTATTAACACGTAATTTACAACCATTTGTGCTACCAAATTTCAAATTTACTTTATTTAGAGTTTTTTAAGGAATTAAGATTTTTTAAATTTTAATCCCTTCTATATGGAATGTAAAATATTTCATTTAATTGTCGATGTATAATAGGGTGTATAATATATTTCATAAGACTTATTAATTTTGGACTGTCCCCTACGGTAGGGTGTAAAGAATATTTCTCGCTGAGAAAATAACAATAATACGAAATATTTAATGAGAATGTGAGAAAAAATAAATATTTGGAAAATAGGTATGAATTTTCGGAAAACTGTTTTATTTTCAACCATCTGTTTCAGGATTCCAAACTTTGTTCTCATTTTCTCCAAAGATTTGTCCTCTTTTCGAGGCCTAAAAATCAAAAAAAATTTTGGAAAGGAATCTCACCAATAAAATATTGATCACCTCAAATGAATTAGTGAAAAAATTGAAAATGGAAAAATTCGATAACTAAATGACAAACTGACAACGCACAATTTTTGGGCAAAAGCAACTAAAGTAAAGAGCTTTTATCTCCGTTTTAAATCAGGCTAAGAAAAAAAGTTTTGCGGTAATGAAAATAAATGAATTATGTACAAAAAAATGAAAAATAATGAAAAAGACAGGGATTTTTAGGGGGTTGAGTTAACTGAAAAAACAATTTTTTTTGTATTCAAAATTCAAATTTGGCGCGCTAAATGACCCAATTATTTCCCCAAATCCTGCCAGTGCTGACTCAGCTGTCATTTATAAAATGATTGATGGCCAAAAATGCGCATTTTGGACCTAAAAAATGACACGTGACTGGTCATGTGACCGAATTATTTCGAAATGCAATGCACCGCGCGGAAAATGAGTCAGCTGTCAAGGAAAAATGCCCCAACTGTCAATGAAATATGCGGACAACAGCTGGACCCATTCATCCCGTGCCAGGCGTTCCGCCTATCACATGAGCCCTCCGGGGCCGCTATAAAAGCCGCAATTGCGCAAAAAATTTTTCTTTTTTCGAGAAAAAATATTGCTTTGGAAAATATTTCGCAAATTGAATTTTAATTCAAATTTACCAATAAAATATTTATTTTATATACAAAAAAAGTCCAATAAAAAAAAAACAAAAAAATGTCTCAGGCGCAAAAAAAATTCCTGACCGTCCCGGCTGAAAAAAGAAAAGAAAGAAATATAAAAAATTATTTCAAAAAAAATATTAACGAAATACAATTAACAGAAAATAATTATGTCGAAATTTCTTCGACTGAAAGATCAATGCCTAATTATGGGATACAAGAAAATACAATAAGATTTATTTTTAAAAACCCAAAAAAAGAAAACCGTAAAGAAATGTCAGAAAATTTCAAAAAAATAATAGAAAATATGATTAAAAAATCAATGCTTAAAAAAAGAATGGGGTGGAAAATCCAGCGGATTTCAATTGATTTGTATTGTGAAATATTGACCGACCCCATAATTTTGCCGGCCCGGGACCCAAAAATGAATACGGCGGACACCGTTTTACATGAGATATTTCGGATCAACCAATCGTATACAGAATTCGATTTGTTGCAGCAGCCAATATCTTGTATTATAGCGACATATAGTATACCCGTTGGGACAGGTAAAAATTAAAAGTTTATTTTAAAAAATATATTTTTTAGGATTTAACCCTTTGGATTATTGTGAAATTAAAGAGTTAGGGAGAATTTGTGTCAAAAATATGGACAATTTTTGTAAGTTAAACAAAAAATAATTTAGCACCAAAAAATTTTAGGTTTATTTTATGCCTTGGTTTTAAGCAGATTTTATCAATTAATTAACAAAAATGACGAAGAGAAAATTTCGATGGATCAATTTCGGAAAATTATAAAGAATGAACAGAGACAAAGCGAAGCAGTAAAAAAATTAATTATTGATGCTAAAATTAATATGAATGAAAAAACCTATGGTTTAATTCATTTGCAAATCGTTCAGGATTTTTGGGTAAGTAAAACTTAAAATTTTAAGGATTAATATTTAAAAAAGAATAAATTTTAGGACTCTAAATTTCCTGGGAAATACCGGATTGTTGCTTTTTCAAGGGATGTTGGACTTCGCCCAATTTTTAAGGTGAATGGCCCCCGCAAATATAATGTGTGCATTTTTCACGATAAAAGTCATTGGGATGGTGGGTTTATATATTTTTTTGGTAATAAAAACATTTTTTAGGAATTAAAAGTATTGGACAATTTTTTTCTATTAAAAATAAATATTGTATAAGCTGTGAAAAAACCTATCAAAGAGAAGAAAAACATAGTTTGGAGTGTGAAGAGAGGTGCAAAAAATGCTGTAGAATAGGTAAAAATAAAATAAGTAATTTTTTTTACTGGAAAATTTAAGGCTTCGGTTTCCCGTGCCCCCCCGAGAGAAAAACTTTAAATTGCGAAAATTGAACAGAACCTTTTTTAATGCGAAATGTTATGAGCATCATAAAATAAAAATATGTAGAATATATCAAAAATGTAAAAAATGCCAGATCGAGTACACGTCAGACACAAAAAATAAACATGAATGTGGTAAGCCCTAAAATAAAAAAAAATAAAAAATTTAATTTGCAAATATTTAGAGGAAAAGCATTGCAGAAAATGTCATTTATTTCACGACCCGAAAAAAATGTGTTTTATGCAGAAACTGAAAATTAGGAAAATGGCGCCATATAGGATAGTCGCTTATGATTTGGAGTGCACGGTAATTAAATATTGGGACAATAAACACATTTTATTATTTAGACGAATACTATTCTGAATGAAAACTTATTGAGAAAAGAAACGATTCATAAACCTAATTTTATTAGTGCGAGATTGACATGTTCGAATTGTGAGAGTGAAATTAAAATTTGTGAAATTTGTGGGACGGGACCCCGTCATTTAAAATGGTGTAGTAAAGATGGAGTGGATCCGTTAAATTCTTTTGTTAAATGGATTATTAATTTGGAAAAATATGAAACGTATGCATACGCTCATTTTAGCGGTAAGAATAAAATGAATTTAAAAAGGATTAATTCCCATTTAGGAAGATATGATTCGCACTTTGTTTTGCGCGAACTTGCGAATTTAGGACATAAACAGCCTGAATTAACGATTGCAGACTTAAAAATTTTCGAAATTAAATTTAGAAAAGGTGAAAAATTCTCGAAAATTCATTTTCGCGACAGTTGGCTTTTAATGCAAAATAAATTGGCAAATTTACCAAAAACATTTGGTTTGGACTGTGAATCAAAATTGTATTTTCCCCACCAATTTAATAAGGAGGAAAATTACGGTAAAAGAAGGTACAAAACAATAAAAATATCCTTTTTAGGCAAAATATTGACTACCCTCCCGCCCTTTGAGGATTATTTCCCCGATGAATTAAGTGAAGATGAATATGAAAAATTCAAAAAATGGTATTATGCGAATTATAATAACGGGTTTATTTTAGGTTAGTTTAAAAATTTTTAATTGAACTGTTTAATATTTTAGAAGAAAAATTGGATGAATATTGTTCTAATGACACGGATATTTTGATGAAAGCGCTTATAAAAATGAGAAAAATATTTATAGATATAACACAAGATAAGGAAACTCCAAATGGGATTGATGTTTTGAGAATATCGACGACAATTGCGTCTTCATGCATGAAGTAGGGACCAAAATAAATGAAAATAAATATTAATCTTTTTAGCATTTTTCGGGCCAAATTTTTAAAAAATAATGAAATTTTACCAATTATTCCTGAGAGTGGGTTTGAGCCTAAAGATAGTCAGAGCAACATAGCGATAAAATATTTTGAATGGATTATGCATCGGGACGGGGTTAAAGCGAGGCATGCCGGAAATGGGGGAGAAATTATGCTTTTTGGCGACAAAAAATTAAAAATTGATTGTATAATTGGGGCGCAAAAGAGAATAATTGAATTTCAGGTGAGAGTGTGATTGAAGTAGTGAGGGATTACAAATAAATGATTGCAGAGAGAGAGAGAGAGTAATCGGGGTGATCAGAGTAAGAAGTGTGTGATATTGAGTGATCAGAAGCTGCCAGAGTGGGAGTGAGTGATCAGAAGATGATAAGTAGGATTGAGTGATCATAATATGATCAGACTAGGACAAAGTGACCAAAAGTGATCGGGATCAAAAATTATCAAAATGATCAGATAAACATGTGCGAATGCGTGTGAATCATCGGAAAGAGAAAATATACTCAGAAAATGATCAGAGTGAGAATGAGTGATCAGAATGATCAGAAGATGATCAGAGTGCGAATGAATGATCAAAATAACAAGCGGCCCCTATATCTTAATGATTTGTAGGTGTTGTGATGGGGCTTGTGAGTGAGCATGTGTTTGTGTATGAGTGATCGTGTTAATGTGCTTATGCGTGCACGTGCATGTGTGTATGCGCATTTACATTTAGATGTGCATGTGTGTGCGTGTATGTGCGTAGGTGCATGCGGGCGTGCGTGCGTGGGTATGTGTGTGCGTGCGTGTGTGTGTGCATGCGTGAGTGTGTGGTGTTGTTAAAATTTTGGTGCAAAGTGCATGTGATGTGCCTGAAAGTGTAGGTGCAGGTGGTTGTTAAGTGCAAATGTGTGCGTGTTTTCGGTGCAGGGCAGACACAAGATTAGGTGAAAAGTGTGTTATGTGCACGCGTTTTGGGTCTAGGCAGGTATGTGTGGGTGTGTCAGGTACAGGTGCAAGTGTGTTTCTTTGCAACTGCAGGTGCAAATACAAGTTAAATGCAAATGCATGTGGTTGTGTGTGTGCTATGGCGTAGGTAGGTGTGTGTGGGTGTGTCAGGTGCAGGTGCAAGTGTGTTTGTTTGCAGGTTCATGCGTTCAGCGTATGTGCAAATGCTGTGCGTGTGAGTGTATTTGTGCAATGTGTGAGTGTCTGCATGTGTAGGTGCAGATACGTAAGGTGAAAATGCATATGTGTGAGTGTATTTTTGGTGCAGGCATGTGTGTGTGTGTGGTCAAATGCAGGTGCAAGTGTGTTTGTTTGCATGTGCATGCGTTCCGTGTACGTACATGCGTGCGTTCTCATGTGGTGTTGTGCAAAGTTAATGCAAAGACAAGTGCGATGTGTGTGCCTGGAAGTATAAGTGTAGGTGCATGTCAGGTGCAAATGTGTGTATGTCAGATACAGGTGCAAGTGTGTTTGTTTGCAGGTGCAGGTACAATTGTTGTTTTGGTATGTAATTGTAGGTATTCATGTCCAAAAGATAGGTACCAAAAAGCAAAATACACATAAAAATAAGGAGTTTCATATATTTTTTGCAAAAAAATGAAAATATGGTAAAAAGTAGAAATGAATATATAAAACAAAAATGATCAAAAATGCAAAAATAAAATGAATAAAAATAAAATTTTAACAAAAATTTATTATAATTTAAAATCTCCGGCAAGTTTCGCTGGGATTCAAAAAATTTTAAATGAGGCCAAAAAGATTGACCCGGAAATTACGACTTTAAATTTTAATAAATGTGTTTTTTATGCATCCAAAGTGAACGTCTCCAATTAAGGAAGGGAGCTTTTTAGGGTAAAAAAGCAATACCGAGTGGCTTCCACACCGATTGGCAGTGTGATTTATGCATATTTGACCAGTTGAAAAAGCATAACGACGGTTACAAATATCTGTTGGTATGCATCGACGTGCTGAGTCGAATGATCTTCAGTGCACCGGCCAAGTCAAAGAAGAGTGAGGACATGATTGAGGCTTTTGATCGGGTGTTCGAAAAGTCGAAAATTATCCCGATGAAAATATATAGCGACAGCGGACTCGAGTTTCAGGCTGGAAAAATGAAAAAATATTTTGAAAAAATTTATTATCAAAAATGTGATGTATAGTCCTGATCTTCACGCCGGAGTCGTTGAAAGGGCAAATCGACAATAAAGGAGCGTTTGTACAGATATTTTACAAAGAAAGACACTCTACGATGGGTCGACGTAATAGATAAAATAACAACAAACATTAACAACAGTGTGAATAGGACCCTGGGGATCAAGCCAATATCTGTTACTTTTGAAAATGCAGGAATTATTTGGGAATGGTGATCTTTTGAATAAATATTTTTAAATGCTGTCTTTTATTTATTTTTTGGTTTTTTACCCTTAATATTTTTTAATGTATAAAAGAAATAAAATAACAAATAAAATAAAAAAATGGATAAACAAAAGAAGCCAAGAGGAAGGCCTCCGAAAAAAGTGGAGAAAAAAGAAACTCCTCAAAAAGAAAATTTGGAGAAGAAAGAAATTCCTCAAAAAACAAAAGTTAAAACTCTAAGACCCAAAATACAGCTTAAAGGAAGAAAAATAGAATTGGAAACAGAAAATAGTACTAATTCCGTTCCAACTAAAATAAAACTTCCTCCAATTTATGTAAGACTGTAAATTGATTGTTTATTAATTTAAAACTTTAGAAATGATTGAAAGTATTCTGATCAGGAAAGTTATAAAGATGGAAAAATATGAAAATAATAAAATTATCAATTGCGGTTGTGAATTATAAATGTGGAGGTAAAACAGAAAATTAATTGTTGATTGGTGATTAAAAATGAGAGTTTAGGAATTAATCTCATGATCAAGCAGTGAAAATGGTGAAAAATCATTGCTAAGAATGTCTAAAATGAGTAGATGTCTACGGATGCTTGGAAGTGGTGTTTATGAAATGATCAAATAAGTGTGTGAGTGATCGTGTGATTAGGGACGAGTGAGTGATTAGGAACGAGTGTGTGATCAAAAAGAGACACAGAGAGATCGGTGTGAGTGAGTGTTAACAGAGAGTAAGTGATCAGAAAATGATCAGAGTAAGAGTTAGAGGTAAGATAGTGATTGGGAACTAATAAATGATCAAAGAGAAAAAATAAGTGATCACAAGTTAGTGTGAAAGGGTATGTGAGTAAGTGATTGCGTGATCAGAAAAATAATCAGTGTGTGAGTGTTCACATGTGAGAGAGAGTG
Organism: Heterodera glycines; assembly: GCA_004148225.2. Classification (NCBI taxonomy): domain Eukaryota; kingdom Metazoa; phylum Nematoda; class Chromadorea; order Rhabditida; family Heteroderidae; genus Heterodera; species Heterodera glycines. Next base: position 18,245,121 of record CP049705.1, on the reverse strand, counting down.
ATTGGGATGAGTGTGATCATAAAGACTGAATGATTAGAAAATGATCAGAGTGAGTGAATGTAGATTAGAGTATGATTAGGAGTGAGAATGAGTCATTATAAAGTGAAAGAGTGATTACAAGTGAGAGTATGATCAAAGAGAGATAGAAGAGTTATCAGTGTGCGAGTGAGAGTGTGATTGAAGTAGTGAGGGATTACAAATAAATGATTGCAGAGAGAGAGAGAGAGTAATCGGGGTGATCAGAGTAAGAAGTGTGTGATATTGAGTGATCAGAAGCTGCCAGAGTGGGAGTGAGTGATCAGAAGATGATAAGTAGGATTGAGTGATCATAATATGATCAGACTAGGACAAAGTGACCAAAAGTGATCGGGATCAAAAATTATCAAAATGATCAGATAAACATGTGCGAATGCGTGTGAATCATCGGAAAGAGAAAATATACTCAGAAAATGATCAGAGTGAGAATGAGTGATCAGAATGATCAGAAGATGATCAGAGTGCGAATGAATGATCAAAATAACAAGCGGCCCCTATATCTTAATGATTTGTAGGTGTTGTGATGGGGCTTGTGAGTGAGCATGTGTTTGTGTATGAGTGATCGTGTTAATGTGCTTATGCGTGCACGTGCATGTGTGTATGCGCATTTACATTTAGATGTGCATGTGTGTGCGTGTATGTGCGTAGGTGCATGCGGGCGTGCGTGCGTGGGTATGTGTGTGCGTGCGTGTGTGTGTGCATGCGTGAGTGTGTGGTGTTGTTAAAATTTTGGTGCAAAGTGCATGTGATGTGCCTGAAAGTGTAGGTGCAGGTGGTTGTTAAGTGCAAATGTGTGCGTGTTTTCGGTGCAGGGCAGACACAAGATTAGGTGAAAAGTGTGTTATGTGCACGCGTTTTGGGTCTAGGCAGGTATGTGTGGGTGTGTCAGGTACAGGTGCAAGTGTGTTTCTTTGCAACTGCAGGTGCAAATACAAGTTAAATGCAAATGCATGTGGTTGTGTGTGTGCTATGGCGTAGGTAGGTGTGTGTGGGTGTGTCAGGTGCAGGTGCAAGTGTGTTTGTTTGCAGGTTCATGCGTTCAGCGTATGTGCAAATGCTGTGCGTGTGAGTGTATTTGTGCAATGTGTGAGTGTCTGCATGTGTAGGTGCAGATACGTAAGGTGAAAATGCATATGTGTGAGTGTATTTTTGGTGCAGGCATGTGTGTGTGTGGTCAAATTCAGGTGCAAGTGTGTTTGTTTGCATGTGCATGCGTTCCGTGTACGTACATGCGTGCGTTCTCATGTGGTGTTGTGCAAAGTTAATGCAAAGACAAGTGCGATGTGTGTGCCTGGAAGTATAAGTGTAGGTGCATGTCAGGTGCAAATGTGTGTATGTCAGATACAGGTGCAAGTGTGTTTGTTTGCAGGTGCAGGTACAATTGTTGTTTTGGTATGTAATTGTAGGTATTCATGTCCAAAAGATAGGTACCAAAAAGCAAAATACACATAAAAATAAGGAGTTTCATATATTTTTTGCAAAAAAATGAAAATATGTTAAAAAGTAGAAATGAATATATAAAACAAAAATGATCAAAAATGCAAAAATAAAATGAATAAAAATAAAATTTTAACAAAAATTTATTATAATTTAAAATCTCCGGCAAGTTTTGCTGGGATTCAAAAAATTTTAAATGAGGCCAAAAAGATTGACCCGGAAATTACGACCGATGACGTAAATAAATTCCTAGAAAAACAGAGAACATACACGATTCACAAACCCACCTCCCCACTATCCGCGCGGATTTTACATTTTTTATCATATTATATCTTCCATTCCCCACAACTTTTTTTTAAAAAATTATCTGTAGTCATCAAGGTTTTAAAACAAATATCTGTTGGTATGCATCGACGTGCTGAGTCGAATGATCTTCAGTGCACCGGCCAAGTCAAAGAAGAGTGAGGACATGATTGAGGCTTTTGATCGGGTGTTCGAAAAGTCGAAAATTATCCCGATGAAAATATATAGCGACAGCGGACTCGAGTTTCACCCAATAAAGTTTTTTTTATCTGTACAGTTCCCAAATGGTCAAAAATGTGATGTATAGTGCAAAAATACTAGCCTTTTAATTGTTTATTCACAAAAAACGGATATGAGAGAAAAAATTTTATTACAGAACTAAAAAAATCCCAATAAAATTATTTCTAATATTTCGTGTTTAAAAACAAACATTAACAACAGTGTGAATAGGACCCTGGGGATCAAGCCAATATCTGTTACTTTTGAAAATGCAGGAATTATTTGGGAAAGATTATTTGGAAATATAGAAACTCAAAAAAATAATAAATTCAAAATTGGTGATTTGGTCCGAATTACAAAAGAAAAGGGTATATTTGCAAAGGGTTATCTTCCGAATTTTACGGAAGAAATTTTTAAAATTTATAAAATAATTAAATCAGACCCAATCGCTTATAGAATTGAAGATTTAAATGGAGATAACATTAAGGGAATATTTTATGATGCCGAGTTGGTAAGAGTTTCGAAAAATCAAATAAATAAAATATAAAAGAACTTTGACAAAAGCAAAAAATAAATAATGAATAAAATAATTTTCTTCGTAGTTTTTGGTTTGGCAATCGGCCAAATAAATAGCGATTGTTGTTGCCTATCTAATGAAGAGAAACAACAATTAAATTCTGCTAGAAAAACCATTGAAAAATGTTTTCGGGATACATTCCGATTAAATAACGAAGCCCGCGACCAATTGTTGCGTAATTATAAGATTACGGAGGCAGAAAAAATTAAAGTTCGTCATCCTGAGGCACCGGGTATGAAAACGTGGTTCGGTAGGTTATTAGAAGGGGTGAGAAAAGTACAAGGAATTTCCGAAAAAATTAACGAAGAAAGGCAGAAAATAGGCCACATTAGAAAAGAAATGGATAAGTGTTTGGACCGAAAAGATGTTTTAATGTGTCGTGAATTGGCAGACGAAGCGAAGGGAGCATTTGAAATTGTTAAGCAGTATAGACAGGACGTCGGTACTGCGTACCGTAACGCCTATACTCAATCTGACCTCGGGATTGGGGAATTGGCCGATAAAGTTAAGGAAACAATGAAGGAATATTTATCCCGCCCCGGACCTTCCCCAAGACCAACATTTAAAGACCAATTTATATCTGATTAATGTATAAAAGAGAATGGAAAGATAATAATAAATTTTTAAAAATGATTCAAAGAACAGAAAAAGGAACAGCAATTTTGTTGGAAGCCTCAAAAAAAGAGGCTGAAAGGGCATGGAAGGAAGTTTCGGAAAATTGATTCCCGTCCAAGATTATTCCAAATCTGCTCGTGGAGCCCTTAATCGGGCAATTAAATCCCGAGAAAAGGCCCCCTATGCCCCAGGGGTTCGAGAATGGTTCGTAAAAATGTCAGATTGTATCTGGGAAATTTACACCGTTCTGGATAAAATTAATGCAGAGTCTGAAAGGGTTGAGACGATGTGGCGTGAGATTGAACATTCTAAAGATTTCGATCAGACCACAAAACTTGAGGAGAAAGTATTTAAGAGTTTAAACGAAACCAAGAAGTTGCATTTCGAGTCCCGTCGGATTCATACTAAAATATTGGAGCAAGAAAGCAGAGTTCAGTCTATAGTGTTGGGATTTATTGAGCTTCACGAGTAAAATGGAGGCAATTCAGTATAATTGTCACGTAATTAACAAATTTGGGATCAAAAAACATATTACAAAGTTTATTTTTTCCGGTACATCTGATTATGAATTTAAACAATCTCTAGAAAAAATATTAGAAAATGCATATATAAAAGAATCAGGAATTTTTAAAACAATTCTAAAACTACAATATTCTAATTTTCTAGTAGTCTTGCCACTACGATTATCACAGGAAAATACAATTGACGTTCTTTTAGAACAGTCTATATTTTCACACTTTTTACCATTGGATGATACCGTAATTTTTGAAATAACAATTGTTAATTTTAATAATGACAACTATAGACCAAGAAATTAATTTTATAAAGACACAAGTCGAAAAGGCTTGGAAAAGGGGTAGAAAATTAGTTAGAGAAGCAGATAACTTGGTATCTTATGCCTATGAGCTTTCGAAAATAGCTGAGAATTATATTACAGAAAATGACCCACGAAATAATTTATTATTCGAAGATTTTTTGAAACGGACGAGAAAGACTTGGATTCTTTTTCAGAAAATCTCACAAGAATATAAAAATACCGCCTTTGCAATGAGCGGAATTGAGAATTGCCTAAATACAAAAAATTTGATGATTTGCCAACGAGCAGAGAAAATTTTGAAAAAAAGCCAAGAATTTTTTGATAGCTATCAAAATCAACTCGCGAATGTCAGAATTGACTTAGAAAAATTAATTCAAAAAATACTTGAGCCTAAACAAGTAGAGCGAGAAATATTCTTTACACCCTACCGTAGGGGACAGTCCAAAATTAATAAGTCTTATGAAATATATTATACACCCTATTATACATCGACAATTAAATGAAATATTTTACATTCCATATAGAAGGGATTAAAATTTAAAAAATCTTAATTCCTTAAAAAACTCTAAATAAAGTAAATTTGAAATTTGGTAGCACAAATGGTTGTAAATTACGTGTTAATACTTATTATTTTAAATATATCATTATTCAAGTTCAAATTAAAAAATTAAAGTAAAATAATAACTGCAAAAATAATGTGTTCCGAACACAACAATCTTTCAAATATTCAATCTAATTAAACTATTTAAACAATTATTTCGAATTATTGTTATTTTCTCTTTTCTTATAAGATTTTATAAATTCAATTTTTTTATATTTATTATATTCCTTAATTTTTAATTACTTTTGATTCTATCCTTAAATTTCAATTTTTTAAAAATTAAATATTTCCAATCAATTTCCATGTGGATCGATTAAAGGGACCATCTCCAAAAAGACGATGGCAGCGCACCACCTCCCCACTATCCGCGCGGATTTTACATTTTTTATCATATTATATCTTCCATTCCCCACAACTTTTTTTAAAAAATTATCTGTAGTCATCAAGAATAATGATTTTGTATTAATAATTTTTTTTTCGCAAATAATTTTTAAACACGAAATATTAGAATAATTTTATTGGGATTTTTTTAGTTCTGTAATAAAATTTTTTCTCTCATATCCGTTTTTTCATGTGATGAATAAACAATTAAAAGGCTAGTATTTTTGCCTCTACCTCTAAATAATAAACCATTTGGGAACTGTACAGATAAAAAAAACTTTATTGGGAATTTAACAGAAAAATTATTATTTAAATTAGAAAAGATAATTCATATATTTTAAAAGTGGAACATAAAAAAATGGTGAGAGTGCGCGAAAAAAATGCTAAACAAAATTTATATGAAAAATGTCGGATTTTTTAGTTTTTAGAGCGGGAAATAAAATTATTTAATTTTAAAACCTTGATGACTACAGATAATTTTTAAAAAAAGTTGTGGGGAATGGAAGATATAATATGATAAAAAATGTAAAATCCGCGCGGATAGTGGGGAGGTGGTGCGCTGCCATCGTCTTTTTGGAGATGGTCCCTTTAATCGATCCACATGGAAATTGATTGGAAATATTTAATTTTAAAAAAATTGAAATTTAAGGATAGAATCAAAAGTAATTAAAAATTAAGGAATATAATAAATATAAAAAAATTGAATTTATAAAATCTTATATTTTCCTTCTTTTAGAAATTACTCTTTTTCTCTGTTTCTCTCCTCTCTCCTATAGTGAATGCGCATCTCTCTTCCCAGGGGGGGGCCAAGATTTCTGTCCTAATACTACTGACTACGAGTTTAACTCGTTTCATTGATTATTTTCTCTTTAAATTACATAATTGTTTGATTATTTGCACTTTATTCAAAAGAATTATCTTATCCTTGTGAGACCTTACTCTCACCTACCAATTGTTGCGTAATTATAAGATCATTTATAGTTTATTTAAAATATTCTTTTTCTCGCATCCAAATATTTATTTTAATAATTATATTAATTATTTATAAGTTTTTTTATTCAAAGAAAAATGTTGGCAATATTATTGATGCTAACGATTTCGTAAATATTTAATAGTTGCAAAACTAAATAACTGAAATTTTTTTAAATTTTGAATATTTATTTATTTATTGCTCCCCCCCCCCTGCTGTGCATTGTGCTGACAAAGGGAGGTGGCCAAGTGTCCGTGGGATCTCGGAATGAGATTTTTTGGGTAGATAGAGCACCCCTGGGTTCTTAAGAAAAATGCTTTCAATTTCTGCCAAATGGACCCCTGTGCCGAGATAAAAAATGCCAAAGTTTTTAATGATTAAATAAAAGAAATAATTATTTACACCCTTCCACAGTGGCCGGTGGCGTAGTGGGTTACGCCTCTGCCGCACCTTTTTTCTGTCCTAGGTTCAAATCCCCGTTATGTAAATATTTTTTCCCATTTATTTTTGCACTTTATGCAAATTATTTGGCCGAGGAAAATTGATTCCCGTCCAATAACATTTTCATTCATTTTTTCAAATGTACGTTAACCCCAAAAATATTCTTTTTCTACTCCAAAAATATTTTAAAAAATATAATGAAGAAACCCCATTAAATGGTTCTGAAATTGCTATTGCCAAAAATTTTGCTTCTGAAATTGAACGATGCCTCAAAAACAATGAAGAATTGGACTTTATGGAAGAATTGGTGTTTGATCAAAATGCCGAATACGTTAAAATTGAAGGGCCTTTTTCTTGTCCGAAAAAGATGCAAAATCATCTCGAGGCACTTTTTTAACAGGAGACGTAAAAAAACTTGATCCGCTTGAATTTTCTGAATTTAAAATTTTGAGTTTTTAAATAAGATATTTATCAATGGACCTGATCCGAAAGAACTATTAATTTGATCAATTTCCTCTTCGGAATTATAATCAAAATCGGAATCGCTCAATTGCCCTTCAATTTTAACGTATTCGGCATTTTGATCAAACACCAATTCTTCCATAAAGTCCAATTCTTCATTGTTTTTGAGGCATCGTTCAATTTCAGAAGCAAAATTTTTGGCAATAGCAATTTCAGAACCATTTAATGGGGTTTCTTCATTATATTTTTTAAAATATTTTTGGAGTAGAAAAAGAATATTTTTGGGGTTAACGTACATTTGAAAAAATGAATGAAAATGTTATTGGACGGGAATCAATTTTCCTCGGCCAAATAATTTGCATAAAGTGCAAAAATAAATGGGAAAAAATATTTACATAACGGGGATTTGATGAAAAAAGGTGCGGCAGAGGCGTAACCCACTACGCCACCGGCCACTGTGGACGGGTGTAAATAATTATTTCTTTTATTTAATCATTAAAAACTTTGGCATTTTTTATCTCGGCACAGGGGTCCATTTGGCAGAAATTGAAAGCATTTTTCTTAAGAACCCAGGGGTGCTCTATCTACCCAAAAAATCTCATTCCGAGATCCCACGGACACTTGGCCACCTCCCTTTGTCAGCACAATGCACGGGCAGGGGGGGGGAGCAATAAATAAATAAATATTCAAAATTTAAAAAAATTTCAGTTATTTAGTTTTGCAACTATTAAATATTTACGAAATCGTTAGCATCAATAATATTGCCAACATTTTTCTTTGAATAAAAAAACTTATAAATAATTAATATAATTATTAAAATAAATATTTGGATGCGAGAAAAAGAATATTTTAAATAAACTATAAATGATCTTATAATTACGCAACAATTGGTAGGTGAGAGTAAGGTCTCACAAGGATAAGATAATTCTTTTGAATAAAGTGCAAATAATCAAACAATTATGTAATTTAAAGAGAAAATAATCAATGAAACGAGTTAAACTCGTAGTCAGTAGTATTAGGACAGAAATCTTGGCCCCCCCCTGGGAAGAGAGATGCGCATTCACTATAGGAGAGAGGAGAGAAACAGAGAAAAAGAGTAATTTCTAAAAGAAGGAAAAATGATTAAATTGTAAAGGGATCCCCGGCCATTAGTTGTAATACAAGCCTAATGATATTCTCGGGTATGTTTTGCGCCACTGCGCGAGTGTTCAGCCGTTTTTTTTTTGCTTTTGTGTCCCCAGTTAATAGATATCAACGGAAATTATCGATTTGTAAATGCAACAATAATCGAAAAAATAAAAAAATTTTTCAAGAAAAATGATTTGGAATAAACCCCCCTCGGTTGTTTTGTCCAACATAATTTTTAGTGCGGGAAATAAATGACTATGAAAATGCGCGAAATAATGATTTTGTATTAATAATTTTTTTTTCGCAAATAATTTTTAAACACGAAATATTAGAAATAATTTTATTGGGATTTTTTTAGTTCTGTAATAAAATTTTTTCTCTCATATCCGTTTTTTCATGTGATGAATAAACAATTAAAAGGCTAGTATTTTTGCCTCTACCTCTAAATAATAAACCATTTGGGAACTGTACAGATAAAAAAAACTTTATTGGGAATTTAACAGAAAAATTATTATTTAAATTAGAAAAGATAATTCATATATTTTAAAAGTGGAACATAAAAAAATGGTGAGAGTGCGCGAAAAAAATGCTAAACAAAATTTATATGAAAAATGTCGGATTTTTTAGTTTTTAGAGCGGGAAATAAAATTATTTAATTTTAAAACCTTGATGACTACAGATAATTTTTAAAAAATTCAATGGCGCCATCATCAACTCCGTTGCGAAAAAATGTAAAATCCGCGCGGATAGTGGGGAGGTGGTGCGCTGCCATCGTCTTTTTGGAGATGGTCCCTTTAATCGATCCACATGGAAATTGATTGGAAATATTTAATTTTTAAAAAATTGAAATTTAAGGATAGAATCAAAAGTAATTAAAAATTAAGGAATATAATAAATATAAAAAAATTGAATTTATAAAATCTTATAAGAAAAGAGAAAATAACAATAATTCGAAATAATTGTTTAAATAGTTTAATTAGATTGAATATTTGAAAGATTGTTGTGTTCGGAACACATTATTTTTGCAGTTATTATTTTACTTTAATTTTTTAATTTGAACTTGAATAATGATATATTTAAAATAATAAGTATTAGCACGTAATTTACAACCATTTGTGCTACTAAATTTCAAATTTACTTTATTTAGAGTTTTTTAACGAATTAAGATTTTTTAAATTTAATCCCTCCTAAATGGAATATAAAATATTTCATTTAATTGTCGATGTGAATTATAGTGTGTATAATAAATTCATAAGACTTATTAATTTTGGACTGTCCCCTACGGTAGGGTGTAAAGAATATTTCTCGCTCTACTTGTTTAGGCTCAAGTATTTTTTGAATTAATTTTTCTATGTCAATTCTAACATTCGCGAGTTGATTTTGATAGCTATCAAAATATTCTTGGCTTTTTTTCAAAATTTTCTCTGCTCGTTGGCAAATCATCCGCCTTCCCCTTTGAAAATTGGCTTAAGTCGGGTCTTCTAAAAAAGATGTACCGGTATATTTTTTCAAGCGAATTTATTTACCATTTCAAAAGCAACGATGCGAAAGTTGTCCGGGTATTGGGCGTCCCAAAACTTTTGTACCGCCTCAAGGTGTTGGATACCAAATGTTTTGTGAGTTTTAAGGCGTACTGTTTCGGGCCCGCGGACACAAACTCCAAAATTTCGCTGTCCGCATACTCTCGAGTCATTTCCCTTAAAACCACAATTTAAATGCGTTTCAAAATTTATGTTTTACCCCAAAAATTTCCCCTCCTTCAACGGACACCGCCCCTTCCGATGAGCAAACGCTAGAGAATCTAAATTTTTGGTGTTTATTTTCTTTTTATTCCTTTTCACCTGTGTCACAATAGAGCAGTTTACACCCCTCCTTCTTGTAGACCTGCTCCATGTACTCGTACAGCTTTAGCCTCGCAGCAGTCGTGGTCCAGTGAGAAAATTTCTTTTGGGGAAAATACAATTTTGTTTAATTATCAAAGATATCAATTAAAATTATCAAATTAAAAAGTAAAAAATTTATAATTTATTTAAATTTTATATCCTGGATGTCTTCTCCCAATTCCATCCAACGTTCCATACTGGCCACAATTTCCGTATGTGAAAGGGTATTTCGCATCGAAAATTTACCCCATAAACTGTTTAAACCCTTAAATTGAACAATTTTTCAGTATTTTTTATAATTTCTCACCAGTTTCGCTATCATTCTTAACCCGGGATTGAGTCCAATTTTATCGTACTCCAAATTAATGTCATATTTTGCCTTATACATCTCGAGGAATGCTCTCTTTTCCTCTTCACTTTTCACCTCCACCGGCCACCCCGATGCCTCAACCTTTATCTTCAAAAACATCCGCACATATCCTTTGAACAGTTGACTGTCAAATTGTTCAAAGTGATACGCTCGATAGAATCCCACAATTCTATATCCTAGCTCTAAAGCCTTCCGCAACTCAATTGAGGTGAATGTCCCCAAAAATGCTCTCTGCGCTGGACGATGGTTACATTTCTTTACATCTTTTGTCATCACAAACTCATTCTTGGCCCTTTTTGCACAAGCCCAACAATTGGGGAAGAGGAGCATGTCATCGATGTGCAGGGGGAGGAGGGGGTACAAAAGATTTTTCGGTGGGATCACTTTTACTTTCAAAAGTCCATCATAGGGTATGTCGTCGGGTGTTGTCCAATTCACATTAAAATTCCTGCTCACTACAATTTTCGGGACTCCAACGGGGTATGGGGTGTCTTAAGCGAAAGGAAACTTTAACAAAAATTAAGCAGATTTTTACCATAATTAACAAAGGGGTACAAACTAATGATGTCAAACATTGATATCTCAATTTCTTCGGTAGCCTTTGCGTACAAACAAAAGGGCATCGTTCTTCCCCCGGCATAAGCATCCCTCGGATTGATCGGTCCCTTATCCGGCACACTTTCAAAGAACTTTTTCATCTCCTTATTCTTCTTCAATTCCTCTTTCACGTCACACTCCTAAAACTAACAATTAATAAATATTTCTAAATGTTTTATTCTACCCAAACTTCTCCGATTGAAAAATTTTTGCACTTTTCCCTCAAAATTTCCATGCGAATTTCGGTTCTACTTTGATTCTCTTCCATTGTCCGTCCGTTTGGCGCTATCGTCCAAGGTAAAAAACATCTCGGACACCCGTGAAATGCACACCCCTTAAATATTGTTTAAAAAGAAAATATTTTTTCTTTTACCTGAAACTCAATTATTTTTTTCTCTGCCCCAATCACACAGTCCACCTTCAGCCCACCAAATTCAACCTCCCCGCCGTTGCAGGCATGTCGAACTTTCACCCCTTTGCGTTGCGCCAACCATTCAAAATACCTCACTGCGATTTTGCTCTGATTCTCAGCTTTCTCGTACCCTCCCTCAGGCATGATCGGAATGTGCCTGTCCTTCAAAAATTTTGCCCTGAATATCTTCATCACAACACCAGCGATTGTCACGCTGTCCTTCATCACATCCAAATCTCCTGTTATCCCCAAAAATAACTGCCGAAACTTCAAAATTGCCGCCATCAGAATTTCCACGTCGTTTTCGCAATATATCTTCAGCTGTTCCCCTAAAACCAATTTAAATTAAAAAGCCCATATTTTTCCGTCTACCTAGTTCAAATTCTGTTTGAAAATTCTCATTGTGCCATGCTTCCAATTTTGCCGCGTCCTCCTCTTTCATGCTGTCGGGGCAATAGTCAGCAAGTGGTGGCAGATGTGATAATCTCTTCCCAAGATTTGCATTCTTATTGTATTTGTGCGGAAAATACAACTTTGCCAAAATGTTAAGTCCCAAGGTCTTGGGGAGATCCCCCAACTTGTTCTGACTAAGCATCCAAAAATCACGAAAGTACACTCTTCCCGCCTTTATCTGATAAATCTTCAAATCCGCCATCATCAACTCCGTTGCGATTTCCTTCTTCGTTAGCTCGGACAAGACAAAGTGGGAATCGAACCTCCCAGCATAATGTGCAAAAGCAACCGTTTCAAATCGTTGAAAACCCATTATCCAAAGGACAAACTCGCTCATTGGGTCAAAACCATCCGCTACCGACCATGTGATTTTCCTGGGGCCTTCACAAATCTCACATTCCCGCTCTTCTCCCGCACAAATGCTGCAAGTATGTGCAGCACTAACAAGATTAGGTCGGTGCTCTTCCCCCTCTACTGTCGTCTCCAGATCGTAGGCCACAATTCTGTAGGCTTTCTGCGGTCGCACTTGAATTTTTTTGATGAAACATTGCCGGCCTGGATGGTTGACTTTACAGAGTTTGCAAAACTTTTCCCCACACGTGTGTTTGTTACGAGTATTGTGTATCTCACCACAATTTTGACATTTTTTGTACTCTTTGCAGGCCGATTTCTTGTGCGCTTCAAAACATTCCGGTTGTAGAACTTGAGATTACATTCGCCGCAGTGAATCTCATCACAGACATCCGCGCATGGAAAGCCAAACCCCATCCGACAGCACTTCTTACAGCGGTCCTTGCATTCCATCCGGTGCCGTTCAGTTCGATCATATGTCACCTCACAAGCCACACAAAAATTGCGAACACCAAAAAACCAGGAAGCCGATTTGATCCCATCCCAGTGATTGCCTTCTCTTATCACACAAACTTCATTTCTTCGAACGCCTCCCCCTTTGAAAATTGGCTTAAGTCGGGTCTTCTAAAAAAGATGTACCGGTATATTTTTTCAAGCGAATTTATTTACCATTTCAAAAGCAACGATGCGAAAGTTGTCCGGGTATTGGGCGTCCCAAAACTTTTGTACAGCCTCAAGTTGTTGGATACCAAATGTTTTGTCGCCCATGCTAATCCCTGCCTTTTCCATCAATTCTAAAACCATTTGTCGTTGTTTTTTCTCCGTTTCCAACAAATAACGGAAAGCCTTCCGAGAAATTACATGATCAATTAGTTGGTAATTGCGAGCAAATTCAAGGGCATAAAAAAGGCCTAAACACAAGTAAAAGATTTCATTTGTAGAAAATAACGATTTTGAACTCACTAAATTTCCCCTTTGGTGTGCTAATCCGACCCGATTCCTTGATTTGGGCAAGAGAGCAAAAGGGCGACATTTTTTTGAAAGGAGTAAAAAACCGCAGTTGCTACTGTGAGAAAATTTCTTTTGGGGAAAATACAATTTTGTTTAATTATCAAAGATATCAATTAAAATTATCAAATTAAAAAGTAAAAAATTTATAATTTATTTAAATTTTATATCCTGGATGAGTTGTGTGGGGAATAAAAACATCGAAAAATAAATAAATTCCAGTTCTTCGGGCCATTGGCATTAAAATATGATCTGAGCGAAACAATCTTCTCATCATGGAATAAAACCGACATTTAACAAAGGATGCCAAAACAAAATTTATGCACAGCATTCGATGTGTTTTTGGAGGGGGAAGAGCATCAATTATTTCCTTGATCAATTCGGCGGGGAGCGGACAGGGCATAATGTTGGTGAATTTTCAAAAAAGGGGTTATAGCAAATTTTAAATGATTTTCAAATGACGAATTAACCGTGTCGACAACACCTTATTAATGCAAAAATAAAACACAAAAAGTAAAGTCCATAAATAACAAAAAGAAGCATTCCGAAAATTTTGTCATTTCTTTTCATTTGCTCGTAATCTTTGTCTAATGTTAGGTTTTGCATCTAATTTCTTAAATTTTGTTAATTTTAAAAAAAAAAGTTAGGTAATGGGATTAAACCCTTATCATTACAAAAAATTTAAAAACAACAAATTTTATCAGAATTCCATTCATTCATTGAGGCGGACGTCTTGGGTCCCTTGGTCTTCCTCTCCACTCTCCCAGCCGTCGGATCACTTCCAGCACTCTCGGAGGGTTGGGATGAATTGGCTTAAGAAAAGATGTTTTGGTGTTAGGTAAAAGACAGGGTCGGAAATTACCGGTCCATTTGGCAACGGTTGGACGAATAGTGGCACGTCTCTCAGCTGCCGCGGTCGTTGCCATGGTTGTACTGGTTGATCCTGAAGAAACATCCGGAAAATATGAGAAACGCAACAAAAAAAACAAGACCCAACATTACCGGAACGTTTTCGGGTGGATGATACGGCACGTTTCGCGGCGGATGGGCAAATTGCGGTACGGCGTATTCGCGTTGAATTTGCCGAACATGAATTGCCTGAAGAAACACCCAGAGACTGAGGAAAAACAACCACAATTTGATCCAAATTGATGTCACATTTCGTGGCGGATGGTGAATTGGCGGAAAGTCTCTCAGCGGCTGTGGTTGGACACGAACAGCCTGAAAAAGCACTCGGGAATTTGAGAAAAAGCAACAAAAAACGAGTCCCTAATTACCGGCACGTTTGGCGGAGGGATGCCAAATTGCGGCAAAGCTCTCAGCGGCAGTGGTTGTTGCATTCCCACCCGAATTGCCTGAAAAAAGCACTCGGAAATTTGCGAAAAAGAAACAAAACCGAGTCCCAAATTACCGGCACGTTTGGTGGAGGGTGGAAAATTTGCGGCAGGTCTCTCAGCGGCAATGGTTGTTGCATCGGTTGAACCCGAACAGCCTGAAAAAAAAGCACGCAGAAATTTGAGAAAACGTTTTAAACCTGAATTTGGAGAAAAATAATTATCAATTTAACATTTTGTCTTTTATAAACAATTGAATATTTTATTTTTAATAATTTATCATATGATACATACGTATATTAACAGTTTGATTTTGATTTTAAAGAGTAGAAATTTCGTCTTGCTTTGAGGATTATTTTCTCCACTTCCATAAGGTTGCCATTGTTGCCAATATTTATACATGTCAGGCTTTTTTGACTTGTTTGAATAATTTTTAAAAATTTTTTCATAATTTCTCTCTTGGCGGGGGTTATCACTTGGTCTATAGTTTTTACAAGCAATAAATAAAATTATTTTCAAATAATTTAACTTCTTCGAATTTCATATATTTGTGTTGGATTTATAATAGACTTTATTTTGGTAACAGCTTTAAATCACTTTTTTTATAATTTATTGTGTTTAATTAATTTATCGGAATAAGTGGTGAAAAGAGGTGAAAAATTTTAAAAAATTATTCAAACAAGTCAAAAAAGCCTGACATGTATAAATATTGGCAACAATGGCAACCTTATGGAAGTGGAGAAAATAATCCTCAAAGCAAGACGAAATTTCTACTCTTTAAAATCAAAATCAAACTGTTAATATACGTATGTATCATATGATAAATTATTAAAAATAAAATATTCAATTGTTTATAAAAGACAAAATGTTAAATTGGTAATTATTTTTCTCCAAATTCAGGTTTAAAATATTTATTACCCATACAGATGAAAATTCAAAATAATTTATAAAAAAATCCTTTTGTAAAATTTATTCTACTAAATTATTATATTTTCAAAAAAAATAGTATAAGAAAAGATAAAAAACCAAATTTTTCTTTCAATTAATTATTTATTCGTTTTGAATTTGTAAAATTTATTCTACTAAATGTTTATCAATGAATTTTGCGAGAATGATGGGTGCTGGGACGTTAGTCAAAAACCATCAAAATGGGCGTTAGTCAAAAAACCATCAAATGAATAATTTTTGACAGAAAATTATTCATAATTTTGTCTAAAATGGATCAAATTTTATAATATAAATAAATATTTTTCGATAGCCCTAAGTGTTTTCTATTATCCTGTAAAATTAAAAAAAAATTCTTTAAGTTTAAAAAAAGTTATGACCTAAGAAGCTCAATAGAAAATTTAAAAAACGCAATTGAACAATCTTATCTGATCAAAATTTAACGAAACTTTTTGGAATTTTGTAGGCTAATAGAAAACACTTGGGGGGGGGTTCTTGGGACCAAATTTCGGCCGGAATTTTTCACCTTTTTTTCACCTGATATCGCATGCTATGACCCTTTTTCACCTGTTTTCACCTATTTACAAAGTTTTTCACCTATTTTCACCACTTACCACAGGACATTTCAATGTCACCTATTGGTTTTCACCTGATTTCCTAATGTTTTTTTCACCTCTTTTGATCATAGCCCCAAATTTCAGCGAATTTTTTACCTATTTGTATTGTACGATTTTGTAATAGTGTACTCTAGACGTTGACCACATTCTTTCATTTAATGTAATTTTTAAAATAGCCTTTAATATGATGGAATTTTTATATAATGATTTAAGTCACTATTCAGATTTTGAATTTTTGTTGTTTACCTAAATTTAAAATAAATAATTTATTAATTGATGCTTAAAGTAAAATGTGAACTCTTGCAAGATATAAAAAACTTATTAAAAAAAATAATGAAACATTAACATATGGAAATTTATTAGCAATGAGATGAATAATTAACTCGATAAAAACGGGGTATTTGGCATTTTGTCTGTGCGCATTTTTAATCGAATTGATTATATATGCACTGGTTATATGAATAAAATTTTTCATTTATTCATATTATAATTTTTCGGTATTGGGTGTGAGGTTTATTGATTAATGGAAGGAGTCCCAAAATACAAGCCTTTTAATTGTGAATTCATCAGATGTATGAATTCCAATATGGGATAGATTTGAAAAGAATTTATTTATTAATTTAATCGTGCATTTTCATAGTCCTTTATTTCCGCAATAAAAATACCATAGGACAAAATACTGCTTAGTGGGAGGAATAGTCCCAGCAAACTATCCTTTTTAATTGTTAATTCATCACATGAAAAAACGGATATAGAATGATTTGAAAAAAATTTATTACCGAATTAAAAAACATTTATCCCAATATAAATATTTTTAATATTTCGTGATTAAAAATTATTGCAAAAAAATTACTAATTTAAAACCATTATTTCACGGTTTTTCATAGTCCTTTATTTCCCGCACTAATTAATTTTCGAAGATCAAAAGAGAACCGAGGGGGTTTATTCCGATCATTTTTCTTAAGTTTTTTTCAAATGCGCATCTCTCTGCCCTGGGGGGCAAGGGTTTACAACGGATTAAGGATTTTACACAGGATTAAGTGGTACTTTTCTTTGTTTTCTCCACGGACTTTTCAACTGCTTCTGATCAGTTTGAGCCTGCTGCTGATGCTACTACTTCGTCAAGGAAAACGCCTCACCAAAAGACGCCAACCATTTCATTAAGGACCAGCCCGAAAACTTAAATTATTTCCTTATTTTTTGACCTTTTCGGCTCCTGTAATTGCAATTCTTTGTATTCCTTTAAATGCATCGACATCAAATGGCTCCACATTCCTTTGGTCGATTTATCGCTTCGGTTCAAAACCTTTTGACATAAATTGCATTGTACATTCGTTGATTGTGAAATTTTTTCGAAACAATTCCAAACTTTAGAAGCACAAAAGTCCATTTTTGCCTGATTTTCAAGAAAAATATATTAAAAAAGTTGTGATTTGAAATATTTGTTAAATAAAAAATTGGAAAGTAAATTTATTTATTTTGTATCATCAGCTAAAAAACCCCAGGATTACACCGAACGGAACCAAAACGCAAATTTAAACCTGAATTATGGGCAAGACTATAATAGCACAGTGGCCGACTGTGGATAAATTATTGGAATAAATTTATTACGATTTACGCTCACCGGCCAGCTATGCTGGTATGCTAAAAGTTTGGGAGGAGGCCAAGAGAAGATCAAAACGAATAAATAATTAATTGAAAGAAAAATTTGGCTTTTTATCTTTTCTTATCCTATTTTTTTAAAATATAATAATTTAGTAGAATAAATTTTACAAAAGGATTTTTTTATAAATTATTTTGAATTTTCATCTGTATGGGTAATAAATATTTTAAACCTGAATTTGGAGAAAAATAATTACCAATTTATCATTTTGTCTTTTATAAACAATTGAATATTTTATTTTTAATAATTTATCATATGATACATACGTATATTAACAGTTTGATTTTGATTTTAAAGAGTAGAAATTTCGTCTTGCTTTGAGGATTATTTTCTCCACTTCCATAAGGTTGCCATTGTTGCCAATATTTATACATGTCAGGCTTTTTTGACTTGTTTGAATAATTTTTTAAAATTTTTTCATAATTTCTCTCTTGGCGGGGGTTATCACTTGGTCTATAGTTTTTACAAGCAATAAATAAAATTATTTTCAATTAATTTAACTTCTTCGAATTTCATATATTTCTGTTGGATTTATAATAGACTTTATTTTGGTAACAGCTTTAAATCACTTTTTTTATAATTTATTGTGTTTAATTAATTTATCGGAATAAGTGGTGAAAAGAGGTGAAAAATTTTAAAAAATTATTCAAACAAGTCAAAAAAGCCTGACATGTATAAATATTGGCAACAATGGCAACCTTATGGAAGTGGAGAAAATAATCCTCAAAGCAAGACGAAATTTCTACTCTTTAAAATCAAAATCAAACTGTTAATATACGTATGTATCATATGATAAATTATTAAAAATAAAATATTCAATTGTTTATAAAAGACAAAATGTTAAATTGGTAATTATTTTTCTCCAAATTCAGGTATAAAATATTTATTACCCATACAGATGAAAATTCAAAATAATTTATAAAAAAATCCTTTTGTAAAATTTATTCTACTAAATTATTATATTTTCAAAAAAAATAGGATAAGAAAAGATAAAAAGCCAAATTTTTCTTTCAATTAATTATTTATTCGTTTTGAATTTGTAAAATTTATTCTACTAAATGTTTATCAATGAATTTTGCGAGAATGATGGGTGCTGGGACGTTAGTCAAAAACTATCAAAATGGGCGTTAGTCAAAAAACCATCAAATGAATAATTTTTAACAGAAAATTATTCATAATTTTGTCTAAAATGGATCAAATTTTATAATATAAATATTTTTCGATAGCCCTAAGTGTTTTCTATTATCCTGCAAAATTAAAAAAAATTCTTTAAGTTTAAAAAAAGTTATGACCTGAGAAGCTCAAAAAACCAAGTTTTTTTGAACATTTTTAGTCATAACTTTCTTGATACTTAACGAAACTTTTTGGAATTTTGTAGGCTAATAGAAAACACTTAGTGCTATTTAATGATATCAAGAATTAAAAATTTAGATGCTTTGAACAAAGTTATATCAAAAAATATTTTCATTTGATGGTTTTTTGACTAACGCCCATTATGATGGTTTTTGACAAACGTCATAGCACCGAATGATGTCTAAACAAATAATCGTAATTTTCAAATTAAAAGATTTAGCAGTTTTTATGACACTTTGGTTTATATTTTTTTGTTTACTTTTCATCTGTTGGATAATAATACACAGATTTTTGTAATAGTGTACTCTAGACGTTGACCAGATCCCATTCTTTCATTTAATGTAATTTTTAAAATAGCCTTTAATATGATGGAATTTTTATATAATGATTTAAGTCACTATTCAGATTTTGAATTTTTGTTGTTTACCTAAATTTAAAATAAATAATTTTATTAATTGATGCTTAAAGTAAAATGTGAACTCTTGCAAGATATAAAAAACTTATTAAAAAAAATAATGAAACATTAACATATGGAAATTTATTAGCAATGAGATGAATAATTAACTCGATAAAAACGGGGTATTTGGCGTTTTGTCTGTGCGCATTTTTAATCGAATTGATGATATATGCACTGGTTATATGAATAAAATTTTGATTATTTCTATTTTTTATTTGATTTTTTAAATTTAATTTTATTAAATAAAGAATTTATTATAATTTTAAAAGTTATGGCAATGACTGAAATCTTGAATGAATATTTTAAAATGGCTTAAAAAGGTTAGAAAATAAGCACAGCTAAAGAACTTTATAATATAGAATTATTTTTTTGCGATATATTTATAATTCTTTAAATTAAAACATAAGAGATCATTGCGCATTTTCAATTCTTGGTAAATAATAGTTAGAAAATTAGCAAATGTGGTATAATGAGTATAACTTTCAGAGGCACGGATCGAACCAAAAAGTGCAATATTATTCCAATACAAAGGGAGCAAAAAATAACGCTGAAATAAAATGAAGCGTCACTCATGGTTATATAAACGTAGACACCAACTAAAAGATATTATTGAGAACAAACCTCAAAAAGTAATTGTTGAGAGTGGCTCAGTTACAGCACCAAACGTTGCGCCGTATATGGGCATTCAAAAACAAATACAATCGAATACGAACACACTACACCGCAATTCGACTTCAATCCAATCAATTGGTGCCGTAAGTAAGAGCAATACCGATGTAGAAGAGGACACGGACTTTTCAACTGCTTCTGATCAGTTTGAGCCTGCTGCTGATGCTACTACTTCGTCAAGGAAAACGCCGCACCAAAAGACGCCAACCATTTCATTAAGGACCAGCCCGAAAAATTTCCCAAAAATGATGGAAATTATCGGGAAGGATCACAAAAAATCGGTGTCAATGCAAGCAGCGGAGAAATTTTGACTAATTTCAATAAACCCGTTTCAGGCTCTCATTTCACCGAATTGTTAAAGCATTTGACAGGTAAGCGCGAAGATGTGCCCAGAGGCCATCGCTTCTTCATTCAGCGCATCTCAAAAGACCCGGAAATGATGAAACTACTTCAAAAAATACCACAAACGGGGGAAGGCCGGCGGCGCAGCACAGTGAAGAAAATGGGAAAGAAAAAAATAGTGTTTGTCAATGTGAATTCATCGTCTATAAAAACCCCAGGATTACACCGAACGGAACCAAAACGCAAATTTAAACCTGAATTATGGGCAAGACTATAATAGCACAGTGGCCGACTGTGGATAAATTATTGGAATAAATTTATTACGATTTACGCTCACCGGCCAGCTATGCTGGTATGCTAAAAGTTTGGGAGGAGGCCAAGAGAAGAGATCCTCGAATTTCCTTACACAATGTCTATGATTTTCTTCATCGCCAACGCACTTACACATTGTTTAAGCCACGGAGAAACAAATTTCCTAGGCTCAAAACGGTGCCGAGTGGTCTGCATACAGATTGGCAATGTGACCTTGCATTATGGATACGTTAAGGGCGCATAATGACGGTTACCGCTACATTTTGGTTTGTATCGATGTGCTTAGTAGAAAAATTTTTACCGCAGAGACGGAGTCGAAAAAAGCGAACCCATGATTGAAGCATTTGAAAAGGTGTTCAAAAAAGCCGGTGTGCTGCCTAACAAACTGTACAGTGATGCAGGTTTGGAGTTCCAAGCAAAACGGATGATTGAATACTGTAAGCAAAAGGACATAATGAAACACATAATGTACAGTCCTTGCCTGCATGCGGGTGTGGTTGAACAGGCGAATCGAACACTCAAGGAGCGCTTATACAAATATTTTAGCGAAAAAAAGAACACACTGGTGACAAGGAAATCAAAGTAAACGCAAAATTTAAATTTGGCGGTATTGTAAGAACCGCGCAGAAGTGCTAAAATCGAGTACACGAAACGGAGTGAAAGAACATTTCGTCCGTTGGATTGGTCTGTCTGACAAATATAACAGCTGGGTCCGTGACTCAGACCTAGTGAAACGTCGAGCATTTTAATAAAGCTAAATAATGGAAGATTTTTACATTGTACTTCCTTCAAACACACCTGATCCAGGAAATACTGCTTCAAATTTTACGGTTAGACTTCCGCATACTTTAGAGCTTGACTCAAAATGGTCAGTGGCACTATCAGCAATAATCTATCCATATTCATTCCCGTCGATCAGTGTGGACGAGGATGATTCTATCTCTGTCAAACTGGTTAATCCTAACTACAGAGAAGATGCCGGAAATTCTAACGAGGAATAGCAAAAGTTTATCAATTTGTCAGTGAAGATTCCAAATGTACAATTCCAAAGTGTACAAAGTTTACAAAAAACACTGAATAAAATAATCCAAAATGCTTACGATACAAAGTTTGGCGGCTCATCATTAAATGATGGTACACCCAACAAAAGAGCCAAACGACAAACCGAATAGAACACTTTTTAAGTCATTTTAAGGCCATTTAAAGTCAGCAAAAAAAAAGTCTTTTGACTTAAATTCCCAGCCCTATTAATGAGATATTTATTAGTTTATAATTTAATAATTTGTATCAGTATAATCATAAAAGTATCTAAAAATTTTAAAAACTTTTTTTTTGCATAATAAATATTAAAATTGTTAAATAAATTTTACGTTCAATATATAAAATCTATTTTGCTCACTATAAAGATTTAATTATTTAGTTTTTTTTTTATACATTTTTGTTTGTAAATAAAAAAGATGTTCCTTATTTGGCAGGTGCCAATGGAAATTTTAAACATTAATTAATAATTAATCGATCAATAAATTATTACTCTGTCTCAATATTTAATGGCTTAATGTTCCTTCTTATTTTCTGCCGCTGCGTCATGCAGTGAATTTCAGTGAATAAATTCCCAATTTATATGAGGTTTGATCAATCTTACATATTTTATAATTTATTTATGGTATTGTATGAAAATTAATTTTATGTATTGTTATTGGTTCACTAATCAATTCTATTCTAATTTTATTTACTTAAATGCAATCATTCCAATAATTCTGATAATTATAGTTGCTACATTTTATTTTTAAATATACTTTCGCTAGTTTATAAATATTTAAAATGATTTATTAACAAATGTAAATTTCAGTTTTGTAATCATTTAATGCGTGCTGGCTGAGTTTGTCTGATTGATTGGCATTAATGATGTCATTTAATGATATTAATTAAATTAAAAAGACCTTTAAGATCATATGAAATGCAATAAAAATTTAATAAAATTATATTTTATTTTTGAAAAAAAGTATTTTAAATTCATTCAATATCAACCATTTTTCTTTCATAAAATGACAGAATCCAAAAAACACTGTGAAATAGGAACGTTAAAAACAGTAAGTAAACCAATAACAAAATTAAACATTAAAATCAAAGCCTATAATATTGTTCTTTTAAAAATTTAAAAATGCCAAATAAATAAATAATAAATAAGAACTTAAGTAATCAATAATATAAAATTAGGAATTTACTACTTTAATAGATTTTATGAATGCCAATAAACCAATAAAAATTGATTAATTAGTAAAAGTAATTTAGGAATTAAGAAAATTCAATTAAATCTATAGGTTTGGTTATAGTGGAATTATTTTTGTTCGCAATAAAAAATATTAAATGTCCATCAAAAGAAGAAATTTCATTACTTTGAAATGAATAATTATCGATTATTATTGATACATACATTATTTTTAGGTTTTAAGATTTTTTAATTAGTTTTTGTTTTGATATATTTTTTTATTTCGATTGGCTGTCTTTGCTTCAGCAATATTTTTAATTTGTTCGTGTTCTTCATCTATTAAATATTTACTATATTTTTGAAAATTTTTACCTTATTTCTGAGTCTTCAAAAAGAATCTCGTTACGATTCTTTAAAAATTATCTTAGTTTTTTCATATGTATTTTGTATCTAATTGATTTATCATTCAATGAAATTAATTTTTAATATCCTTATTTATCAGATAATTCACTAATGAGATATAATATTTATTTGTTATCTTTTAATTGCTGTCGTGTCCATAATGTGGTCGTCGCCGCGGCCGCCATCGGATTGAACAGCCAAGTTGGCCGCGTCCCCGGTGACTTTGTGGTCTGGAACGTGACAAAAGCATTCCTTATTAAGTAATTAGTATTTATTATTAGAAAAATAATTGTTTTTTATCATTTTTTTCTCAAATGTATATTTGAATTTTAATTTTGTTTTAAAGATCCGATGACCTCTCTTACAAGAACCGATACAGTAAAAACTTTTCCAAATTCACGTTCTATTTTGCGTGAAATATCATCGAGTTTACTTAATAACGTGCTTCTTTATTAATATTGTATTATGGTTAAAATTTTCTTTGATTTCAATATAGTCAAAGGCGAATTATATAAATATGCATTCTGGAATAAGTGGGAGGTAAATTTAATATATTATTTTATTAGAATTACTGTATCGGTTTTTAAGATACTAAAATTTGTTCGACTCGACGCTCAGGATTCTTTATTCATAACTTTTTCAAGCTTTATTTAATTTTTTCAAAGTTCTGTGTAATATACTAAGTACAAATTTTTTGCTTTGATATAAATGTGAAAAATATTAAATTTGTTTTGTCATAAATATTGTTTAAAAATTTGATATATCTCTTTGAATATACTAGTGTAATCATTTTTATTTTTTATATTGTTTTTGATAATTTAAATTAAAATCAATTAATTTATCAAAGTTAATTTTTATTCTTGTAGTTTGAAATTGGCATTCAATTGATTGTTAAATTAATATTTTGCTACTTTTTGGATATAATTACCTTAATTCTGATTTCTAATTTTAAAATTGAATAAGTTAACAATTTTAAAGGCGAGCTTTCCTTTTTCGTTTCCTCTAAAATGGTGTGTTTCACATCCTATGGTGTTGAATAAAATTTTGAAAATATTTTGATATTTTTTTTATAAATATACAAAGAACATTAAAGACTGTATATTTTAAATATATAATAATCATAATTAAAAATCCCTCATGCCGTAACGTCAATTCGTTTAAGTTGTTTTAATAACTATTTTCCAATGAATTATTTTATTCATATTCATTATACTTTATCTGCAGGTTTTTTCAATTTTTTTTTTATCAAAAATAAAAACTTTTTTAATATATATTATTTTCATTTATTTATTTTATACGAATATTTACATTCATTTTAGATTTAATATATAGACAAGTCACATGTTCCCAAAATTGCAAAAAGGCGCGCGTTATTATTTAATTATTGTGTAGAACAATATTTAAATTTTAATAACAATTTAGCTGCAGCTGCATTGTTAATCTTATATATATGCTCAAATTCGTATTAATCCATGGAGACAGTGGGTGTTATTTTTCGACTGATTTATTTATTTAAAAATTTTTATAATTTTTCGAACATGTCGCCAAAAATTTCATCGAGGCAAAAAATAATAATTTTTTACTGCATTTTTGTTAAAGAATTTATGAATTTATATTAATGAGTAGGGCTGGGAATTTAAGTCACTAAAAATCTTCAAAAAGTCGACTAAAAGGTCATAAAAAACGCAAAAAAGTCATGAAAAATGGAAAAATGTCCTGAAAAAATAGCCAAAAAGTCACAAAGCTTCAAACAATAGAACACTTTTTAAGTCATTTTAAGGCCATTTAAAGTCAGCAAAAAAAAAGTCTTTTGACTTTTTTTAAAATTATATTTTTAATGCAAAAGAGTTGTCTATTTGTATTCAATATTTGAAAATATGATCATAAAAGTATCTAAAAATTTTAAAAACTTTTTTTTTGCATAATATTTATTAAAATATAACTAATTTTTTTATAATAGATATTTTCTTTTACTTGAGTTAAATATATTTGCTTTAGCATTATTTATTTATAACTTATTTTCATTTAAAATATATTCACTTGAAATTTAATTTAAAAGTAGAATTTTGTAATTTAGGTGCAAAAAAGAATGTAAATATAATATTTTATTATTTATTTGGTTTACATTATGTAGAAACTAATAAAGAATCATTTAAGAGATGAGGAAAATAAAGATATGTCCACAGATAGTGATGAATTGGAACAATTAACAAGAAATAATGGACAAAATTGTGGTCAGTTTTGTCAGTGGATAATCCGTCAGTGGACAATTCGTCAGCAATTTTTAGAAAACAATGATTAAAAATCTTGCTAAAATGATTGTTAAATTTAATAAATACAATTTAATATAGATTCTTAACCTTTCTAATTACTTTTAATTCAATTAATTGACCCCACTGACGGATTGACCACTGACTGATTGTCCACTGACGGATTGTCCGGGAGCCGTTTTTTGAAGCATAATAATTTGCTTATTTTTGAACAAATTCTTAAAGAATAAATTATTTTAATAAAATTAAAAAGACCTTTAAGATCATATGAAATGCAATAAAAATTTAATAAAATTATATTTTATTTTTGAAAAAAAGTATTTTAAATTCATTCAATATCAACCATTTTTCTTTCATAAAATGACAGAATCCAAAAAACACTGTGAAATAGGAACGTTAAAAACAGTAAGTAAACCAATAACAAAATTAAACATTAAAATCAAAGCCTATAATATTGTTCTTTTAAAAATTTAAAAATGCCAAATAAATAAATAATAAATAAGAACTTAAGTAATCAATAATATAAAATTAGGAATTTACTACTTTAACTGTTGTAAATCTTCCAATCACTTTTGTACCTCTTTTAATCACTTTTGTACCTCTTCTGATCACTGTTGTAAATCTTCCTATCACTTTTTTACCTCTTCTAATCTCTGTTGTACCTCTTCTAATCACTGTTGTACCTCTTCTAATCACTGTTGTACCTCTTCTGTTCAGTGTTGTACCTCTTCTGATCACTGTTGTACCTCTTTGAATCACTGTTGTACCTCTTCTGATCACTGTTGTACTTCTTTTAATCACTGTTGTACCTCTTCTAATCACTGTTGTACCTCTTTTAATCACTGTTGTACCTCTTCTAATCACTGTTGTACCTTTAGCCTAATATTTCAGCTTGAATTCACTCAAATTACACAAAATGTTTTCACGGAAAAATTTATTGCATAAAAGAAACGACAAAAAAACCACCCATCCTGATATATTTAATTTTCACTCTCATGGCCCTAAAGAGAGCCGTTTGGGATAAAGGGTGCCCTCCTTTTTGAGGGACCCTGGGTTTGTCAAAAAAAATTTTCAATCAACACACCGCACAAACTGCTTGTTGTTTTGCCCGTCCCAGTGGGGACAGCCACAAACCAACAAGCAGTTGTGGGGTCAGAATGGATAGTTTAAAATAAAAAAGGAAAACAAATAAATGAAAAAACAAATAAAATGTGAGCGAAAGAAGAGGAAGAAGACAGATACTCATTATATTATTCTTAAATTAAAAATAAAAGTAAACTGTGTAAACCAAATATTATTTGCAATTACTAATTAAATTTAAAGAAATTGATGCTTTCTAATTATATTATTTAGTTTAATTTAAAATGTCAAATTTTTTTAAATTATGAGAGGATAAAAGATTAAATTTAATTAAATAAATTGCGTTTGTTATATTATTTACTTAAATTTAAAAAGGCAAAAAATTTTTTGAATTAATTACATATCTTTTTAGCATTCAAAAATGTCCATTGTTTTGTTGATGATGAGATGGTGATGTTGACAGTATGGGTGTACACTAAACTGATTAAGATTTATGTTTTTTTATTTATTTAATTTTAAAAATTATTTAATTAATTACAAATCAATTCACAGTCCAAAAAGGTAATTATTGTGATGGTGAGGTTATATATAAAATTTTATCTCGACTCTGCATATATTTAACTTAGATTTTTTATTATTTTAAGCTCAATTTTATTGTTCAAATATTGTTTAGTAAATCTTGAGAGAGTATGGTCATTCTTAATTACATAATTTTTTTCGTTTAATTAGTTAGAAAAAAATTTTAAGCATTAAATGTCATTTTCATTAAAATTTTTTTTGTTAATAGTTTGACCAGTATAAAGATACAAAAACATAATCATTGTTTTATACAAGTCAGAAAAATTACTAAAATTATAAATATTAATTAAAAACCATTAATAATATAAAAAAGCTGAAACTGAATGATTTAGTACAAATTATTAATTATAAAACAAAAACACTTTGTTATTATTGTATTCAGTTCAATTGCAAAACAGAGACTTAGCAATAGCAATTATTATTTTATTCTAAAGATGCGGTGACATCTGGTGTGAAATAAAATTAAAATGTTTCGAATTATACTGATGATTTGTAAATAATAATTAAACAAAATAAATATAAAAAAGGATTAAAACAATAAAACTGAAAATTCAAAAATAAAATTTTCATTATTAAGTTTCATTAATTTTCTTATTAAATTTTATTGCAATTTTTTAATATAAAAAAATTTAAAGGGCTTACTTTAATACCTATTCATCATTTCTTATTAAAATGCATTAAAAGAAAATATTACAAAAATCACAAAATATCAAATCATTAGTTAAAGAATTTTGTAACGGATCCCCCCTCGACCGCCCTCCCCCCAGACCCCTTAGCACTCGATTAATTCCACCTTTCCATTAATGTTTTAAAGGCCAACTTAGATGCATTCTTGCTCTAACTTTTGAGTTAGATTATTAAAATGAAAAAAATTTTAAGATTTGAAAGAAAAAATGATTTTTTTCGTTAAAAAATTTTGTTGAACATAAAAATTATTCTTTATAAATTTCTTCTAATTCTTACGGTTTAAATTTTGTTTTATTTATTTGGAACTAATTATTATGATAAAAAATTATTCAGTTTGCTTTTTATCATTAAACAAATTGCCAGCAAGAATTTGTTTGTTTCTTTTAAAATTATCTTTTTTTTAAAATTATATTTTTAATGCAAAAGAGTTGTCTATTTGTATTCAATATTTGAAAATATGCTATTGTATTGAACGTTTATTAGTTTTTATATTTATTATGATTCGGTTTTATTAAAATATAACTAATTTTTTTATAATAGATATTTTCTTTTACTTGAGTTAAATATATTTGCTTTAGCATTATTTATTTATAACTTATTTTCATTTAAAATATATTCACTTGAAATTTAATTTAAAAGTAGAATTTTGTAATTTAGGTGCAAAAAAGAATGTAAATATAATATTTTATTATTTATTTGGTTTACATTATGTAGAAACTAATAAAGAATCATTTAAGAGATGAGGAAAATAAAGATATGTCCACAGATAGTGATGAATTGGAACAATTAACAAGAAATAATGGACAAAATTGTGGTCAGTTTTCAAATTCAATTCGATAGGATTTAAAAATTATTATGCTTTTGAGAGAAAACGATTAATTTTAAAAAGAATAAATTAAGGCATAATTTTTATTCTTCACTTAATCTTAATTCAATTTGAGGGTCTATTATAAATAGATTCAATCTTCGATAAAAAAAATTGGTGAGTATTTTCTTTGAAGAGAAACTACTGCTAATATCATTTAAATTCACTTTCATATAAAATCCGACAACATAAAATATTTATTCATTTCATTAAATTAATTGATAAACCATAAATTAATTTAAGATAGCTTTTTATTTAGTTTATTACATTAATTTCTAAAAAAATTTAATGAAATGGAATAAAATTAATTGTCAATAAATCATTAGCATTTTTCTACAACATTCATGAAAACTAATAAAATTTATAAACTAATAAATTCACTGGTAGAACACGGATCCAGTTGTCAAAAGAGATTCCGATTTTATCAAAAAAACATGCGTTATTAATCTTCAATAATACTTTATAAAATAATGAGAACCATTAAAACATAAAAATATTTCCTCTTCCAATCACTTTTGTACCTCTTCTGATCACTGTTGTAAATCTTCCAATCACTTTTGTACCTCTTTTAATCACTTTTGTACCTCTTCTGATCACTGTTGTAAATCTTCCTATCACTTTTTTACCTCTTCTAATCTCTGTTGTACCTCTTCTAATCACTGTTGTACCTCTTCTAATCACTGTTGTACCTCTTCTGTTCACTGTTGTACCTCTTCTGATCACTGTTGTACCTCTTTGAATCACTGTTGTACCTCTTCTGATCACTGTTGTACTTCTTTTAATCACTGTTGTACCTCTTCTAATCACTGTTGTACCTCTTTTAATCACTGTTGTACCTCTTCTAATCATTGTTGTACCTTTAGCCTAATATTTCAGCTTGAATTCACTCAAATTACACAAAATGTTTTCACGGAAAAATTTATTGCATAAAAGAAACGACAAAAAAACCACCCATCCTGATATATTTAATTTTCACTCTCATGGCCCTAAAGAGAGCCGTTCGGGATAAAGGGTGCCCTCCTTTTTGAGGGACCCTGGGTTTGTCAAAAAAATTTTCAATCAACACACCGCACAAACTGCTTGTTGTTTTGCCCGTCCCAGTGGGGACAGCCACAAACCAACAAGCAGTTGTGGGGTCAGAATGGATAGTTTAAAATAAAAAAGGAAAACAAATAAATGAAAAAACAAATAAAATGTGAGCGAAAGAAGAGGAAGAAGAGGAATAAGTGAAAATAGCAATAGCAATTCTGAAAAAAAAAATGGAAAAGCAATAAATTTAAACAAAAAAAACATTTCATTAATTTAATATAACATACATGTAAGAAAATGTAAAAAAACAAAAAAATATAAACAAATAAAAAATATAGAAAGGAAATTTTATAATAAATAATTTTTTTGGCGTTATGTTTAATTTTCAAAAAAAAACCTTTTTTCCATTTTTTTGGTTCAAGGATTTTATTAATTTTCTATTTTTTTTTTTTCAGTTTTTCCTTTTTTTTCATAATTTTTTGGCGTCATTTATAATAATAAATAGATAAACATATAATATCCGCATTGTCCTGGGCTGTTGCCATGCCGTTATTTACCTTCATCAGCCCCATTAATGAACAATTTTTAGCGTTAAAATGGTTCAATCCTTCTATTTAACCAATCTCATCAACGACTTAGTGATGTATAATAATTAAATAAATATATAAAAATAAATTTAGCATGAAGACAATTAAAAATCTCTTCGCACGTAAATACGAGCGAGCACTTAGAAGCTGCCTACGAATTGTGAACGCGATATTTTGAAAAAATGGTTGGCTTATTTCGAAAAAACGACAAAAACATATGCGTATTGCTTGAAATTTAAAACAGCAATAAATATTTAAGCGAATAAAAATTATATGATTCATTTTTCGCTATATTTATCGATTTTTTTTTGTTGACTAAAAATATTCTTATTTGAATACGGTAACAAAATAATCCAATCATCAAAAATTTACAAAAATGAACAAACTCAGAAGAGACTAAATAAATACAATAAATTCTATTTTTAAGTTTATATATTAATTTAAAAAATGAAGTAATGATTTTTTAATAAGCATATTTCATTAAAAATCCCATTATTAATAATTACTCTTAAAATTGCATAAGAAAATAAATTATATCTAAAAATTAAAAAAACAACAACATTTGAAATTAAACGGATTTAAACTTTAATATAAAAAATAAAAACTGTTTTATGCATTTAAATATTCATTGTCAAAAACTATACCTTTTGTTCTATACCTGAAAACGAAAACATCTAATAATAAAAAAATCAAATTAATAAAATGAAAAAAATATGCAAGAACTAAGGCAAAATTGTTTTGGATGGCTACAAGTCGAGTATTATATTTAAAAAATATTTATTATTTTTATATATAACTTTTTAAAATAATTAATAAATATACTTAAATATTCTGATTTGCAAATTACAAATATCGATCCAGTGTGAAACTGAATTATTAAAAATTAAGATTGAATTATTCATAAATTTTTTAAATAATTACTTAACGTATGAAATAAGTTTAAACAATTTAAACAAGAATAAAAAAGTTGTTAAATGACAACAAGTAATAAAAACCATTATAATTAATGTAAATTAATAATAAAGCATTTACACTAGCATATTTTTTATTACATAAAATTAATGAAGATAAATAAAAGACTAGTTTAGTTGTGGTACTTAAATTATGTAAAATGAATGGTCATAGTATGGATTGTTTATAATGACAAAAAAAAACAATTATTAATGCAAAACAACAAATGAAAATAAAGATAAGTCAAATTTTTGATGAAATCATAAAATTAAGGTTTAATAATAAAGATTTAAAAGAATATGTTGCTAAAATATCAAATGAAAAGATAACTAAAAAATTAATATTTAATTAAAATCGCTAAATATTATAAAATTTTATTATAAATTCATGGATTGTATAAACAAAGAAGAAAGAATAAAAGAGCCGAGTCATTGAAATGTTTTCCTAAGCATGATTTGCCGTTGAAAAGAAAGTTGACCTTAAAAAAAATTCAATTAATAATTTAGGTTATACTATTTAAATGTACAATAAAAATATTTTATAAATAACCTATTTAAATTAGCATTATTACAATTCAAAAATAAATATTTCTTTTGTATTCTTGGCAAACGAATTAATAAAAAAAATACATATAAAATTCAACTAATTAGTTAAAAAATAGATGAAAGTTAATGATAATCAAATAATAATTAAAAATAGATGAACGTTAATGAAAACAAAATAAGAACTTAAATACGCATATTTTGAATTCACATTTAGGAGCAATTTCGTATGATGCTATGTATTGGTGAGGAGGTTTTATACATAAAAAAACAAGGAGATAAATAAAATAACATTACAATGTAAAATTCCTTATAGATAATATTATAATTTATTAAGAAATAATAATAATAATATATTCCTATTTTTTCAGTTCAAATTTTTTAAAAATTAATCATTAATATTAATTTATATGAGAATTTGACTTCCGCCTTTTTTGTTTATTTTTAAATTTATATTC
The DNA here is from genome assembly GCA_004148225.2 of Heterodera glycines. Classification (NCBI taxonomy): domain Eukaryota; kingdom Metazoa; phylum Nematoda; class Chromadorea; order Rhabditida; family Heteroderidae; genus Heterodera; species Heterodera glycines. The sequence continues at coordinate 18,212,709 of CP049705.1, read as the reverse complement.
TGCATATTTTCTTAATTTGAATAAACTTTCGTAATTATCATGTTGAAAATATAAGCGTATAATTAAATAATTCAAGTTAAAGTATAAAAGCGTGTAATTGATCTTTGTTTGATCAACTTAAATCAACTATAACAAAATAAAAAATTGAATACTTTTAACTCAAATTCCATTCATTTAAAATTATCATGAATAAAACATATAATAAAAAAATAAATATCGAACATCATTATACTGCCAGTGCTGACTCAGCTGTCATTTATAAAATGATTGATGGCCAAAAATGCGCATTTTGGACCTAAAAAATGACACGTGACTGGTCATGTGACCGAATTATTTCGAAATACAATGCACCGCGCGGAAAATGAGTCAGCTGTCAAGGAAAAATGCCCCAACTGTCAAAAAGATAAAGTAAAAAAAGTCTTGCCCCGTCCATCCCTGATCTTATATAGAATAGCTGAAAACAATAAATTAAAAAAATTAAAACAGAGTACAATAATTTTATTTTTTTACAGAAAAAGAGCAAAATTTGCAAAAACATGAAATTGATTTAAACGAAAATGATTAATCGAAGAATACATATTGGGAAAATAGACAATTTAATAAAAAAAAAAGTTATTGATCGCTCAGCGGCACATTGATAAATTGGCTTTTATCATATGCTTAAAAATCACACCAATACATTATCATTTTAATGCGCACATCGTTGATACCTAAATGTAATTGCTGTCATTTACATATATTATTTAAAAAAATTATACGATAAAGAATAACATTAAAAATAAATTAATATTACTATTCCTTTATCAAAGTTTTTTTTTACAATATTTTTAAAATTAAAATTAAATAAGTCAGCAAATTCTTTTATAATTTCTTCAATAATATTTTATTCTATAATATTTTTATTAATGAAATACCATTCTAAGGGAATAATAGTCCCCCTAGGTGTACTCTATATTATTCTTCGATTTTAATGCAAAAAAATGAAGAAAATTATTAATAAAATATTATAATGAATTATCATGCATTTCAATTAAATTTATGATAAAAAATTTTCTAAATAAGTAAACGGCATTCAACCATGGTTCCATCTATTTATTATGCTTTAAATTCATTTTTTGAAAGTTGAAATATATAAACATTATATTTGATTTATTTTGTAATTAGAAATAATTTATATTTTTTTTTTATTAAAATGGATATTAATTGTACAAATATCTCGTGAAATTAATGTAATTTTTATTTCGGTTGTTGATTTTTTATTTTATTAGAATTTGCCTATATTTTTCATGTAATATTTATTTTATAGTAATATATGTCAAATTTGAATATTTTAAAGCAACTTAATTATATTTCTTTTTAATATATTATTTATAATTTATTTCATATTATTTTTGTAAGAGTATTTGATTTTAATTTATCACACAGGTTTAGTAAAATAATTTCAGTAATTAACATGCCAAGTCGACGATCATTTTTTAATTTGACTACAGTAGTATTAGGACAGAAATCTTGGCCCCCCCCTGGGAAGAGAGATGCGCATTCACTATAGGAGAGAGGAGAGAAACAGAGAAAAAGAGTAATTTCTAAAAGAAGGAAAAATGATTAAATTGTAAAGGGATCCCCGGCCATTAGTTGTAATACAAGCCTAATGATATTCTCGGGTATGTTTTGCGCCACTGCGCGAGTGTTCAGCCGTTTTTTTTTGCTTTTGTGTCCCCAGTTAATAGATATCAACGGAAATTATCGATTTGTAAATGCAACAATAATCGAAAAAATAAAAAAATTTTTCAAGAAAAATGATTTGGAATAAACCCCCCTCGGTTGTTTTGTCCAACATAATTTTTAGTGCGGGAAATAAATGACTATGAAAATGCGCGAAATAATGATTTTGTATTAATAATTTTTTTTTCGCAAATAATTTTTAAACACGAAATATTAGAAATAATTTTATTGGGATTTTTTTAGTTCTGTAATAAAATTTTTTCTCTCATATCCGTTTTTTCATGTGATGAATAAACAATTAAAAGGCTAGTATTTTTGCCTCTACCTCTAAATAATAAACCATTTGGGAACTGTACAGATAAAAAAAACTTTATTGGGAATTTAACAGAAAAATTATTATTTAAATTAGAAAAGATAATTCATATATTTTAAAAGTGGAACATAAAAAAATGGTGAGAGTGCGCGAAAAAAATGCTAAACAAAATTTATATGAAAAATGTCGGATTTTTTAGTTTTTAGAGCGGGAAATAAAATTATTTAATTTTAAAACCTTGATGACTACAGATAATTTTTTAAAAAAAGTTGTGGGGAATGGAAGATATAATATGATAAAAAATGTAAAATCCGCGCGGATAGTGGGGAGGTGGTGCGCTGCCATCGTCTTTTTGGAGATGGTCCCTTTAATCGATCCACATGGAAATTGATTGGAAATATTTAATTTTTAAAAAAATTGAAATTTAAGGATAGAATCAAAAGTAATTAAAAATTAAGGAATATAATAAATATAAAAAAATTGAATTTATAAAATCTTATAAGAAAAGAGAAAATAACAATAATTCGAAATAATTGTTTAAATAGTTTAATTAGATTGAATATTTGAAAGATTGTTGTGTTCGGAACACATTATTTTTGCAGTTATTATTTTACTTTAATTTTTTAATTTGAACTTGAATAATGATATATTTAAAATAATAAGTATTAGCACGTAATTTACAACCATTTGTGCTACTAAATTTCAAATTTACTTTATTTAGAGTTTTTTAAGGAATTAAGATTTTTTTAAATTTTAATCCCTTCTATATGGAATATAAAATATTTCATTTAATTGTCGATGTATTATAGTGTGTATAATATATTTCATAAGCCTTATTAATTTTGGACTGTCCCCTACGGTAGGGTGTAAAGAATATTTCTCGAAAATGGTATTATGCGAATTATAATAACGGGTTTATTTTAGGTTAGTTTAAAAATTTTTAATTTGGAAAATAGGTATGAATTTTCAAAAATTGGATGAATATTGAAATAATGACACGGATATTCCAAACTTTGTTCTCATTTTCTCCAAAGATTTGTCCTCTTTTCGAGGCCTAAAAATCAAAAAAAATTTTGGAAAGGAATCTCACCAATAAAATATTGATCACCTCAAATGAATTAGTGAAAAAATTGAAAATGGAAAAATTCGATAACTAAATGACAAACTGACAGCGCACAATTTTTTGGCAAAAGCAACTGAAGTAAAGAGCTTTTATCTCCGTTTTAAATCAGGCTAAGAAAAAAAGTTGAGCAACGTAATGAAAAAATGTTACAAAAAAATGAAAAATAATGAAAAAGACAGGGATTTTTAGGGGGTTGAGTTAACTGAAAAAACAATTTTTTTTGTATTCAAAATTCAAATTTGGCGCGCTAAATGACCCAATTATTTCCCCAAATCCTGCCAGTGCAGACTCAGCTGTCATTTATAAAATGATTGATGGCCAAAAAATGCGCATTTTGGACCTAAAAAATGACACGTGACTGGTCATGTGAGCGAATTATTTCGAATTACAATGCACCGCGCGGAAAATGAGTCAGCTGTCAAGGAAAAATGCCCCAACTGTCAATGAAATATGCAAACAACAGCTGGACCCCGTCCATCCCGTGACAGGCGTTCCGCCTATCACATGAGCCCTCCGGGGCCACTATAAAAGCTGCAATTGCGCAAAAATTTTTTCTTTTTTCGAGAAAAAATATTGCTTTGGAAAATATTTCGCAAATTGAATTTTTAATCAAATTTACCAATAAAATATTTATTTTATATACAAAAAAAGTCCAATAAAAAAAAACAAAAAAAATGTCTCAGGCGCAAAAAAAATTCCTGACCGTCCCGGCTGAAAAAGAAAAAGAAGGAAATATAAAAAATTATTCAAAAAAAGTATTAATGAAATTAAATTAAATGAAAATAATTATGTCGAAATTTCTTCGACTGAAAGATCAATGCCTGATTATGGGATACAAGAAAATACAATAAGATTTATTTTTAAAAACCCAAAAAAAGAAAACCGTAAAGAAATGTCAGAAAATTTCAAAAAAATAATAGAAAATATGATTAAAAAATCAATGCTTAAAAAAAGAATGGGGTGGAAAATCCAGCGGATTTCAATTGATTTGTATTGTGAAATATTGACCGACCCCATAATTTTGCCGGCCCGGGACCCAAAAATGAATACGGCGGACACCGTTTTACATGAAATATTTCGGATCACCCAATCGTATACAGAATTCGATTGGTTGCAGCAGCCAATATCTTGTATTATAGCGACATATAGTACACCCGTTGGGACAGGTAAAAATTAAAAGTTTTATTTTAAAAAATATATTTTTTAAGGATTAAACCCTTTGGATTATTGTGAAATTAAAGAGTTAGGGAGAATTGTGTCAAAAATATGGACAATTTTTGTAAGTTAAAACAAAAATAATTTAGCACAAAAAAATTTTAGGTTTATTTTATGCCTGGGTTTTAAGCAGATTTTATCAATTAATTAACAAAAATGACGAAGAGAAAATTTCGATGGATCAATTTCGGAAAATTATAAAGAATGAACAGAGACAAAGCGAAGCAGTAAAAAAATTAATTATTGATGCTAAAATTAATATGAATGAAAAAACCTATGGGTTTATTCATTTGCAAATCGTTCAGGATTTTTGGGTAAGTAAAACTTAAAATTTTAAGGATTAATATTTAAAAAAGAATAAATTTTAGGACTCTAAATTTCCTGGGAAATACCGGATTGTTGCTTTTCAAGGGATGTTGGACTTCGCCCAATTTTTAAGGGTAATGGCCCCCGCAAATATAATGTGTGCATTTTTCACGATAAAAGTCATTGGGATGGTGGGTTTATATATTTTTTTTGGTAATAAAAACATTTTTTAGGAATTAAAAGTATTGGACAATTTTTTTCTATTAAAAATAAATATTGTATAAGCTGTGAAAAAACCTATCAAAGAGAAGAAAAACATAGTTTGGAGTGTGAAGAGAGGTGCAAAAAATGCTGCAGAATAGGTAAATAGCATAGATTTATTTTAACAGATAAATTAAGGATTTGGTTTCCCCTGCCCCCCCGAGAGAAAAACTTTAAATTGCGAAAATTGTAACAGAACCTTTTTTAATGCGAAATGTTTTGAGCATCATAAAATAAAAATATGTAGAATATATCAAAAATGTAAAAAATGCCAGATCGAGTACACGTCAGACACAAAAAATAAACATGAATGTGGTAAGCCCTAAAATAAAAAAAAAATAAAAAATTTAATTTGCAAATATTTAGAGGAAAAGCATTGCAGAAAATGTCATTTATTTCACGACCCGAAAAAAATGTGTTTTATGCAGAAACTGAAAATTAGGAAAATGGCGCCATATAGGATAGTCGCTTATGATTTGGAGTGCACGGTAATTAAATATTGGGACAATAAACACATTTTATTATTTAGACGAATACTATTCTGAATGAAAACATATTGAGAAAAGAAACGATTCATAAACCTAATTTTATTAGTGCGAGATTGACATGTTCGAATTGTGAGAGTGAAATTAAAATTTGTGAAATTTGTGGGACGGGACCCCGTCATTTAAAATGGTGTAGTAAAGATGGAGTGGATCCGTTAAATTCTTTTGTTAAATGGATTATTAATTTGGAAAAATATGAAACGTATGCATACGCTCATTTTAGCGGTAAGAATAAAATGAATTTAAAAAGGATTAATTCCCATTTAGGAAGATATGACTCGCACTTTGTTTTGCGCGAACTTGCGAATTTAGGACATAAACAGCCTGAATTAACGATTGCAGACTTAAAAATTTTCGAAATTAAATTTAGAAAAGGTGAAAAATTCTCGAAAATTCATTTTCGCGACAGTTGGCTTTTAATGCAAAATAAATTGGCAAATTTACCAAAAACATTTGGTTTGGACTGTGAATCAAAATTGTATTTTCCCTACCAATTTAATAAGGAGGAAAATTACGGTAAAGAAGGTACAAAACAATAAAAATATCCTTTTTAGGCAAAATATTGACTACCCTCCCGCCCTTTGAGGATTATTTCCCCGATGAATTAAGTGAAGATGAATATGAAAAATTCAAAAAATGGTATTATGCGAATTATAATAACGGGTTTATTTTAGGTTAGTTTAAAAATTTTTAATTGAACTGTTTAATATTTTAGAAGAAAAATTGGATGAATATTGTTCTAATGACACGGATATTTTGATGAAAGCGCTTATAAAAATGAGAAAAATATTTATAGATATAACACAAGATAAGGAAACTCCAAATGGGATTGATGTTTTGAGAATATCGACGACAATTGCGTCTTCATGCATGAAGTAGGGACCAAAATAAATGAAAATAAATATTAATCTTTTTAGCATTTTTCGGGCCAAATTTTTAAAAAACAATGAAACATTACCTATAATTCCTGAGAGTGGCTTTGAGCCGAAAGATAGTCAGAGCAACATAGCGATAAAATATTTTGAATGGATTATGCATCGGGACGGGGTTAAAGCGAGGCATGCCGGAAATGGGGGAGAAATATCGCTTTTGGGCGACAAAAAATTAAAAATTGATTGTATAATTGGGGCGCAAAAGATAGAAGAGTTATCAGTGTGGGAGTGAGAGTGTGATTGAAGTAGTGAGGGATTACAAATAAATGATTGCAGAGAGAGAGAGAGAGTAATCGGGGTGATCAGAGTAAGAAGTGTGTGATATTGAGTGATCAGAAGCTGCCAGAGTGGGAGTGAGTGATCAGAAGATGATAAGTAGGATTGAGTGATCATAATATGATCAGACTAGGACAAAGTGACCAAAAGTGATCGGGATCAAAAATTATCAAAATGATCAGATAAACATGTGCGAATGCGTGTGAATCATCGGAAAGAGAAAATATACTCAGAAAATGATCAGAGTGAGAATGAGTGATCAGAATGATCAGAAGATGATCAGAGCGAATGAATGATCAAAATAACAAGCGGTCCCTATATCTTAATGATTTGTAGGTGTTGTGATGGGGCTTGTGAGTGAGCATGTGTTTGTGTATGAGTGATCGTGTTAATGTGCTTATGCGTGCACGTGCATGTGTGTATGCGCATTTACATTTAGATGTGCATGTGTGTGCGTGTATGTGCGTAGGTGCATGCGGGCGTGCGTGCGTGGGTATGTGTGTGCGTGCGTGTGTGTGTGCATGCGTGAGTGTGTGGTGTTGTTAAAATTTTGGTGCAAAGTGCATGTGATGTGCCTGAAAGTGTAGGTGCAGGTGGTTGTTAAGTGCAAATGTGTGCGTGTTTTCGGTGCAGGGCAGACACAAGATTAGGTGAAAAGTGTGTTATGTGCACGCGTTTTGGGTCTAGGCAGGTATGTGTGGGTGTGTCAGGTACAGGTGCAAGTGTGTTTCTTTGCAACTGCAGGTGCAAATACAAGTTAAATGCAAATGCATGTGGTTGTGTGTGTGCTATGGCGTAGGTAGGTGTGTGTGGGTGTGTCAGGTGCAGGTGCAAGTGTGTTTGTTTGCAGGTTCATGCGTTCAGCGTATGTGCAAATGCTGTGCGTGTGAGTGTATTTGTGCAATGTGTGAGTGTCTGCATGTGTAGGTGCAGATACGTAAGGTGAAAATGCATATGTGTGAGTGTATTTTTGGTGCAGGCATGTGTGTGTGTGTGGTCAAATCAGGTGCAAGTGTGTTTGTTTGCATGTGCATGCGTTCCGTGTACGTACATGCGTGCGTTCTCATGTGGTGTTGTGCAAAGTTAATGCAAAGACAAGTGCGATGTGTGTGCCTGGAAGTATAAGTGTAGGTGCATGTCAGGTGCAAATGTGTGTATGTCAGATACAGTGCAAGTGTGTTTGTTTGCAGGTGCAGGTACAATTGTTGTTTTGGTATGTAATTGTAGGTATTCATGTCCAAAAGATAGGTACCAAAAAGCAAAATACACATAAAAATAAGGAGTTTCATATATTTTTTGCAAAAAAAATGAAAATATGGTAAAAAGTAGAAATGAATATATAAAACAAAAATGATCAAAAATGCAAAAATAAAATGAATAAAAATAAAATTTTAACAAAAATTTATTATAATTTAAAATCTCCGGCAAGTTTCGCTGGGATTCAAAAAATTTTAAATGAGGCCAAAAAGATTGACCCGGAAATTACGACCGATGACGTAAATAAATTCCTAGAAAAACAGAGAACATACACGATTCACAAGCCCATAAGAAAAAAATTCCCGAGACTAAACACAAAAAATCATTATATTTTTAATTTTAGTGAAATGTCGAAAGAATATACAGATTCAAAAATATTAGAAGTTGTTTGTGCGGGTAAGGAATAAAAATTAAATAAAAATAAATAGGAGTTTTAGGGCCTAAACAATATGCTTTGAAATTACAAAAAGAAAATGGAGAAATTTGGTACAAAACAAAAATTAGAGGAATGACACAGAATAAGAACAACAAAATTGATTATGAAGAATTTAAGGACATGGTTTTAAATTATGAGGAAGAAAAGAAAATCCAGTTTAAACACCCAAATAAATTCGGGTATGTTTTATAATTTTAACAAAAATAATTAATTTTTCTTAGGCCAACGAGAGAAAGTTATGTGATTAGCCGAAATATTGTAAAGGATTATAAACCAATTCAAAAGAAGGGGTTTGTACTTATTTTCTAAATTTAATAACTAAAAAAACATTTTAGGATTATTTTGGACGATGAAAATTTAACCGTTTTGCCTTTTGGTTGTTGGTGATCTTTTGAATAAATATTTTTAAATGCTGTCTTTTATTTATTTTTTGGTTTTTTACCCTTAATATTTTTTTAATGTATAAAAGAAATAAAATAACAAATAAAATAAAAAAATGGATAAACAAAAGAAGCCAAGAGGAAGGCCTCCGAAAAAAGTGGAGAAAAAAGAAACTCCTCAAAAAGAAAATTTGGAGAAGAAAGAAATTCCTCAAAAAACAAAAGTTAAAACTCTAAGACCCAAAATACAGCTTAAAGGAAGAAAAATAGAATTGGAAACAGAAAATAGTACTAATTCCGTTCCAACTAAAATAAAACTTCCTCCAATTTATGTAAGACTGTAAATTGATTGTTTATTAATTTAAAACTTTAGAAATGATTAAAAGTATTCTGATCAGGAAAGTTATAAAGATGGAAAAATATCAAAATAATAAAATTATCAATTGCGGTTGTGAATTATAAATGTGGAGGTAAAACAGAAAATTAATTGTTGATTGGTGATTAAAAATGAGAGTTTAGGAATTAATCTCATGATCAAGCAGTGAAAATGGTGAAAAATCATTGCTAAGAATGCTCTAAAATGAGTAGATGTCTACGGATGCTTGGAAGTGGTGTTTATGAAATGATCAAGTAAGTGTGTGAGTGATCGTGTGATTAGGGACGAGTGAGTGATTAGGAACGAGTGTGTGATCAAAGAGAGACATAGAGAGATCGGTGTGAGTGAGTGTTAACAGAGAGTAAGTGATCAGAAAATGATCAGAGTAAGAGTTAGAGGTCAGATAGTGATTGGGAACTAATAAATGATCAAAGAGAAAAAATAAGTGATCACAAGTTAGTGTGAAAGGGTATGTGAGTAAGTGATTGCGTGATCAGAAAAATAATCAGTGTGTGAGTGTTCACATGTGAGAGAGAGTGATCGGGATGAGTGTGATCATAAAGAATGAATGATTAGAAAATGATCAGAGTGAGTGAATGTAGATTAGAGTATGATTAAAAGTGAGAATGAGTCATTATAAAGTGAAAGAGTGATTACAAGTGAGAGTATGATCAAAGAGAGATAGAAGAGTTATCAGTGTGCGAGTGAGAGTGTGATTGAAGTAGTGAGGGATTACAAATAAATGATTGCAGAAAGAGAGAGAGTAATTGGGGTGATCAGAGTAAGAAGTGTGTGATATTGAGTGATCAGAAGCTGCCAGAGTGGGAGTGAGTGATCAGAAGATGATAAGTAGGATTGAGTGATCATAATATGATCAGACTAGGACAAAGTGACCAAAAGTGATCGGGATCAAAAATTATCAAAATGATCAGATAAACTGTGCGAATGCGTGTGAATCATCGGAAAGAGAAAATATACTCAGAAAATGATCAGAGTGAGAATGAGTGATCAGAATGATCAGAAGATGATCAGAGTGCGAATGAATGATCAAAATAACAAGCGGCCCCTATATCTTAATGATTAGTAGGTGTTGTGATGGGGCTTGTGAGTGAGCATGTGTTTGTGTATGAGTGATCGTGTTAATGTGCTTATGCGTGCACGTGCATGTGTGTATGCGCATTTACATTTAGATGTGCATGTGTGTGCGTGTATGTGCGTAGGTGCATGCGGGCGTGCGGGCGTGGGTATGTGTGTGCGTGCGTGTGTGTGTGCATGCGTGAGTGTGTGGTGTTGTTAAAATTTTGGTGCAAAGTGCATGTGATGTGCCTGAAAGTGTAGGTGCAGGTGGTTGTTAAGTGCAAATGTGTGCGTGTTTTCGGTGCAGGGCAGACACAAGATTAGGTGAAAATGTGTGTTATGTGCACGCGTTATGGGTCTAGGCAGGTATGTGTGGGTATGTCAGGTACAGAAAATGACCCACGAAATAATTTATTATTCGAAGATTTTTTTAAATGCAAATGCATGTGGTTGTGTGTGTGCTATGGCGTAGGTAGGTGTGTGTGGGTGTGTCAGGTGCAGGTGCAAGTGTGTTTGTTTGCAGGTTCATGCGTTCAGCGTATGTGCAAATGCTGTGCGTGTGAGTGTATTTGTGCAATGTGTGAGTGTCTGCATGTGTAGGTGCAGATACGTAAGGTGAAAATGCATATGTGTGAGTGTATTTTTGGTGCAGGCATGTGTGTGTGTGTGGTCAAATGCAGGTGCAAGTGTGTTTGTTTGCATGTGCATGCGTTCCGTGTACGTACATGCGTGCGTTCTCATGTGGTGTTGTGCAAAGTTAATGCAAAGACAAGTGCGATGTGTGTGCCTGGAAGTATAAGTGTAGGTGCATGTCAGGTGCAAATGTGTGTATGTCAGATACAGTGCAAGTGTGTTTGTTTGCAGGTGCAGGTACAATTGTTGTTTTGGTATGTAATTGTAGGTATTCATGTCCAAAAGATAGGTACCAAAAAGCAAAATACACATAAAAATAAGGAGTTTCATATATTTTTTGCAAAAAAAATGAAAATATGGTAAAAAGTAGAAATGAATATATAAAACAAAAATGATCAAAAATGCAAAAATAAAATGAATAAAAATAAAATTTTAACAAAAATTTATTATAATTTAAAATCTCCGGCAAGTTTCGCTGGGATTCAAAAAATTTTAAATGAGGCCAAAAAAATTGACCCGGAAATTACGCCCGATGACGTAAATAACGATTAAAGGGACCATCTCCAAAAAGACGATGGCAACCCATAAGAAACAAATTCCCGAGACTAAAGACGATACCGAGCGGCTTCCATACCGATTGGCAGTGCGATTTGTGCATATTTGACCAGTTGAAAAAGCATAACGACGGTTACAAATATCTGTTGGTATGCATCGACGTGCTGAGTCGAATGATCTTCAGTGCACCGGCCAAGTCAAAGAAGAGTGAGGACATGATTGATGCTTTTGATCGGGTGTTCGAAAAGTCGAAAATTATCCCGATGAAAATATATAGCGACAGCGGACTCGAGTTTCAGGCTGGAAAAATGAAAAAATATTTTGAGGAAAAATTTATTATCAAAAATGTGATGTATAGTCCTGATCTTCACGCCGGAGTCGTTGAAAGGGCAAATCGGACAATAAAGGAGCGTTTGTACAGATATTTTACAAAGAAAGACACTCTACGATGGGTCGACGTAATGGATAAAATAGTCTCAAACATTAACAACAGTGTGAATAGGACCCTGGGGATCAAGCCAATATCTGTTACTTTTGAAAATGCAGGAATTATTTGGGAAAGATTATTTGGAAATATAGAAACTCAAAAAAATAATAAATTCAAAATCGGTGATTTGGTCCGAATTACAAAAGAAAAGGGTATATTTGCAAAGGGTTATCTTCCGAATTTTACGGAAGAAATTTTTAAAATTTATAAAATAATTAAATCAGACCCAATCGCTTATAGAATTGAAGATTTAAATGGAGATAACATTAAGGGAATATTTTATGATGCCGAGTTGGTAAGAGTTTCGAAAAATCAAATAAATAAAATATAAAAGAACTTTGACAAAAGCAAAAAATAAATAATGAATAAAATAATTTTCTTCGTAGTTTTTGGTTTGGCAATCGGCCAAATAAATAGCGATTGTTGTTGCCTATCTAATGAAGAGAAACAACAATTAAATTCTGCTAGAAAAACCATTGAAAAATGTTTTCGGGATACATTCCGATTAAATAACGAAGCCCGAGATTTTGCTGCTGCTTCTCATAGGGCAATTACGGAGGCAGAAAAATAAAGTTCGTCATCCTGAGGCACCGGGTATGAAAACGTGGTTCGGTAGGTTATTAGAAGGGGTGAGAAAAGTACAAGGAATTTCCGAAAAAATTAACGAAGAAAGGCAGAAAATAGGCCACATTAGAAAAGAAATGGATAAGTGTTTGGACCGAAAAGATGTTTTAATGTGTCGTGAATTGGCAGACGAAGCGAAGGGAGCATTTGAAATTGTTAAGCAGTATAGACAGGACGTCGGTACTGCGTACCGTAACGCCTATACTCAATCTGACCTCGGGATTGGGGAATTGGCCGATAAAGTTAAGGAAACAATGAAGGAATATTTATCCCGCCCCGGACCTTCCCCAAGACCAATATTTAAAGACCAATTTATATCTGATTAATGTATAAAAGAGAATGGAAAGATAATAATAAATTTTTAAAAATGATTCAAAGAACAGAAAAAGGAACAGCAATTTTGTTGGAAGCGCTCAAAAAAGAGGCTGAAAGGGCATGGAAGGAAGTTTCGGTATTGACAGAGGAAGCCGATGATTTTGCCAAATCTTCACATGGAGCCCTTAATCGGGCAACTAAATCTCGGGAAAAGGCCCCCTATGCCCCAGGGGTTCGAGAATGGTTCGTAAAAATGTCAGATTGTATCTGGGAAATTTACACCATTCTGGATAAAATTAATGCAGAGTCTGAAAGGGTTGAGACCATGTGGTTTGAGATTGAACGTTCTAAAGATTTCGATCAGACCACAAAACTTGAGGAGAAAGTATTTAAGAGTTTAAACGAAACTAAGAAGTTGCATTTCGAGTCCCGTCGGATTCATACTAAAATATTGGAGCAAGAAAGCAGAATTCAGTCTATAGTGTTGGGATTTATTGAGCTTCACGAGTAAAATGGAGGCAATTCAGTATAATTGTCACGTAATTAACAAATTTGGGATCAAAAAAACATATTACAAAGTTTATTTTTTCCGGTACATCTGATTATGAATTTAAACAATCTCTAGAAAAAATATTAGAAAATGCATATATAAAAGAATCAGGAATTTTTAAAACAATTCTAAAACTACAATATTCTAATTTTCTAGTAGTCTTGCCACTACGATTATCACAGGAAATTTCTTCATTATATTTTTTAAAATATTTTTGGAGTAGAAAAAGAATATTTTTGGGGTTAACGTACATTTGAAATAAAATTGTTAATTTTAATAATGACGAATCAAGACCAATCGGCCAAATAATTTAGGACACAAGTCGAAAAGGCTTGGAAAAGGGGTAGAAAATTAGTTAGAGAAGCAGATAACTTGGTATCTTATGCCTATGAGCTTTCGAAAATATCTGAGAATTATATTACAGAAAATGACCCACGAAATAATTTATTATTCGAAGATTTTTTGAAACGGACGAGAAAGACTTGGATTCTTTTTTCCATTTGGCAGAAATTGAAAGCATTTTTCTTAAGAACCCAGGGGTGCTCTATCTACCCAAAAAATCTCATTCCGAGATCCCACGGACACTTGGCCACCTCCCTTTGTGAATGAAAAAACAGCCGTTAAATTTTAATTAATTATTTTTTATCGAATATTTTGTTCTATATTTCTGATGCTATTAACAAATTGATGAAAACCCCGCATGTCACCACATATTTGTGCCCCCATTGTGCCATTTTTCCTTTGCTTTACCCCTCCCATTTTGAATATATTATACACACTATACTTCACATCGACAATTAAATGAAATATTTTATATTCCATTTAGGAGGGATTAAAATTTAAAAAATCTTAATTCCTTAAAAAACTCTAAATAAAGTAAATTTGAAATTAATTAGCACAAATTTAAATTCATTTGTTCATTATCTAATTGTTTTTCTTTTTTTGCATTAATACTTTTAATTATTTTCTAATTAAAATAATAACTGCAAAAATAATGTGTTCCGAACACAACAATCTTTCAAATATTCAATCTAATTAAACTATTTAAACAATTATTTCGAATTATTGTTATTTTCTCTTTTCTTATAAGACAAGCCACAATGCTATTTTCCAATAGTAAAACCAATTATCAGTTTTGAATTCTTATTAATATTCCATTAACAAAACATTTCAAATGTCGACGTTTAATTTGTCAGGTGTGAATATTTATTAAATATTATGAATAAAATAAAGTTTATATTTTTATTTTTCATTCTCCCCACTATCCGCGCGGATTTTACATTTTTTATCATATTATATCTTCCATTCCCCACAACTTTTTTTAAAAAATTATCTGTAGTCATCAAGGTTTTAAAATTAAATAATTTTATTTCCCGCTCTAAAAACTAAAAAATCCGACATTTTTCATATAAATTTTGTTTAGCATTTTTTTCGCGCACTCTCACCATTTTTTTAGCTTTAAACTTTAAAATATATGAATTATCTTTTCTAATTTAAATAATATTTAACTTTATTGCAAAATAATTAATAAATTGTTTTGTTTATATAAAATTTAGTTTCTCATGGTATATTCTTGAGTATATGTGCAGCGTACGCTAATGTTTTTGTTATTTTTTATTTATATTTGCATGTTATCGAATTCAGTTTGCAAACTTTTTTTTTGTTTTATGAAACTGTTGGAGTGTTAAAGAATTTGAATTTGGCGCGCATCGATTATTGATTAATGTTGTGACGTGTCAATCCCTCCCCCTTATTCATTTTGTTTATTATTATGTTGGACAAAACAACCGAGGGGGGTTTATTCCAAATCATTTTTCTTGAAAAATTTTTTTATTTTTTCGATTATTGTTGCATTTACAAATCGATAATTTCCGTTGATATCTATTAACTGGGGACACAAAAGCAAAAAAAAAACGGCTGAACACTCGCGCAGTGGCGCAAAACATACCCGAGAATATCATTAGGCTTGTATTACAACTAATGGCCGGGGATCCCTTTACAATTTAATCATTTTTCCTTCTTTTAGAAATTACTCTTTTTCTCTGTTTCTCTCCTCTCTCCTATAGTGAATGCGCATCTCTCTTCCCAGCGGGGGGCCAAGATTTCTGTCCTAATACATTTGACTACGAGTTTAACTCGTTTCATTGATTATTTTCTCTTTAAATTACATAATTGTTTGATTATTTGCACTTTATTCAAAAGAATTATCTTATCCTTGTGAGACCTTACTCTCACCTACCAATTGTTGCGTAATTATAAGATCATTTATAGTTTATTTAAAATATTCTTTTTCTCGCATCCAAATATTTATTTTAATAATGATATTAATTATTTATAAGTTTTTTTATTCAAAGAAAAATGTTGGCAATATTATTGATGCTAACGATTTCGTAAATATTTAATAGTTGCAAAACTAAATAACTGAAATTTTTTTAAATACAACAAATACAGAGACAGCATTAGCCCGTCCCAACCGGACCAGGTTAAATGGGGCGAATCGCTGACAAAGCTCAAGGATTTGTTCGCCGAAACCCGCTCACTTTTCGTCCGCCGCTTCGAATGCTTTCAAATTCGACAAAAGCCGAGCCAAGACATCACATCCTTGGTGGCACACATCAACGCCGCTTGTGAAAATGCCGACCTCAGCTTGAAAAAGGAGCAGCTAAAGTGCATCATCCTCGTGATTACACTACGCGACGAGCACCACGATTTGCGCCAAAAGTGCCTAAAAATGCTCGAAGAAGCACAGAAAAACGGCACGCAAGTCACGCTCAAGCAGCACGCCCCGTCCCACACGGCGCCCTCAATGCCGTCAACGAAGAGTTGGACCGGCTTTTGCAGATTGGAGCTATCAAACCGATTGAGTTCAGCCATTGGGCAGCACAGATTTTGGCCGTAATGAAAAAGAATGGAAAGACCCGAGTTTGCATCGACTTTTCCACTGGCCTCAACAATTCGCTCGAGTTGAATAGACACCCTTTGCCTCGGCCTGAAGACATTTACACGGCCATCAGCGGCTCCGTCTATTTCTCCAATCTCGACCTCCGAGACCGTATTTGCAGATGGAATTGGATGAGGAATACAAACACCTTTGTGGAATAAACACCCACCGTGGCCTCTTCCAATGCCAGCGCCTCCCATTTGGCGTCAAATCTGCGCCGTCTATTTTCCAACTGATCCGAAAGAACTATTAATTTGATCAATTTCCTCTTCGGAATTATAATCAAAATCGGAATCGCTCAATTGCCCTTCAATTTTAACGTATTCGGCATTTTGATCAAACACCAATTCTTCCATAAAATCCAATTCTTCATTGTTTTTGAGGCATCGTTCAATTTCAGAAGCAAAATTTTTGGCAATAGCAATTTCAGAACCATTTAATGGGGTTTCTTCATTATATTTTTTAAAATATTTTTGGAGTAGAAAAAGAATATTTTTGGGGTTAACGTACATTTGAAAAAATGAATGAAAATGTTATTGGACGGGAATCAATTTTCCTCGGCCAAATAATTTGCATAAAGTGCAAAAATAAATGGGAAAAAATATTTACATAACGGGGATTTGAACCTAGGACAGAAAAAAGGTGCGGCAGAGGCGTAACCCACTACGCCACCGGCCACTGTGGACGGGTGTAAATAATTATTTCTTTTATTTAATCATTAAAAACTTTGGCATTTTTTATCTCGGCACAGGGGTCCATTTGGCAGAAATTGAAAGCATTTTTCTTAAGAACCCAGGGGTGCTCTATCTACCCAAAAAATCTCATTCCGAGATCCCACGGACACTTGGCCACCTCCCTTTGTGAATGAAAAAACAGCCGTTAAATTTTAATTAATTATTTTTTATCGAATATTTTGTTCTATATTTCTGATGCTATTAACAAATTGATGAAAACCCCGCATGTCACCACATATTTGTGCCCCCATTGTGCCATTTTTCCTTTGCTTTACCCCTCCCATTTTGTCCCCATTGTCACAATTTCCCTCCTAAAATAAAAATTCTATTCTTTTGTATAAAGTTTATATTTTTATTTTTATTTTCTAATTTTATGCTAAAATAAATTATAAATATGTTTGTTATGATGTGTTTAATATTGTCTTTTTTTAAATTCATTTGTTCATTATCTAATTGTTTTTCTTTTTTTGCATTAATACTTTTAATTATTTTCTAATTTGTTCTTTGCATATTCTTTCAGTTGCCTGCGGGTTTCTTCTATTTTTTTACCTAAATAAAATAAAATTTCCTATTATTTTTCTATCAATATTTATATTTTTTAGAATTAATAAATTGACAAGCCACAATGCTATTTTCCAATAGTAAAACCAATTATCAGTTTTGAATTCTTATTAATATTCCATTAACAAAACATTTCAAATGTCGACGTTTAATTTGTCAGGTGTGAATATTTATTAAATATTATGAATAAAATAAAGTTTATATTTTTATTTTTCATTTCTAATTGTATGCAAAAATATTTAATCAATCTGTTAGTTATGATGCGTTTAATATCCTTTTTTAAATTCATTTTTGTTCATTATCTAAGTTTTGTCTAATCAATTGTTTATCTTATTTTTGCACTTAAAACTTTTTAATTATTTTTAGATTATTTCTGCTTTAATATATTAAATTCTGAAATAATTTAAATAAGAAGAGTGCTTTAAACTTTTATTTATTTATTGTGTAAAATTTATATTTAATTTTTTTTAACTTTATTGAAAAATAATTAATAAATTGTTTTGTTTATATAAAATTTAGTTTCTCATGGTATATTCTTGAGTATATGTGCAGCGTACGCTAATGTTTTTGTTATTTTTTATTTATATTTGCATGTTATCGAATTCAGTTTGCAAACTTTTTTTTTGTTTTATGAAACTGTTGGAGTGTTAAAGAATTTGAATTTGGCGCGCATCGATTATTGATTAATGTTGTGACGTGTCAATCCCTCCCCCTTATTCATTTTGTTTATTTAAGCACTCCCTCCTTCCCCACTTGATTCCTTCTCCATTCATTTGCTATTTTACATTTTATATTTTGTACTGCATTTCTCCTCCGACATAAATTGTGTTTATTATTTTATTGTGTGTCCAAAGTAGAGACACAACATTGGCGCAGTCAGCAGCCGTGCTTCACCCATTCGAAGACACACCGAACTGCAACCCAACCTCAACAAAACCAATAGTCCCAAGACGGGTGAGGTCCGCTAAATTTAGCGGTTAAATTCGACAAAAACCAATAGACCCTAGGCGGGTGAGGTTCCGCAAGACGCGGTTTTCTTCAATTTCGACATCCAATAGTCCCTAGGCGGGTGAGGAGCCACTCTGCGTGGTTAATTGCTGATCATCGGACGAGTCAAAGCCAATGGACGCAACCAAACTGCAGCAAGTGCTTGACGCAGTTTTTGCACGATTTGCCGGAAATGCGGCACCTGCAAACATGGCCTCATCCTCACTTGCACACGCGACTCTGGCCAGCTCCTTGGACAACCGGATCACCAAATTCCAGTACGATTCGGAATGCGGCAACACATTTGACCGGTGGTTTAAGCGATTTGGAGTGCTCATCGAAGAGGACGGAAAGGAACTCCCCGAACAGACCAAAGTTCGGCTTATTCTTGGCAAATTGGGGGACGACGAATACAACAAATACAGAGACAGCATTAGCCCGTCCCAACCGAACCAGGTTAAATGGGGCGAATCGCTGACAAAGCTCAAGGATTTGTTCGCCGAAACCCGCTCACTTTTCGTCCGCCGCTTCGAATGCTTTCAAATTCGACAAAAGCCGAGCCAAGACATCACATCCTTGGTGGCACACATCAACGCCGCTTGTGAAAATGCCGACCTCAGCTTGAAAAAGGAGCAGCTAAAGTGCATCATCCTCGTGATTACACTACGCGACGAGCACCACGATTTGCGCCAAAAGTGCCTAAAAATGCTCGAAGAAGCACAGAAAAACGGCACGCAAGTCACGCTCAAGCAGCACGCCCCGTCCCACACGGCGCCCTCAATGCCGTCAACGAAGAGTTGGACCGGCTTTTGCAGATTGGAGCTATCAAACCGATTGAGTTCAGCCATTGGGCAGCACAGATTTTGGCCGTAATGAAAAAGAATGGAAAGACCCGAGTTTGCATCGACTTTTCCACTGGCCTCAACAATTCGCTCGAGTTGAATAGACACCCTTTGCCTCGGCCTGAAGACATTTACACGGCCATCAGCGGCTCCGTCTATTTCTCCAATCTCGACCTCCGAGACCGTATTTGCAGATGGAATTGGATGAGGAATACAAACACCTTTGTGGAATAAACACCCACCGTGGCCTCTTCCAATGCCAGCGCCTCCCATTTGGCGTCAAATCTGCGCCGTCTATTTTCCAACATTTGATGGACCAAATCGTCTCAGGCATTCCAGGCGCGTTTGCCTACCTCGACGACGGCATAATCGCCTCCAAAACGCTTTAAGAACACATTTTTTCCCTTTACAAACTCTTCTAAAAAGGGAATACCGATTTATGCAGCAAGTCGTCTTCAACGCTGGGCACTGATCATGTCCAATTACGAATTCGACATAAAGTATATCAACACGTCATCCTTTGGACAAGCCGATGTACTGTCCCGCATAATCGCCAATTATCCCCGACCCGAAGAAGACATTTTGATAGCAAATATCTGCACAGAGACAGATTGCTACATCAACACAATCCTCCAAACTGCAACTGATCAATTGCCGATCACGAAAGCAGAAATTTCAGAATGGACACCAAAAGACGAAGTCCTCCGAAAAATTTCTGATCACACCAAAAACGGCTGGCCACAAAAGTGCACCGACCCCGATCTGTCACCGTACTTTCCTAAGCGAAAGGAAATTTTGGAGATCGACGGATGCTTGCTCTACGGAAAGCGAGTGATCGTTCCGACCAAACTTCGTGAACTCATCATCAAGGCTCTACACATGGCACACCCCGGAATTGTGCGCATGAAAGCCCTCGCCCGTCAGCACGTGTACTGGCCAGGATTGGACTTGGAAATCGAGCGTATGGTCAGGCAATGCGAAGATTGCCAGAGCGCCCAAAAGAGTCCACCCAAAGCACCGCTCGCTCCATGGACGTCTTGCTCACGATCATTCCAACGCATTCACATTGATTTCGCCGGTCCCTGCTCAGATGGCCACTCCTATTTGATTTTGATCGACTCATTTTCAAAATGGCCGGAAGTATACAGAATGGACCGAATTTCGACACCAGCAACGCTCCAAGTCCTCCGATCAATTGTCTACCGACTCGGATTTCCAGAAGAAATCGTGTCAGACAATGGCACTCAATTCCATGCCGCAGAATTTGAGGAATTTTGCAGCGAGTTTGGCATCGAGCATACCTTCACCCCGCCGTATCACCCGCAATCCAATGGCCAAGCGGAGAGATTCGTTGATACGTTCAAAAGGGCCATGAAGAAATGCGCCAAAGATGGAAAATTTTGAAAATTATAATATAGTAGAGGATAAGTAGAGCTACTTCCCAATGCCAAGTTTAATTAATTTGACTAAGTTTAAACTGACTTATGATATATTTTTATCAAATTAAATTTAAATTATAATTAAATTTAAATATTTCAATAATTGATACTTTTGCAACTTCGTCCTAGCACCATTTTAAATTAACATATTTGACACAATTTGCGTATTAAAATCTTCTGTTAACTTATTAATAAGATTTCCGATATCCTTTAATAAAAAAATTTACTTACAACAACGAAAATGATCCTCAGGGCTAGACGAATTATAATTAAGATTATTTAATTAATCCAATTTTCCTAAAAAATAATTACAACGAATAAAATTAATATTAAATAATAATTAATAAAGTTTCAATTTTCTGTTTTATTACCGTTTTTGTTTTTTATTTTTATTTAATTTTTTATAAGATTTATTAAATTGCAACCTTAATTTAAATAATCTTAATTTTTCATATTAAATTATGTGGTTTAAACGAAATCACAGGATCCTGTTCTCACTGCAAGAATATAAAAAGTATTAAATATAATAGTTTTAAAAGGCACAATCAATATATTTAATTTAGACCTAATCTATAAAAAATTTTGCTAATTAATAACTTAAAAAGCATATAATAATATTTAAATAAGTTTAGCGAAAGTGTTAACACAATTCAAAATGAGCAAAACCGCCATTCGAGAGATGTGATAATTTTAAATATCAA
Source organism: Heterodera glycines (assembly GCA_004148225.2). Lineage (NCBI taxonomy): Eukaryota > Metazoa > Nematoda > Chromadorea > Rhabditida > Heteroderidae > Heterodera > Heterodera glycines. The sequence continues at coordinate 18,191,121 of CP049705.1, read as the reverse complement.
AACAAAGACTTAATAATGTATTGAATAATATAATTATTTTCTCCAAATTTATTCTCCATTGGTATCCCGTTATATTTTTTGACTTTTTTAATTTATTCTATTCGTTGAAATATCGCCGAAAATTCGGAAAAAAATAATTATAAAACTAAAACCCAAATAATAATATTAATATTAGAATACAACTAAGTATTAAAATATAATACTTAAAAGAAGAACATTACTGAACAAACTGAACAACCTATAGAAATTGAAATTCTTACACTATATTTATTAAATCTAATTAATGAACATAATAATGAAAATCCTGTAGCAAAGAATATTATGCATTATAGAGACCATGTGTCCAAACCTATGAATTTTTAAATTCTTTTAAATATTACTATTTAAAACATCATTCCAACATTTTATAATGAATGCGCTTATTCGTTAATGAAATGAGATTAAAAATTTTATATTTAAATAATCTATAAATACATATTTATTTGTTGATAATGCTTTTCTTGGGAGAAGTAGAAATATTGATAATTTTTGCTTATATTTTTAAAACACATAAAAAGACAATTTAGTAAGTTAATCTATTGTAAAAAAAATAATAATTTATTCCGTTCATAGAATTAAAGATAATAAAAAATATACTTAAAATAATTAATTATTTATTAATAATTTTATATTAAGGTCTTTGAAATAGAATTCTAAAAATTAATTTATATAATTAAAAAATAAATATATTCTTTCTACGTTTATAAAAAATAATTGTTATCATTATAATTAGCAAAAAACTTGTTTTGAGATGGGATAAATAAAGACATATTAAAAATATAGAAAATTTCACCAAAATGAAATTTAATATGGACGGTTAAAGTCAAAATTTTACTGAAATTCTCAGATATATAATATATTTCAAGAATATATTAATGCAGATTATGTAAAACATTTGATTAATTCTTCAAAAATTGTTTAAATTCTATTTATATATTTTTGCCCTTAAAAAATTTTTTATATGTTCTTTTGAATATTCCGAATTACTATATGAATTTATTTGATTGATTATTTATTAGAATGCTTTTAAATTCCACAAATTATTAAGATTAAGTTTGTTTCTAAATCTCTGTAATTGTTTAAATAAAATTTATTTCTGTCAGGAAAATTCCTAAATCTTTATATGCACTTTGATGCAAAAGCATAATAATCAAGTGCAAAATTTACATTTAAAAATCTTTTTTTTTTTGTATATTGAAATTAAAAATAATTTAGTCTTTTTATTTTACATTCCAATTTGTAAGTGTTTTTAATTAATAATTTTTTGTATATAATTGCGGAAATTAAAGAAAAAATTTCTTTTAAATAATGTTATTAATTTCAAAATAATTTAGAGTTGCAAATTAATTAAAATTTATTTTTTAAATAGTCATATTCATCACATTTAAATACTTTTATTCATTATGTACTTTTGTTTAGTTTTTTATGTTTTCTATAAAATATAAATGTAGTTGATAATTTTTTAATTAATTCCCTACGTTGTTACATTTCTTATTTTAATTTGGGTCGATTTTTCGCCATTTTTGTATTCGTAAAATGAATTAAAAATTTTTATAAATAATAAAATTTTCAATTATTTCTTTAACTTCTGATATAATTAAAACGCGCTCGCCTCTTGTATTCGTAAATTGCATGATGATCGCTTTACGACGCGCAATCTTATCAATAATTGAATAGCACGCATAACAGAAATTGGTGCAGATGCCCATTAACACATCATTGACTGAGTGCGCTTTTATTTATTATGTACTTCTGTTTTGTTTTTTAAGTTTTCTATGAAGTATATTATAGTTGGTTATTTTTATTAATTCCATAAGTTTGTTACATTTCTTATTTTAATTTGGATCGATTGTTATTAGTAAAATGAATTCAATTTTTTTATAATAAATAATCAAGATTTTCAATTATTTCTTTAATTTCTTATATAAATAACACGCGCTCGTATTAGTGATTTTTTATCACATTAATAACATTATATTCCATTAAATATTTCTCTTACAAAAATTTATATTCTTATATTATTTAATTTTCAAACTGATTTCCTGGCATTGCATACCTTTAGATACACATGATTTTATTTGTAATGATATTTTTTGTCTGCTCAAATTTAACTCCTCGTCAAAAGCTGTACAAATTATTAATCGTCAAAGCCATTTTGATTTAATTAAGACACAACAAATTAAAATTCGTATTTCTAATGTTCTTTTTTCTTTTAATTATTAATTTTTTTTTAAAATTAAAATGTATATGATCCTCAGGGCTAGACGAATTATAATTAAGATTATTTAATTAATCCAATTTTCCTAAAAAATAATTACAACGAATAAAATTAATATTAAATAATAATTAATAAAGTTTCAATTTTCTGTTTTATTACCGTTTTTTGTTTTTATTTTTATTTAATTTTTTATAAGATTTATTAAATTGCAACCTTAATTTAAATAATCTTAATTTTTCATATTAAATTATGTGGTTTAAACGAAATCACAGGATCCTGTTCTCACTGCAAGAATATAAAAAGTATTAAATATAATAGTTTTAAAAGGCACAATCAATATATTTAATTTAGACCTAATCTATAAAAAATTTTGCTAATTAATAACTTAAAAAGCATATAATAATATTTAAATAAGTTTAGCGAAAGTGTTAACACAATTCAAAATGAGCAAAACCGCCATTCGAGAGATGTTATAATTTTAAATATCAAAACAAAGACTTAATAATGTATTGAATAATATAATTATTTTCTCCAAATTTATTCTCCATTGGTATCCCGTTATATTTTTTGACTTTTTTAATTTATTCTATTCGTTGAAATATCGCCGAAAATTCGGAAAAAAATAATTATAAAACTAAAACCCAAATAATAATATTAATATTAGAATACAACTAAGTATTAAAATATAATACTTAAAAGAAGAACATTACTGAACAAACTGAACAACCTATAGAAATTGAAATTCTTACACTATTTATATCTATCAAAATTAATTTACATTATTTAAATATTTATTTTTAAAAATATTATGCATTATAGAGACCATGTGTCCAAACCTATGAATTTTTAAATTCTTTTAAATATTACTATTTAAAACATCATTCCAACATTTTATAATGAATGCGCTTATTCGTTCAAGAAATGAGATTAAAAATTTTATATTTAAATAAGCTATAAATACATAAGAATATCATAGAAAAACTTTGTCTTTCTATGCATAGCCTTGATAAATAATAATGGTTTATATCAATAAAAATTTAATTAATTATATTTATTTAAAAAAATTTGAGAATTGCAACATATTTTAATATTTATAAATTATGTTGAAGAGATTGTTTAAAAAATATTTATTTACAATAACAATTAAAATTATGAAATTAAAATAAATGAATAAAGTGGCTACTTTTCAATAGTAGTATAAGCATAACAGAAATATGAGACTAATTTACAGAACTATTATTTAACAGCAATAAATATCTTAAAATGGGCTCGACTGAATTGAAGATGACTTTTGTGATTGAGGAGGTTAATTGATATTTTAATAAAAAATATTACATGTTAATATATAAAATCTTATCATAATTTATATCAAAATCTTTCTTAAAAAACAAAATACGACACAACTAAATAATATTTATATTTATTTGTTGATAATGCTTTTCTTGGGAGAAGTAGAAATATTGATAATTTTTGCTTATATTTTAAAACACATAAAAAGACAATTTAGTAAGTTAATCTATTGTAAAAAAAATAATAATTTATTCCGTTCATAGAATTAAAGATAATAAAAAATATACTTAAAATAATTAATTATTTATTAATAATTTTATATTAAGGTCTTTGAAATAGAATTCTAAAAATTAATTTATATAATTAAAAAATAAATATATTCTTTCTACGTTTATAAAAAATAATTGTTATCATTATAATTAGCAAAAAACTTGTTTTGAGATGGGATAAATAAAGACATATTAAAAATATAGAAAATTTCACCAAAATGAAATTTAATATGGACGGTTAAAGTCAAAATTTTACTGAAATTCTCAGATATATAATATATTTCAAGAATATATTAATGCAGATTATGTAAAACATTTGATTAATTCTTCAAAAATTGTTTAAATTCTATTTATATATTTTTGCCCTTAAAAAATTTTTTATATGTTCTTTTGAATATTCCGAATTACTATATGAATTTATTTGATTGATTATTTCAGCTCATGTATAACTAAATAATAATAAAATTTATATATACTTTATTAAACAATATCCTTTACTTTGTAAAGAAAAAGAGTAAATTTAAAAATTCATTCTTTTTTTATATTATTTTAACAGCTATAAGAATGAACTCTTAACTAAACAAAAAAAATTGGAGAGCACGAGTAAAAAAAACGCAATAAAAATTAAAATTTTAGTCTTTTTATTTTACATTCCAATTTGTAAGTGTTTTTAATTAATAATTTTTTGTATATAATTGCGGAAATTAAAGAAAAAATTTCTTTTAAATAATATTATTAATTTCAAAATAATTTAGAGTTGCAAATTAATTAAAATTTATTTTTTAAATAGTCATATTCATCACATTTAAATACTTTTATTCATTATGTACTTTTGTTTAGTTTTTTAAGTTTTCTATAAAATATAAATGTAGTTGATAATTTTTTAATTAATTCCCTACGTTGTTACATTTCTTATTTTAATTTGGGTCGATTTTTCGCCATTTTTGTATTCGTAAAATGAATTAAAAATTTTTTATAAATAATAAAATTTACAATTATTTCTTTAAGTTCTGATATAATTAAAACGCGCTCGCCTCTTGTATTCGTAAATTGCATGATGATCGCTTTACGACGCGCAATCTTATCAATAATTGAATAGCACGCATAACAGAAATTGGTGCAGATGCCCATTAACACATCATTGACTGAGTGCGCTTTTATTTATTATGTACTTCTGTTTTGTTTTTTAAGTTTTCTATGAAGTATATTATAGTTGGTTATTTTTATTAATTCCATAAGTTTGTTACATCTCTTATTTTAATTTGGATCGATTGTACTCCATTTTTATTAGTAAAATGAATTCAATTTTTTTATAATAAATAATCAAGATTTTCAATTATTTCTTTAATTTCTTATATAAATAACACGCGCTCGTTTAGTGATTTTTTATCACATTAATTACATTATATTCCATTAAATCTTTCTCTTACAAAAATTTATATTCTTATATTATTTAATTTTCAAACTGATTTCCTGGCATTGCATACCTTTAGATACACATGATTTTATTTGTAATGATATTTTTTGTCTGCTCAAATTTAACTCCTCGTCAAAAGCTGTACAAATTATTAATCGTCAAAGCCATTTTGATTTAATTAAGACACAACAAATTAAAATTCGTATTTCTAATGTTCTTTTTTCTTTTAATTATTAATTTTATTTTTTAAAATTAAAATGTATATAATATTTTTTTATTTAAAAGCAATTTAGTCCCTTTATTTGTTAAATATTATTTGATACCTACAAATGCATCTCCACAAAATTTTGTTTATAAGATTTTTGGTGCAGATGACTCCTTTCAATAATATAATAATTTTTAATACCAATTTTAATAAATAACCAATGAGATAAATAAATAAATAAAAATTGGAATTTCTTTAAAAGATTTAAATTTAAAAACGAACCGAATATATGTCTTTCGTAATATTGTTATTATTTTGTTGTAAAAAAGTTTTGTGAAATTTAATATTATTAAAAAATAAATAAAAAGAACCTTGGTTGTTAAATGATGGAATCTTCCGCAATTTTTTTTCGTAAACGATTTTTACTATAAAAACATAAAAGCAAAAATAAATATCAAATAATATATAAAAAAAGAGAAAAATGATAAGGAATTTCTCATTTCGACCAATTCAAAAACAAACCTGATAAATTTTAAAATATTGTAAAATTTTAAAGATGTCAAAAAAAAATAAAAATTATTCATTTCACAGGATAGCAAAAGTAAAAAATTTAATATCCCTTTAAAACTCGGTCAGTCAGGTCACAACCCATGAATCTGTTAACCAACACTACAATGCATGGACAAGATATCATAATCACTTGACGAAGCTGTAAAATATAAGCAATTAAATAAGATGCAAGATTAAATTATAACATTACATATAAATACTTCTTTAAATTAAATTATATCTATCAAAATTAATTTACATTATTTAAATATTTATTTTTAAAACCTAAACATTGTTTTTTTAAGTTTATAAATTGAATTTTTAAAATTCTTTGTTTGAAAATAAACAAAATTAAAAATGTTAAAATCAAACTTATCCGAAGATTTGAGGAATCTTTGTAACTGAAATTTTAGAATAACATTCATCAGTTAGCCTACTTTGAAGTTGGCTTGGAAAAATATATTTATATTTGTAATATTCATTAATTATTTGATTATTGAGAGCTGGATGAAAACAAAAAATGATCATCTTTGAGAAATTATCAAAATAATATAATAAAAATAAATAATGATAAATCATAATCATTTTATTTCATAAAAAAATATTTATCTTTTTAAAAAATTAATAATTGTTGTTAATTATCATAATTAAATAAATTAAATTCTTTATTAAACAAGTAAAAATATTTTTTTGAATTTTTACAAGTATAATTTTTTAATTTTAAAAACTCAATAAAAAATTTAAAATGTGGAAAATTTTAAAAAATGTACAAAAATAAAAAATAAAATTATTTATTTCACAGGATAGCAAAAGTAAAGAATATATATCTTTTTTTATTAAATCATAATTATTCGAAATTTGAAGAATATTTGCAAGTGAATTTTTAAAATGCTCATTCGTCGTTTAGCCCACTTTTTAAGTCCAAAACAACTATGGTATGGAGGTCAACAATTACTCCAATTAATTATTTAATTAAAATTACTTTGCATCAAAAAAAGAAGACATTTTCTGAATCAGTTTTCCTAATTAATAATTGAAAGAAATTTATTTGTATAAAATCATATTAGAATAAAAGAAAATAATTGTTAAAATTTTTTATTATTCACCAAAATATAATTACAAAATTTATACAATTAAGTATAGAAAGAAGTTTTTATTTACTAACAGCAAATTGGAAGAAAAAGGAACAAACTCTATGTGAAAAATATTAATAATTTAAAAATATATCAAAATTAAAAAAAAATTATACAATAATTATTTAAATTAAAATTATAGCACAAAAGATTCAAAATTCAACTCTTCATCGTAAAAGTAATTAAATATTATATGGAATTGATATTACACATAATTTAGAATAAGATTCCTTAATTATATAATGAAAACAGAGTATTTAAAATTTAATTTACTAATTATTAAAAAACAACTTTTGTAAATAATTAATGTGCTAAATAACATTTTTGACATTTAATTTTTAAATACCCTTAATCAGCTCATGTATAACTAAATAATAATAAAATTTATATATACTTTATTAAACAATATCCTTTACTTTGTAAAGAAAAAGAGTAAATTTAAAAATTCATTCTTTTTTTATATTATTTTAACAGCTATAAGAATGAACTCTTAACTAAACAAAAAAAATTGGAGAGCACGAGTAAAAAAAACGCAATAAAAATTAAAATATTATACGCATATACTAAAATATAACAAAATAAAAATTATTAAATATTCTTATTTTAATGATATTATAAACAATAAATATTCTTCGAATAAATAATTTTAAGAATATTAATGATTAAAATATTAGAAATTTTTTAAAACAAAAATTGAAAATTTGAACCATTTTTTATGTTGTTTATGACGTGGCAAAAGACAGATTTTGAATTTTATAAAAACCAAAGGGGGGACCCTTTGTATCACAAAATTTTTTGAGATAAAAAATCGTGAATATACTTTTATTCGCCATAATTGTGCTGTTAATGTCTAATATTCATCATTATATCTAAATAAACAAAAAAAAATAATAATAAATAAAAAAGAAAAAAAAATTTCAAAAAAGTACTCTTTGCAACTTTCGCCTAATTTTGCACAATAGTCAATTTAAATGAAAGAATATTGAATTGATAAAATATTTTTTCATTAATTAATTGTCTAAAAAAAGATTGGTCTAAAAAATGACTAATAAATTTTTTATTAATTTAATTAATTGCGTCTTCTAAACTTATATTTCATTCAATTATTTGATTTAATTTAACTGAAATTAAGAAATTATAATAACAATTTTTTCTAAGATTTTGCATTTTTCATCTACTTTTATGCTTATCAAAATAAATTGAGCTAATTTAATTTAAATTAATTTTATATAATTCGACCTTGTTTAACCCACCATCCCCCAGAAAAGAAGCCTTTCAGACGAAGGTAACCAGTGAGATATTGCTTATAAGATAAGTATGGAACAAAAATATTTGCTACAAATATAAAATAAATTATGTCAAATAAAGAAAAAAATAAATTAAAATCACAATAATCTCTATGCAATTTTTTAAATCTATTTCTAAAATTTGATCATAAAAAATGCAAAATAAAATAAATATCTGAAATTTAAATTTAAAAATATTGTCAAAATAATAAGTAAATCTTATAATTTTCAGTACTCAGAAAATTTAGAATTTATCTAATTATAAAATTAATTTTGTTGACTAATAACAAATATTTTTTTCCGACGCCGATAAGCTGAAAAGTAAAAATTTGCTATATGATAAATAAGATTAGTGAAATTATCAAAAAAGAAACGATTCCTCGCATGAAAATAAAAATAAATTATGTTTTCAACAAAAAATTAATCGAAACGCTTTTAACAAATAAACTTTTTAACGGAATAATATTTTGTTTAGATAATTAATATTTGTAACAAGATACGTATTATAGAATCAATTTAGAACAACAGAATTAAATTGTTTTTTAAATTTGAAAAAGTTTTTATTAGTCACCAAAATATCATTACAAAATAACATGGAATTTTTTCTATATATTTACATAATTATAGAATGTTGTTTATTTACCAGCAGCACATTTGACAAAAAGGAACAAATACGACGTGAAAAAAAAAGATTAATAATTTAAAAAATATATCAAATTTAAGAGAAATTATAACAATAATAATCAATTAGGTAAAAATAACAAACAAATTAAATTAAAAAAAGTTCAACACGGGCTAAGAAAGGAATTGATTTCGACCACCCTGGAAAGGTAACGAATTTTAGGGATGTCTATATGGAAATTTTTTGCACAGAATTTTCATTTTATTCAAATTTTCATTATTTACTTTTTCTATATTTTTGTAAATGTTTTAGCGTTTTTTAATTTATAAAGTTCGCTTGCTGAAAATTAATTAAATAATGACTATTAATGTGAAAATTTAATTTTATTTAGTACTAAATATCAAAAAGTTGAGCTTTCTATTTTTAAATTAAAAAATTTTAAATAATAAAAAAATTATTTTGTTCAAACAATAAAATTTAAATAAATATTCGTAACAAGTCTCAATTAAATTATCAAGAGGTAAAGACAACTACTCTATACTTCTGCAAAACTCATCCTAAACTTCTTCATTTCACGGACAAGAAAAAGTAAATCTAAAATATATTTTTTAATTACCATTTCAAACTGGGTCATAACAATTTGTAGCATTAACCAAGAATCACAACACGAGTACAAGATATAAAACCGTGTGATAATGCCATGCCATAAAACATAAACAAGTATTTTAGATGAACATTGATTTATTATATTAAATGAAAATAATTATTTAAATCAACGTATATCTCTATTAATAAAAATTTTAATTTACTTAAACTATTTCTTTATTATATATAGAAATGAACTAATTCATTCGTTAGAAACAAGCAATAAAAAACAAGAAGCGTGAAATAAAAAACCTTAAAAATAATCAAAGCAAAAATATTAAAACCACATACTTTCTACTGATGATATACATTAAAAAACATAAAAATTATCCAATTCTTTGAAAAAACATATTTCATATTATTATTTATTTTTAAATTTTAAAAATTTTATATTCAATAATGGGGTAAATTTTCAAAATAACTTTTTTTTTCATAAACAAATACATTTTACAAAAAATGTGTTTTTTAATTACTTTAAAAAAAATCACAACCAAATTAATGAAACATTAAATAACTTATATTTTTGTTATTTTTTAACGTTGAAGCCAAGTGGCGTTAACAAAGAATAATTTCTACAAGGGGAGCATAATAATAATTGTTCAGAGTTTTGGATTTCTATTCATAATTTTTCATTTTTACAATTTTGTTTTCAATAATAATATTTACATAAATACCTTATCTTTTCAATAATAGTTATTATTTTAATTAAACTCATAAAACCTCGAAAAAAAAAACAATAATTAAATATTTTATTTATATCTAATTAATATTTAAATTTTTAATTACGGTAAACAACAACGTAATTTTCGCTAAATGAATTTTAATTACTTTGAAAAAAAATTTAAAAAAATAATATAATAATTATTTAAATAAATTAATGTTGTAATGACAATTTATAAAAATAGATACGAATATATTGCAACAATATTTATGAGTTTTGTATTTTTGTTTTCAATTAATTATTATAGTGAATGATTTACACTCCTTGTTGGTTGGCATCAGATTTTAAGAAAATATATTTATAAACCATTTTATAATTTATTTTCGATAATTAAAAATTTATTATTAGTTTTAGAAAGTAAATATGTGCATTGGTTACTATTTTATAAATTTATATATATTTTTTTAAATTTTACCAATTAATAAACCTATTAATTTTAAAAGTTTGGAATACAACTTTTATCATGAAAAAAAAAGAAATGCGCCAAGAGAAGAATAAAAATAAAGCAAACTTATATAGAAATTACAATGGAGATAATAAAAATAAAAAAGGCATTAATCAGATGACGAACATTTACTCGATCAATACACAATTTAATGCAAATTCCAGTGTGCATGAATATGAAACTATAATCGGTTATTACTGAGTTGTTTAGACTATCAATAGACAGTGGTTCTCTTCCAAACATTTGGAAGGAATCAATTGTCTTTCCTCTTTTTAAAAAGGGGGATAAATTCAATCCTGAAAATTATAGACCTATTTCTTTAACCTGCTCACTATGCAGAGTTATGGAAAGAATTCTCAGCAAAAATATTTACAATTTTCTATTAAAAAATAATAAAATTTCAGAGTCCCAATTTGGTTTTATTAGAAATAGGTCAACAACAAATCAATTAATAACAGTTGTCGAAGATTGGTATGAAGCAATTATTAATGGAAAAAAAGTTGACTGTATTTATATTGACTTTCAAAAAGCATTTGACTCGGTACCTCATAATTTGCTTTTATATAAATTGGAAAAAATTGGTATACGGGGTAAATTGCTGAATTGGATAAAAGCATTTTTAATGAACAGGACTTTTCGCGTTAAAATAGGGGATTTTTTATCCTCTATTAAAAAAGTTGGCTCTGGCGTCCCCCAAGGCTCTGTCTTGGGTGCTTTATTATTCCTTATAATATTAACGACTTCCTGATGTCATACCATCGGGAGTGATTATATGCTGATGATGTTAAAATCTATATTTGTTATAAAGCAAGAACAGAAACGGAAATTATGCATAAAGCATTGCATAATTTATTCGAATGGGCAAATAAATGGCAAATAAAAGTTTCAATTCAAAAAACTTTTGTACTTTATTTGGGTTCAAAAAACCCAAAAGAAACTTATAAATTTGATGGGAATACAATAAATGCTGTGGATACAATTAGGGATTTAGGAGTAAACATTGATAACAAATTACAATTTTCCGATCATGTTAATCATATAACAAGGAATGCGTATTTACGTATGCGTTCCTTGTTCCGAATAATTAAATCCAAAAAATATTTCACCAAACGGGTGTTTTTTAAATGCAGCCTTCCGCCAATTCCATACCAAAATCGGTTAGAATACCTGCAACTACCAACACTTGAGAAAAGGCGAAAGCTATTTGATCTGTTCATGGCGCATAAAATTGTTTATGGCCGAACAGATCTAGATATATTAAAAATTTTCAAACCTTCTGAACGCTTTAATGTCCCCTTTTATAGGTTTAACACAAAATATAAATTAGGCAAAAAATTTATTCCCTTTGCGGGGAGGGCTACAAAATTATGGAATCAGCTGAATAAAGAAATCATTAAAATAAATTCTTTAAATCAATTTAAAACTAAAATTAAACTCCTTAACGTATAAAATGACCGGAAAAGTGAATTATCTCTTTAATTAAAGAGATTATATATTTTATATAGTGATTTGGTTTTATTAATCATTGACCTCATTCTTATATTTAATTTTGTTGTGTTTTCTTTTTTTGTTTAATTTTTAATCCATATTACTCGAGGACGATTTAATCTATGACACGTCCGCAGAGTAAGTGGATTACTCCCTTTTGTGGACTTTTTTCTTTTTTGCATAAATAAATAAATTTTTCATAATCATTAAAACAATTATTTTTGTATAATATACAAAATAAAAAATTAATTTAAAAAATAAAATACCATACGAGCATCATTCAACCGAGTCTTTTTCCATGAAATGGTTCCCATTACAAATAATTTGAACAGATTATAAAGAAAAAACAATAAAATATAAAGAAAACACTTTAAAATTAAGGACTCTTAAATTAACAGAATAAGACAACAGCAAACCAACTCCAATGAGTCACGAAATCATGAGCGAATTCATGAGATTGAAAGAAAATATATGAATTTTAAAATAGGAGTGTAGAAAAGTATATAATTATAAAAACTAAATGCAATTCATTTCATTAGACACTTCTTATCTTGTGTTAATTGTGGAAAAAATATTTTAAAAGATGAGAATTAAATCTGTAAAATGATATGTTAATCTTTATTTATTTTTTTGAATTAGAAGAAAAATTATTGTTTAAATTTAACATTCGTTATGTCCGAAGATAACAAATTAAATAAGTTTATTTGCCGAAGAAAATAAAATAATAAATAAATGCAGAGAATAAATTGGGAGGTCAAATTGGTGGGCACAATAATCAACTGAATGAGGGGAATGGGAGGGGGAAGATGGCGAAGTGGCGTGGGGTCATACACCTAATCAATAATTACTTCCTTCTCTAACATTTTTGTATTTTTTTGAACTTTAATAAAATCAAATTTTATTAATGAGGAGAAGTTTTTTTATTGTTTTTTCGATACTAATTTTTCTACATTGTCAGCAAAAATTTTTAATTATTGCCACATAATTTTTTTAAATTTTCTAATATGTATTAAATAAGCGAGGCTTCTTCATATTCGGTTCGCTTTGATACTATTACTTATATTTAATTAATTCAAACCGCTTGTAAATTTGATTGTCAGACCCTTATGTTAATTACATTATCTATTTACAACTTTATAACTATTTATATTTATATTTATTATTTTAAACATTATATTATATATATTTATATTTATTTTTTAAACCTTTATTTACATAACGAACATGTAAATTGAAATATTTTTTGAAAATGCTTGATTTTAAACATACTTATTTATCAATTCAATGAAAATGTTGATGATCATGTTAATATTTTATTAATTTTTTATATTGGAAGTATTTAATTTATGAGCGAATGTATATATTTTATCATTCTCATAATTAAAACGCATCATATTTTTTACTTTTTATAATTAAGATATTCAAATTCACATTATATTTATATTGTGACCAACAATTTTATGTTTGTTGAATTGATACTAAGATTCATACATTATACTAAATAATTTATTATTGTATTGAAATTTAAATGAAACACTCTTTTTGAAAAATTTAAAAGTTTTCAAAGTTGAAAGTATTCTAAGTAAAAAATGTTTTAATTTGAAATTTAATGTTTTTCATTTACATTTTAATTTTTAATTATTGCATATATTTTTTCATAAAGCTTTGTTGTACGTTTACATTTTAAATTAATATTCTGGTTGAAAGAAAACTATTTTTTAGGAAATACTTGATAATATATAGGATTTTGATTATACACCAATTTTTTTATATTTATTGCCAATTTTTAATTATTTTAAAAGAAAATTTATTTCTTTTTTTAAAAGAACTCAGTCATTTGATGTATTTACATTTTTAATTTTATAATTTGATTTATTCTTCTATTAGGCAATTATATTTGGGATCATGGATTTTCAAAAAATGACGATTTCGGTTAGTAGCCTAAGAGATTAATAATGCGACTCGTTATAAGATTTAAAAATATTTTGGTAAGATCGAACTTTATCGAGAAGAATTGCATATGCATTGTTGATATTGATTGTTTGAAAATAATTATTACCCAGAAAAATAAAACCTTTAAATATCCAATTAAATCTTAAATACGATTTTTTTGAAATATTATTATTTTATTTTTAAAATTTAAAATTATTATGAATTATTTAATTTGGAAAATTATAATTATGTTTCGACATTTTAAAATGAATTTTATTTTAATTATTAAAATGTAATCAAATATGATATTATTTTCAATTTATTCATTTATTTTTCTTCTTACTTTTATGTGCTTATTACGTGTTCAGTCCATTTAATTGAATTTGGAATTAAAATTAATTTTTATTCTTATGTTATAGTATTTTTTCCACATTTCTAAGTCTAACTATGCAAAATAAATATCTAAGTGTGATAAAGGTTTAAAAGGAAAAAACAATTAACTATTTATATATTTTGCAATAAATGTTATACTATATAATTTTGTTTGGATATGTAATATTGTTTTTGTATTGAAATTAATACTATTTTTTCATCTATATACCGTTTTGGTATTTTCATTAGAAAAATAATTTTTAGCAGCTCTTTTTATTTTAATTTTCATAATAAAACTCAAGTCAATGACTCCTTGATATTTTAGAAATCACGTAGAATTCGTAATTCTTGTTAGATGTGCTTATATAATTAATTTATTTATTTTCCATTTTTGACTTATTTAATTTGGTTGTTTTCTTCTCAATTTTTCATCTCCCTTTGCTTTAAATTTGTATTTCCCGCCAATTCTATATTACTGTAATATCGATTGTGTTTCTGCTGCTGACCAGCAGCCACGTCATTCCCTTCTCATTCATTCGGTTTTTGTTTTATGATATTATTCGTTTTTGTTTTCTGCTGTGAATTTAATTTGCTGCCTCGGACTTTGAATTGTAAAAGTAAATTGTTTGGATTTTGGATTCGGGATACAATTCTCCATCCCCATTTGGCTAATTGTGTGTGCGGTAATTGCTTCTTCTCGCCAATTCACCGCCGAAGCCTTTCCGTGTGTTACGACGTGGCGCTCCTGCTAAAAGAAGGTGAGATCAACGGCAAATTTCGACTTTTGACAGTGCGGGAAGGAGCAACGAAAACAGGGAAACAAATCCCTAGAATGCTGAATTGCAAAACGGAGAAACAAATCTCTAAATTTACGACGTGGAAAGAAAGCGCCGAATTCGTAAAATTGGGAAACAAATCCCTAAAAGAAAAACGAGAAATTTGTGATCACCGAATTTTGAAAAGAGGGAAACAAATCCCTTTCTTCATCTCGCCGAATTCGCTGGATTTGTTGAAATTGTAAAACGTGGAAAACGAATCTTGAAAGCGGAGGAAAAGCTGACAACTAAGTCAAAAGCATTGAATTGAAAACGGGAAAACAAATTCTCATTTGCTAATGGTGCCGGTTATGCGAAGTCCGCCATTAACGCGACAAAGAGCGTTAAACCTCGGCATACAATTGCGAAACGAGGGCATAGGAGTTGCGCAAGAACAGCAGCGAGTTCAGCAACAGCACTCCGACGTCGGAAATGCTCCTTTGAGCGAAAACGAAAATCGCCAAAGCCACGTTTCATCGGTTTCATCTGTTTTAGGACCAGACACAATCCACCGGCGACTTTTGCAAATCCCAAATCCACGGAACGATATGGACGCGCAACAAAATCGAAACGATTTGGACGAAGATGCTCTTTCGGATGACCATGGTGACTCAATTTTTGGTAACGAAAATCCCCATGAACAAAATTTTGGTGTAGAAAATGTTCGAAATGCAGTTAGTGTTATGAGAAGCATTGACCAGGGGAGAGTGCGCGTTGATATTGTGGATGATTTTGGGTTTCACCCGGGCATGACTTCGACCCCAAACGTGTTCGCAAATTATCAGCGTGGTGAACCGAGTTTTATGCTCAATCAACCACCGGCAGTCCACCAACGCAATTTGATGCTGGAGGAACAGCATTTTCGTTTTGTCGCACAGCCTAACGCCGGAGAACGCGCTGAACCAAGAGACCAACTTTATTTTCGACAAGCGAAGCAACCAACGAATGTCGGGCCGCAACAAAATGCCGAATATCATCACCAGTACATTCATCAGCGAAATTTTCCGCAGTTTGAAACGCGTGAACCCCATCAACAAAACCAACGCAATTTTGTTGAAAATAACCAACAAATGCGTTTTTACGGAAATGCTGCTCCCAAATTTTGTCACGACCCAATAAATGTTCCACAAACAAATTGCCAAGGGCCGGTACAATCCCCGCTTAGTAATTTGGAGTACGTGCTGATTCTCGACCGTCTTCCCGAGCTTAAAGTGAACGAAGGCGCTGATAAAGTGCGCTATTTTTTCAAAAAATTCGTGTCTGCGACAGAGGGATGGCCGGACAACAAACGGATTTCCTCTCTCGAATCAAAAATTTCGGGCAGAGCTGAGCGTGCGTTCAATGCTGCTTTGGCAAATCAGCCATACCGGTTTGATGCAATTCGCCGAGCAATGCAAGCGCATTTAGAGGAGACTGATTGCAGAGAGATGGGTGCTTTTGATGAGCTTATGAATGGAGTGAAGAGAAAACCGAACGAAAGCATGGATGCACTTGCCGATCGGGTTCAGAACGTAGTCCAACGCGCATACCCCGGCCTAACTCAAAATTTGATTGACGAATATGCTACAAAGCATTTAATTCGTGCTTTGTCAAACCCGGAATTGTCTTTATCGCTTGAAATGGCACGCCGGCCTGGCATGTGCTTTGACGAATTTGTCGCATTGGCTGCTCGTGCAGAGTCAATCCAAAAGGCGACAAAAAATGTGTCAACCGAACGTCAAAACATTGACGAAAGAAATCGTCCTACCCAGCGAAACTTTTCCCAATTTGGACAGCAATTCCAAACTCAGCAAAAATCAAAATTTTTACAAAGTTTTCAACCGCGTGAAAACATTGTTTGTTACAATTGTAACGAACCCGGGCACTTTTCTCGTGACTGTCGACGACGAAAACAAAATTTCGATTACAGGGCTAACCAAAGCCACGCAGTGCCCGCCACTGGAGCAAACAGTTTTCAGATCCGGCCAAATGGTCCTGAAAATCGAGCACTTCCACAGACTTTAACAAAAGAGTCTGATCAACGTCGTTCAAAAAATTTTTTAAAACAAAATTGCATAATTATGCAAGAAGAGGCACCACCTGAAGTTTTTTGCCGCGGCGTACAGCTTTCGTCCGAAATCGAGGAATTTTTCGAAAATGAGTTCAAAGGAAAAAATGAGGAACAAAACGAAGTGAAAACTTTGGGCCGAGTCGGGAAGATTTTGGTCATAAAAGTTGAGACTTTTGGGGCCAAAACGGAAGCAATGATCGACGGAGGAGCACAAATTTCGTTGATCGGCACTACATTCCTTTATAAATTGATCAGAGAAAACGGCTTAGACCTGCAAAAAGCAAATTTTGCCCGTACAAAGGACCGAATTGCCGACGTCAATGGAAAGGAACTTCAATGTTTTGGCACCCTTACAATGCCAATTCTTCGAAAAGGCTGTATCGAAGTGCCTATCCATTTTTACGTGACCAGTGCCCCATTTGGGTTCGACATTTTATTCGGAACAAATTCATTAACTGCACTCGGTTTTTCACTGTACGATGCACCAAACAAAGAACTTATAAAGTTTGAAGAAGCGACCAAAAATGAAAATGCAGTCAGAATTATCTTCAACACAATACTGCAGCCACGGACTTCCAAATTCGTCCAAATGGAAGTTGGAAAGCAATGGAACGGCCAAGACGTGCTGATTTGCCCAGTACCAAACAAAACTGAAATCAAACTGGAACAATCAGTTGGAAAAGTTGAAAACGGAAAAGTTGTGTGTCAAATTTCGAATTTGTCTTCAATGACGGAACAAATCGAAAGCAAAACAATAGTTTGCAATGTCGAGACACTCGAATCGATATGGGAAGCCGACAATTCGCTTCTGCCGTCAAAAATTTTCAGAATCGATCATTGTCAAAACGGAAACAAAATTGGAGAAGCTGAACAGGCTTTGAAAATTGGACAAATCCCACCGGAAGGAAAGGACGATTTAATGGATTTGTTGCACAATTTTGAACAAATTTTCGCTTTTTCTGAAGAAGAGCTGAGTCAAACAAATTTGGCTAGCCATCACATCGACACAGGAAATTCGGTCCCAGTTCGCTCAAGAATGCGACCAGTGCCTTATGCATATAGAGAGAAAGTCTCTGAAATAATCCAAAACTATTTTGGACGCGGTATCATCCGCCCTTCATCTTCCCCGTGGGCATCTCCGATTGTCATTGTGCCGAAAAAAGATGGCACTCTTCGATTCTGTGTGGACTACAGGGGACTAAACTCAGTCACTGTAAAAGACGCTTACCCGTTACCTAATATCGACAATACACTATTGGCACTCGGGGGTAAAAAATTCTTCTCTACACTTGATTTCCTTTCCGGTTATTGGCAAATTAAAATGTCACCGGATTCGATTGAAAAAACGGCATTTGCCACGGAATTTGGACTACATGAATTTGTCGTTTTGCCGTTCGGACTTTGCAACGCAGTCGCAACGTTTCAACGATTTATGACTCAACTTTTTGAGGGACTTATCAACGACTTCGTTTTCATCTACATAGATGATATTTTAATTGCTTCCGAAACGTGGAAGAAGCACCAACAACACTTAAAAGCTGTGTTTGAGAGAATTCAGGACGCAGGCCTTAAACTAAAAATCAGCAAGTGCCATTTTGCTGCAAGCGAATTACCTTTCCTCGGGCACGTGCTAACAACAGAAGGAATTAAAATGGATGTGAACAAAGTCCGTCCAGTAATGGAATTACCAATTCCAACATCAAAAAAGGCTCTTCAATCACTGCTCGGATTTTTGGCCTATTACCGTAAATTTATTTTCGGTTTTGGTGCTATAGCAGCTCCGCTGTATTCGCTTCTGAAGAAGGACACTAGTTTTGCCATCGGCAAATTAGAAAAAGAGGCAATCAACGCCTTGAAAGACAAAATTTTGGACAACGCCGTTTTGCACTTCCCAAATTTTGAAGCAGCAAAAAATGAACCATCCCGTCAATTCATAATGATGACCGACGCCAGTAAAATCGGAATTGCCGCTATTCTCTGTCAACCGGATGATAATGGCAATGTTCGACCAATTTACTTCGCTTCGAGAAAGTGTAACACTTACGAAAGCAAATATTGCCCAACCGAGTTGGAAGCACTCGCTGTTCGGTTTGGAGCCAAAAGATTTTCGCAATTTATCACGATGCTTCCAACGAGAGTCTTTACCGACCACCGAGCTCTTATCCATATGTTTAAAAGTAAAACAGAGACCGGAAACAGTCGCGTCGATAAGTGGCTGATGCAGTTGAACTCAAGATTTATCCTACAGGTTGAATATCAACCAGGGAAAAAGAATGTGATCGCTGACATTTTATCTCGTTCGCCAGCTTTAAAATGCCCCGAACCACCGGCAAAAAGCGAAATTTCGAGAATTGCGCAAATAAAAATTTGCCAAATTCAAAGTTCGGTGGAGGAAGCCAACAATCGTATGGAATGGATCGAAAAAACGAAGCAAAGCGAATTAAATTTCGTTTATGAGTTTCTGTCCAAAAGAATTGTGCCGCAGGAGCCGAAAAATAAGCAAAGGCTTACGGCATTTCTCCCAAATTTCACAATTTTGGATGGGCTTCTCTACAAGTGCGAAGCCGACGGAAAACTACGTCTCTTCGTGCCATTCACCTTCAGAGAAGCGCTGATCAGAGAACGGCACTCAGGAATTTGTGCTGGACACATGAGTGGCAAAAAGATTTATTTGCAACTCGCGCATCAATTCTTCTGGCCGAATATGTATGCAGACTGCGTCAAAATTGCCTTAAAATGCCGAATTTGTGCACATTCGCGAAAGCCCCGAGCTAACGAACCACCAATGAAAATCGTTCAAACATCGGAACCACTCGAATTAGTGTGCATAGATATACTATCGATTGGGCCCGCTAATTCGTCGCACAAATACATTTTAGTAGCGGTCGATCATTTTTCGAAATATTTGGTCGCAGTCCCAATACCAAATAAAAGTGCGGACACAATTGCGAATGAATTCGTCAAGAATTTCATTTTGATTCTTGGAACTCCGAAGAAGCTTCACAGCGATAGGGGGAAAGAATTTGTAAATGAAACGCTCAACGAAATCACCAAAGTTTTAAAAATTGAGAAATCGCTTACATCGGGTTACGACCCTCAGGCGAATGGAATTACGGAAAGAGCAAACCAAACAATTTTGGGGATGCTGAAACGATCAACGGCATCTAATTGGACTTGGGACGAGAGGCTCCCATTCGTTGTCTTTGCCTACAACATCACTCCGTCCGAGACCACGAAATTCTCGCCTTACCATCTTATTTTCGGCAAAACACCAAATTTCCCATCAGAAATTTCTTTGCCAGTAAACCCGAATTACACGATTGATGTGGACACTTACATCCAACTTTTTCGTTAAAATATCGTACAATTAAGCGAAATTGCACAGAAAAACTCCGAAATTGCTCGTAAAAATATGAAAAATCAGTACGATCAACAGCCAAAAGTCACGGCAAATAAATTCCGCATCGGCGAAAGAGCAATGGTCATTTATCCGGGAGTTAATACCCGTTCAGCTCACCGGAAACTTCTTTGGAATCACTTTGGCCCATTTAAAATTTTGGATCTCACTGATTCGACAGCGTCAGTCATACCAATCGATAAACCGAATTTTGAGCCTATAAAGGTCCCAATAGAACGCCTTGTAAAAGTGCCTGAAGGTGTACCAAACATTAGTACACTTCCCAGGGGTAAAAACCCCTTCAAAAATCAGTTAAATGCGCTGATAAGTGTCGAGTGTTTGATCAGTCGCGAAATGGAAAATGAACCGTGTGGAAAAAGTGCGGCCATGGAAAAGATCAAAGATCGGGAAACCGAAAATGAAACCACAAATTTGGGCAATTCTCAAAAATTGGAACACTTGGGCCGTCATTTAATTGGGCAATTGAAGACAATTGCAAATTCAGTTGGTGGAAAAGTGATGGAGACGGAAAACAGCTGCGGGCCTTTGCTTTGGGACACGCAATGCGGTGGACTCGGCATCGAACACCGAAACTGCGTACAAATGACAGCAGCCGACCTCGACCCAGTGCTTGAAAGGGCCGGTCTTGGCCTCAAAGTGATCAGAAAATGGAAAAAGATCCAAAATGGGGATGAATGTGGCGATTTTAAGGTGCTCGGCACCCCAATGAAAGCCCTTCTTAGCAATTTGTTGCTAAAATCGAATGCCGTTTCATCAGTCGCCGGCGGTCGGAAATTGACACAGCTGATCGTCAGTGCTCCGGTTGGCTTTGAACTGATCACTTACTCCGGCGCACGCGAAGACCAAGTGAAAATCGGCAATTTCCCAACGGAAAATGACATCGAAAGTGCCTTTACGGCGTGGGTCGAAAGATGCGCAGTGACAAGGGACAAATTGCTGAAGACTGGCTACACTCCGATCGAAGTGCCAATGCCAAATGTCGTTGCCGAATTGCCGGAATCGGAAAAACTCGGATGGAACGAGGTGCTAAAGAAGGCCAGCTTCGTACTAGAAAAAGTACGCGCAACGACGATCCACCGCAAGCCATTGTTCGTCGAGAAGCCAAGAGTCATCGTAGGCGACTCATCGGCCAAACAATTGTTAAAAATGTGGCCAAAATCCAAATTCATTGGCACTGAAGAAGGCACAATCACCGAAGTGATCAGAGCTTTTTATGGCGCAATTCTATCATCAAAAGTGAAGGCCGTCATTGTGATGATCGGAAGAGATTCGATCAGAGGTGAAGAAACGATCGAAAATGTGCTGAAACGTGTGGGGCGACTCGAACAGCTGTTGAAGCGCTTTAGCCAGCCCCTGTGTTTTGGCTGCCACCTCCTTTCATCAAAGAGAAAATGATTGAATACGAAGAACTGATCATACGAATGAAGGAACATTTTGGGACGGCACAAGGCAATGTCAAATTTGTAACGACAACGCCGGCGGGACGATCAGTGCTGGAACTGTGGCGCTATGGCTCCGGTTTCAATACCGACCATGTGTCAAACGATGGCAAAATGACGGAAAAGGGCTTATTGGTTTTGAGGGCCTGGGTCATGTCCCAAATCAAAGGGATGCCAAAGGAGGACGAAAAAGAAGAGTCAGAACCGAAAAAGAAGAGTGAAGAGGGGCCAAATGGAGGGACAAGCAGAATTGGAAGAGGCCGTGGACAGTTCAACCAGTCTGGGTCGCGTGGAGCTCGGCATGTTCACCAGCACCACCCGTATCGCCGTCAGTTCGCGCAGTCCTTTCCGAGTCGTTCTCGTTTTGGAGCTGATCGCCGTTGATCTTGACCTCGCCATCGCCTTTCGTGAAGCCAATTGCACTCCCGATTCGCCAAGCAAGCTCTGTGGACATCGCTTTTCAAAGGGCGAAGATGTGCTTATATAATTAATTTATTTATTTTCCATTTTTGACTTATTTCGTAAAGGCATTTTCGATGTCATTTTCCGTTGGGAAATTGCCGATTTTCACTTGGTCTTCGCGTGCGCCGGAGTAAGTGATCAGTTCAAAGCCAACCGGAGCACTGACGATCAGCTGTGTCAATTTCCGACCGCCGGCGACTGATGAAACGGATAAAAATTCCATTTATCCCCCGGGGGATAAATGGAGACGGGGGGATTATTGTTCAACCCCCTCAGAAAGGGGGGGGGATTAATGGAGACATTGGGATTAATGGAGACAGGGGAATATTTAGAGGATATACGGTAATAGAAATTTCGTTAAAGATTTTTGTTTTAAATTTTAAATTTTTTTCAATAAGTTATTTAACCATTTTAATATATTTAAGTTATAAACAATTATAAGCTATAAATTTTTCAATAAATATTGAAACATGTTTGAATTAAGAACAAAAATTGAATTCGAATATTAAGGGCATCGTCAATAAATACAAAAAGCCAATAAATTTTTAATCTTTCTATTTAAAATAAAATTATCTAATTTAGAACCAGAAAACCATTTGGCGTAGTTTTCAGAAGCTTAAAAATTTCATATGTTTAGTGCTTTATGATAAGTTTTTTAAGTTATCTTGCATTCACCAGTTCGGTATTGCATTTCATTCACTAGCGAAATATAATTTATTTGTTTCTAATTTGAACTTATCAGAAATGTTCCTTGTCTTTAATAGAGGTTATAATAAATAATAAACTAATCTTCTGTTGGAAATTTTACAAAAAAAAAAAATTTGTTTTTTTATGAATTTTGGAATATTCATTTTCTATAATGATCTTTTATTAAAATATTTTTCGATTCATAAGGTTGAAACATTTTTGTTTTTATTAAAAAATATTAGATGGAAGGAAAATTCAATATTTGTTTTTCACTGGTTTATTGTTTATGCTGTATTCTTAGGAAATTACTTATATAATTGTATTATTTTTATTTTTTATTCTTTATTTAAAAAGTGCATAATAGTCAATATATTCTAATTAAATTTGTAATTTGTTATATTTTATGTTTTTATCTTATTTTTTAGTTTTCTTTTTCGGTATTGCTTATTTCTCTAACGCACTGAGAAGCAACGAAACATAAATAAACAGAACGAAGATGGTAATAATCGTTAAGAGACACAATTTGTGGTCAAGCAAAAAGGTGTTTTTAAAATTGAAAAAGTCACTACAAAAATTTTAATAAATTTTAAAAAATGGATTATTCTATAAGTTTTAATTTTCAATAATACTTTATAGTTTATAAAATTACCAAGTTAATTTTTGTGTATCCGACGCCATTGATTGTAGAGCTCATCGAGCTTTACAAAAATCCGCTGGTACCGGCACGCTTAGCTTGGGTTGGCCATCGACATGGTCCGGGGCGAGGCTGAGGATCCTCCGGCATATGTCCCGACACATAACGGGCTCCAAGTGAATGGATCGAGAACCGGACCGTCACTGAGTTTTTTTGGATCGACTCACCACGAAAAAATGCTAACGTTATAAAATTTATTATTATTTAAAAATTATTTATTAATTGTTGATAGATTTAATTTTAAAAATTTACTTTTCAATTATCTTGTCGGCATTTTAAAGTTTTATGAATTCTTTTTTTTCTAAAACAGAAAACAAAATAAAATCCAATAAAAAAAAAAATTAAAATTTTGATGTTTATTAGTATTTAAAGATAAAGAAATTTAATAATAAAATGTGTATTAAATTATACAAATTTTAAAATAAATCTATTTAATTTATTAAAATAATTTTAGACAATTGTAAAATATTTCAAGAACTTGTGGACGCGAATTGCACGAAATTGGCTGATACGAAAATAATATTTTTATTCTATTGTAAAAAAAAGATAAATTGGAGAATTATTGAGTTACTTTAAATTATAAAAACTAAGCAAAATTAATGACTTTTCATTCCTTGGTATAAGAAATAAAACAATAAAAATGACTCATATATTTCGACGACGAATATGCAAATAATATTAAATTAAAAAATGTTTTCATTATTTTACATATTTAAGTTGAAAATATTAGCTATTCAATTAATGTCAAGGAAATGTGCAGACAAATATACAAAATGATAAAATTAAATAAAATATTATAATGATAATTTGAAATAATATAAAATAAACCTTTCAGGAATTATATTTAAATTTTATAATAATAGTATTATATTTTACATGTTTATAAAATGGAACATATTTATTAAACATTATAATTCTGAATAACTTAGTAAATAGCTGAATGCCTAATATTTAGTGTTTAATGCAATTAAAAACCAATTATAATATTAGATAAAATTAAAATAAAATCAACTAAAAAATATCATTTTAATATATTTTTCTCTTGGTCAAAAATATAGTTTACAATTTATTCAATTAAAAAATATAAAGAGAGTTATAGGAAGTAATACAGGGAATTTTGGAAATTTTGGTTTATTTGTTAATTGATTTTCATAAAAATTAAAACACCATTGGGCAAAATAAATACATAAGTTGAAAGGATAATGATTTTTGAACGTAAACGATTAAAAAAAACCCTAATTTAATAAAAAAAAACCAAAGAATAAAAATAACTAACATTTCGAATTATTGCATAAAAATAAAATTTAACTCTAAAGTATGTGATGGATGCAGTGATTAAATATATAAAAAATTTAATGGTATAATTTAAGCTAGATTTTTGCCCAAAAATTATCAAATAATTAATTCTTACTAGCACTGATAGCTAAAGAACTAATAGAAACCATTTTTTTAATTATTTTACTATAAAAATCTTTAATGAATTTTATGTTAATAAAAACATACCCAAAACATTCTGCAGCTATCATTGAAGTTTAAACTTTGAAAAATTCAAAAAAATAAAATCATTTTTAATTTGTAGAAATAATGTAAATTTTAAAAAAATATGCATAAAATATTTGCTCCTTAATATTTTCGATTAATAAATTATTTTTTAATTTTAATTTTTGATTGTTAAATAAAAAATTTTTGCTTAATGTTTTGCAAATAATATAATAAAAGCATTAATAATTTTTATAAAGATAAATTAAATTTTGGTGTAAATCATTTAGAACCATTTTTGAAAAGGGTATTTGGCCTAAGTTGATTTCAATTAATTTTTTGACTATTTTTTAAATTTATATTTGCATGTTTTTCGCGTCGCGTCGCGAGTCGCGACATGGTTGAAATTGTAATCACGATGGGTCGTTTTAACAGTATTGCCAACAATATGCCATAGTTATACATTTTAAATCATTATGAAGTTCTAACTATTTTTAATACATTTTATATTTTTTTATTCATAGTTTTCCTTCGTTTTTGTTATTACTGTATTGTAAAAAAATGAATTTTAACATCTTATTAACTATATTGTTATAATCAAATTTTAAATTTGTGTGCCATTAACTATAAATCTTATTATCGATTTCCATATGATTATATTATTTTGTTTTATATTTTTAGTTGAAATTTGCCGATATAATTTAAGAAATATATTTGAAATATTTAAAATGTACTTTATTATTTTTTACGCATAAATTTTATTCATTCTATAGAAATTATTTATATATTTTTAAAAATAATGGATTAATTATTAATTTGTAAAATGTATATCTATTTTTTTATTACTTGTTAAATTATTATTGGAATTGCAAATAATATTATTAGATTTGCGATGCTACCGCTGCTTAGTCAGACGAACCATTGGTATAGAATTTAACATATTGTTTCATAAAAAGGTTATGCAAACAAATAATTTTTTATAGAAGATTCACCTTTTTTTCACGAACACATGAAATTTAATAGGACCAAAGTCCAAAAACGAAGCGCCCCTCGGGATGGGAGGAGTTTATCGGAGTAATAAATGGGCGTGTGAAAATGCCATTTACGGTCTCGGCCTTACAGTTATAAATAATATTAAAAATAGATATTAATAAAGATTTTCTTTGATATTTTCTTTAGAATATTATTACTTTCTAAAAATAAAAGCCAAAAGAAAGTTACATATTACGTGAAAACTTTAAATCGTACATATTTATTAATATAAATCGACAAATATAATTACGAAAAGGAGACATATAGACATTAGATTAAGAAATATTCGATAAGAAGACATTATGTTTATTTATAGTTTTGAAAATAAAATTTTTATGCCATTTAACTTTATTTATTTATTTATTTCAATTTATAAATGCTTTTATTATATTATTTGCAAAACATTAAGCAAAAATTTTTTATTTAACAATCAAAAATTAAAATTAAAAAATAATTTATTAATCGAAAATATTAAGGAGCAAATATTTTATGCATATTTTTTTAAAATTTACATTATTTCTACAAATTAAAAATGATTTTATTTTTTTGAATTTTTCAAATCTTGAAGATATTAACAAAAAAATAAATAGTAAAAAAATAAAATAAATTTTACGGGTTAGTTAAAAGAAATATTATATATACAAACATTTTGATTAAGAGTATATCTCATTATTTAATTTAAAAGAAAAAATCAATTTAATGAGAAATTTTTCATCTATGGAACTGTTGCGTACTTTATGTGACGAACATTTGAAATATTTTTAAAGAATATGCATAAGAAAATGCAATAAAAATACTTAAGGATGAAATCATTTTATACGATTAAATAAATGAATTAAAAAATTTATATCCGTGATATTGACATATAATAATTATTATTATATATATATATTATTATGCATCAAATGTATTAAAAATAAGATTGCTAATAAATATATTAATTTACTTTCTTTTATATAAAAAACTTTTTAAAATTCTCTAACAATAATTACGAATTGAAGGTGACTTGTTAAATATCAAGGAGTCATTGACGTGAGTTGTATTATGAAAATTAAAATAAAAAGAGCTGCTAAAAATTATTTTTCAAATGAAAATACCAAAACGTTATAAAGATGAAAAAATAGTATTAATTTCAATACAAAAACACTATTACATATACAAACAAAATTATATAGTATAACATTTATTGCAAAATATTTCCGACGTCGGAGTGCTGTTGCTGAACTCGCTGCTGTTCTTGCGCAACTCCTATGCCCTCGTTTCGCAATTGTATGCCGAGGTTTAACGCTCTTTGTCGCGTTAATGGCGGACTTCGCATAACCGGCACCATTAGCAAATGAGAATTTGTTTTCCCGTTTTCAATTCAAAGCTTTTGACTTAGTTGTCAGCTTTTCCTCCGCTTTCAAGATTCGTTTTCCACGTTTTACAATTTCAACAAATCCAGCGAATTCGGCGAGATGAAGAAAGGGATTTGTTTCCCAATTTTACGAATTCGGCGCTTTCTTTCCACGTCGTAAATTTAGAGATTTGTTTCTCCGTTTTGCAATTCAGCACTCTAGGGATTTGTTTCCCTGTTTTCGTTGCTCCTTCCCGCACTGTCAAAAGTCGAAATTTGCCGTTGATCTCACCTTCTTTTAGCAGGAGCGCCACGTCGTAACACACGGAAAGGCTTCGGCGGTGAATTGGCGAGAAGAAGCAATTACCGCACACACAATTAGCCATTTTTATTTTAATTTTCATAATACAACTCACGTCAATGACTCCTTGATATTTAACAAGTCACCTTCAATTCGTAATTATTGTTAGAGAATTTTAAATAGTTTTTTATATAAAAGAAAGTAAATTAATATATTTATTAGCAATCTTATTTTTAATACATTTGATGCATAATAATATATATATATAATAATAATTATTATATGTCAATATCACGGATATAAATTTTTTAATTCATTTATTTAATCGTATAAAATGATTTCATCCTTAAGTATTTTTATTGCATTTTCTTATGCATATTCTTTAAAAATATTTCAAATGTTCGTCACATAAAGTACGCAACAGTTCCATAGATGAAAAATTTCTCATTAAATTGATTTTTTCTTTTAAATTAAATAATGAGATATACTCTTAATCAAAATGTTTGTATATATAATATTTCTTTTAACTAACCCGTAAAATTTATTTTATTTTTTTACTATTTATTTTTTTGTTAATATCTTCAAGATTTGAAAAATTCAAAAAAATAAAATCATTTTTAATTTGTAGAAATAATGTAAATTTTAAAAAAATATGCATAAAATATTTGCTCCTTAATATTTTCGATTAATAAATTATTTTTTAATTTTAATTTTTGATTGTTAAATAAAAAATTTTTGCTTAATGTTTTGCAAATAATATAATAAAAGCATTTATAAATTGAAATAAATAAATAAATAAAGTTAAATGGCATAAAAATTTTATTTTCAAAACTATAAATAAACATAATGTCTTCTTATCGAATATTTCTTAATCTAATGTCTATATGTCTCCCTTTTCGTAATTATATTTGTCGATTTATATTAATAAATATGTACGATTTAAAGTTTTCACGTAATATGTAACTTTCTTTTGGCTTTTATTTTTAGAAAGTAATAATATTCTAAAGAAAATATCAAAGAAAATCTTTATTAATATCTATTTTTAATATTATTTATAACTGTAAGGCCGTGACCGTAAATGGCATTTTCACACGCCCATTTATTACTCCGATAAACTCCTCCCATCCCGAGGGGCGCTTCGTTTTTGGACTTTGGTCCTATTAAATTTCATGTGTTCGTGAAAAAAAGGTGAATCTTCTATAAAAAATTATTTGTTTGCATAACCTTTTTATGAAACAATATGTTAAATTCTATACCAATGGTTCGTCTGACTAAGCAGCGGTAGCATCGCAAATCTAATAATATTATTTGCAATTCCAATAATAATTTAACAAGTAATAAAAAAATAGATATACATTTTACAAATTAATAATTAATCCATTATTTTTAAAAATATATAAATAATTTCTATAGAATGAATAAAATTTATGCGTAAAAAATAATAAAGTACATTTTAAATATTTCAAATATATTTCTTAAATTATATCGGCAAATTTCAACTAAAAATATAAAACAAAATAATATAATCATATGGAAATCGATAATAAGATTTATAGTTAATGGCACACAAATTTAAAATTTGATTATAACAATATAGTTAATAAGATGTTAAAATTCATTTTTTTACAATACAGTAATAACAAAAACGAAGGAAAACTATGAATAAAAAAATATAAAATGTATTAAAAATAGTTAGAACTTCATAATGATTTAAAATGTATAACTATGGCATATTGTTGGCAATACTGTTAAAACGACCCATCGTGATTACAATTTCAACCATGTCGCGACTCGCGACGCGACGCGAAAAACATGCAAATATAAATTTAAAAAATAGTCAAAAAATTAATTGAAATCAACTTAGGCCAAATACCCTTTTCAAAAATGGTTCTAAATGATTTACACCAAAATTTAATTTATCTTTATAAAAATTATTATTTATATTTATTAAAAAATAAAAAAATTATTTGGTATTTGTTTTTTTTTTGCAAATTCTCAGATATAAGGTTTTTATGAAAATAAAAAAAAATATTTTGTTCAATAATTATTAGAGAGCAATTTATAAATGCTAATTTATAAATATATATATATATATTAATTTTTTTAATTATTTTTTTAGTATCGTTTAAACTTCAATGATAGCTGCAGAATGTTTTGGGTATGTTTTTATTAACATAAAATTCATTAAAGATTTTTATAGTAAAATAATTAAAAAAATGGTTTCTATTAATTCTTTAGCTATCAGTGCTAGTAAGAATTAATTATTTGATAATTTTTGGGCAAAAATCTAGCTTAAATTATACCATTAAATTTTTTATATATTTAATCACTGCATCCATCACATACTTTAGAGTTAAATTTTATTTTTATGCAATATTCGAAATGTTAGTTATTTTTATTCTTTGGTTTTTTTTATTAAATTAGGGTTTTTTTTAATCGTTTACGTTCAAAAATCATTATCCTTTCAACTTATGTATTTATTTTGCCCAATGGTGTTTTAATTTTTATGAAAATCAATTAACAAATAAACCAAAATTTCCAAAATTCCCTGTATTACTTCCTATAACTCTCTTTATATTTTTTAATTGAATAAATTGTAAACTATATTTTTGACCAAGAGAAAAATATATTAAAATGATATTTTTTAGTTGATTTTATTTTAATTTTATCTAATATTATAATTGGTTTTTAATTGCATTAAACACTAAATATTAGGCATTCAGCTATTTACTAAGTTATTCAGAATTATAATGTTTAATAAATATGTTCCATTTTATAAACATGTAAAATATAATACTATTATTATAAAATTTAAATATAATTCCTGAAAGGTTTATTTTATATTATTTCAAATTATCATTATAATATTTTATTTTATTTTATCATTTTGTATATTTGTCTGCACATTTCCTTGACATTAATTGAATAGCTAATATTTTCAACTTAAATATGTAAAATAATAAATTGTTTTGTTTTAATAACATTTTTTAATTTAATATTATTTGCATATTCGTCGTCGAAATATATGAGTCATTTTTATTGTTTTATTTCTTATACCAAGGAATGAAAAGTCATTAATTTTGCTTAGTTTTTATAATTTAAAGTAACTCAATAATTCTCCAATTTATCTTTTTTTTACAATAGAATAAAAATATTATTTTCGTATCAGCCAATTTCGTGCAATTCGCGTCCACAAGTTCTTGAAATATTTTACAATTGTCTAAAATTATTTTAATAAATTAAATAGATTTATTTTAAAATTTGTATAATTTAATACACATTTTATTATTAAATTTCTTTATCTTTAAATACTAATAAACATCAAAATTTTAATTTTTTTTTTTATTGGATTTTATTTTGTTTTCTGTTTTAGAAAAAAAAGAATTCATAAAACTTTAAAATGCCGACAAGATAATTGAAAAGTAAATTTTTAAAATTAAATCTATCAACAATTAATAAATAATTTTTAAATAATAATAAATTTTATAACGTTAGCATTTTTTCGTGGTGAGTCGATCCAAAAAAACTCAGTGACGACAGATCTCATTTTTCTGATATAGAATAAAAAACTTTGCACATTCATATCTTTATAATTTCTTTATATTTATTTTTTTAAAATTTATTTTTAGTATTAAAAAATTGCAATAAAATTTTAATAAAAAATGAAAATAAAAATTTATACTAATTTCATAATTATAAGTGACCGGATTTTTAGTTTTTCACCTACATTTTTCTCTTGCGGATAGCACATGGTGAGATAAAAGAAAAAGAACACATTTTTTCGATAAATTTTCGCTTTTGAGAGACTTTTTAGGAACTATTTTCAATTATTATCGCTTATGAAATTTTTAACAAATATTTTGGCTTGTGAAATTTTTAAAAACTGTTTTCCACTTTTTTTTGCTTGTAGACAAAAAAAGTTATGATAAAATAAAGAAACAATTTAAAAATTTCGTCATATGTAACCGAAAATTGGCACAAATCTTCACTAATTTTTTCCGGCAGCGCCAAAAGGCACTTAAAAACATGAAATAATTTTGAAATTTCTAAAGTAAAAGAATGACTCTATTGTTTAAGTTTAAATTAATTGCATTAGCAAAATCATATAAATATATATCATTGAAGGAACTAATTGCCGTAGGAAAAATAAAAGAATAAATATTTTAACGAATAAATAAACTAAATACATGGCGAGACTCGTAACGGTGCTATGACGTTAGTCAAAAACCATCATAATGGGCGTTAGTCAAAAAACCATCAAATGAAAATATTTTTTGATATAATTTTGCTTAAAAGCATCTAAATTTTTAATTCTTGATATCATTCGATAGGCCTAAGGGTTTTCTATTAGCCTACAAAATTTCAAAAAATTTCGTTAAGTTTCAAGAAAGTTATGACTAAAAATGTTCAAAAAAACTTGGTTTTTTGAGCTTCTCAGGTCATAACTTTTTTTAAACTTAAAGAATTTTTTAAAAATTTAGCAGGATAATAGAAAACACTTAGGGCTATCGAAAAATATCTATATTATAAAATTTGATCCATTTTATGCGAAATTATGAATAATTTTCTGTCAAAAATTATTCATTTGATGGTTTTTTGACTAACGCCCATTTTGATGGTTTTTGACTAACGTCCCAGCACTCTCGTAACTTTCAGTTGACTGAGAAATGACTGCAATTCTATCACCAAAATTAATATCAAAACTATTAAATTAATATTTAAATTTCTTGAATATAACAAATTAAGATTTCATATATGCGTCATTCTGAAGAAATTATATGAGAAAATTGCTCATAATCGATAAGATATGGTAATGTTATAA
Source organism: Heterodera glycines (assembly GCA_004148225.2). NCBI lineage: Eukaryota > Metazoa > Nematoda > Chromadorea > Rhabditida > Heteroderidae > Heterodera > Heterodera glycines. The sequence continues at coordinate 18,157,955 of CP049705.1, read as the reverse complement.
TGTTAAAATTGAAATTTTAAAATATGAAGAAAATTTTTTTTATATATATGAAAAAATAGATAACGAAAGTTGTAATATAAGTTAAATACTTATTTAATAATAATTACTTCGAAGAATGCAATTCTTAAAATGTTCATTAAACTTTTTGCCGAAAAAATAATTTAACGTTTTAAAATTATTCTAAATATAATTGTATAAAATATGCGTTAGAGGTTTTTAAAAATTTTTATCATCAAATTTCTTACATTAACATTATCCACGATTTAGAGATTTGAATCAAAAAAATCTATATATTTTAAAAAGTTTACAGCCAAAAACCCAACAGATTATTTTCAAAATAAATGATTTAATAATAGTGCGTTTATTAAATTTTTCAATTTTATTCGTTGACGTAGATTTGGCTACGCAATTTTTGCTCAATGGAATGATGAAACTTAAAGAATTTAATAATAATCAATATTTATATTAAAGATAATACAAGTGAAACAAGTTAAAACTATAGCTGAAGCTACAGCTAGTTTAATTTTCTCGAGGTTAAGTTGTTAATCTTAATTATTTATTTCAGCAAAATATTTATTTTTTAAATAATGTTTAAATATTGTCCATTATTAAAAATAATTTTATGGGAACTCATTTAATGATTTCACGTCATTTATCGTGAAGTTTTCTTCGCTTGGTTTCAGGTTTAAAAATAAATACTGGTAAATACTATATATTTATATATTTTTATAAAAAAAATGCAAAAAACATATAATTAAATATATAAAAGCAAATTTAATTATTAGTTGTTTTCATCAATTATTAATATTTTTTGATATTTTGCTGGAAAATAATATAAGAAGCTAAAGCACCTGATAATTTATAATTTATTTTTTATTTTATAAATATTTTATCAAAAGCAAAAGCCCGCCAATTAAAGAGATTATCGGCCGAGAAAATTTTAAATACAGGTTTTTGATCAAACACGTAAAAATGTATATAATACTGAAACTCTTTTTATTTTCAATTTTTTTATATTTTTTTATATTGTTATGCTAATGAATTAAATTTATTTATTTAATTTAATCTATCACTAATTATCGTAATATGGCTTCAATATATCTAAATGGATAAAAATATTTAATTTATTTTATTAAAAAAAGTTATTGAGCGCTTTTATATCTTATTTAAAAATTATTTTCTCTTTTTTTATTCAATTTCGTTGTAAGATTGTTTTAATTGGTCTCATTTTTTACAAAAGATTTTCCAATCCGCTAATGATTTTTAGGAAATTTTCTTATTTTCAGTGTATTTTTGATGTCCACGTCACATGAAGGATTGATCAACACATTTTTAAAAATAAAATTTTATTCATTTTTCTAAATTATAGCAATATTAATTAATTTTTATTAATTTTTTGTGGCATATAAAATCATCATATTTACATTAATTTTTATTTGCGCGTAAAATTATACGCGTTGAGAATTATTGATTTACATACTATTATTTCATATAAGTTGCTAAAAGAAACTAATTAACTGGTAATTTTTATAAGAATTTCAGAGTCCAAAAATTGTTTTCTTCAATAAATTATCTCATGTATAAGCAAGTACAATGTTAAGATCAGTCCTTTCAAAATTTGATAATATTACCGATCAGGGAGGGATGGAACGGAACTCTGAATTAAGAGTTCCAAAATATTTAGCGGTTGAAATTCCGAGTTCCAAAATTTTTGGTAAAAGTCGGAAATTCTTTTTTTTAGTTAAATGATTTGTTTTAAAAGGTAAAATAATTACTGTTATTATGCAATTTCTGCTTTATTTGGACTCTTCAAAAAACACAAAACTGATTTTCTTAAAAAATTGGCCATAATTTTTAAAATTTAGCAATTTTGTACCCCCCCCCCATGTTCCAAAAAGTTTTTTGAAAAAAGCGTGCCGCGAAAATCAAAGTACATTGCCTCCTTTCCTAAAAACATTCTAAATCAGTGTAATTGATGTAAAATACATTTAATGGAAATCAATGAATAACTTTTTTAAGCAAAAAACGAAAATTTTTATATTTCGCATTTAGTTTTGACATTAGTCATAATTATAACAAAAATTTATTTTTTAATGATTACACAATAGGATGATGATCAATATTTGATATTTATTTAAAGTTTTTCAGTTATTTAAAGCATTTTATATGATTAATTGTTTTTAAATTTTAATATTTATTGCAGTTTTAATTTAATAAATAGTTTATAAGAATATCGTATCCCCATCTTCTGTACTGTTCCAATGCAGGCGCTAATGATCTCTTATCCTCTAAAGTGTTATTAAAGTTTTATTAGGTTGAGTAAGGCCATTAATTAATTAATCGCTTGTTTTGGTTTTTAATTTAAAATTTAATATTTTTTATTCTACTATTTTAATTTTTGTACAATCATATTTTTTTATTCCTTATAGGATAATTTTCCTCAAAAATTGATTTGACATAGTTTTATTTTTTATTACGTTTATTTTTTGTATTTAACACCAAAATAGCAATATTAGTTAAATTTTCAAAAATTTTATGTATTCGAGTCCTAGTTATTTTTAAAATTTCAATACTGTAATTTTGTTAAATTAATTATTTATTATGAGTTTTCTTATTGAAATTTCCTGTTACAAAATTTATTTGAGTTAATTTTCTTTGGTAAGTTATTATACTTCAATGTCAAGAATAGTTTTATTAATTGATAAATGTTTCAATAAACATAAATCAATAAAAATATATTCAGTTATTATTGAAAATTTTGTATGAGACAAGAATTTCAGTTTTCTGTTAAAAAAATAAATTCAATATATTTTATTCGAAATTTTATTTTATGAATGCATTTTATATTTAAGATTCGCATCATTTTCTTAAAATTTATAAATAGTTTATATTTTTTTAATCGTATGAATTATGTATTATTCATTTGTTTTTGGTCTTAATAATAAGGCAAATGAAATACTATTATGCTTTACACACGGCATCAAGCTGAACAAATAATATCTCTCATTATTGGATCTTAAACGAACAAATAAAATTCGTAGTACGCGAATGGCGATAAAATTATATTATTTCCATGAGTATTTTCTATTTCTGTCTATTCTCTGAATTTTATTTTTTATTTTTTTTTAAGAATTTTCACACCCTAATCAAATGTAAATAATAAAATTAATAAATCCAAGGTAAGAATTTTTTTATCTCTAGTTCTTTTGGTTTTCACTCTTGATTTTCTTCCATAATTTTTAAGTTTCTTCATGAATGCTGTGACATTTTGGTAAAACATTGGAATATTGGTATTTGATTCGCTCATTAGTAAAAAAAAGCAAAGTAACCGGACTTCCATCAATTTAATTAAAACTATTCAACTATATGAATGTTTTTGTATTTATAATTGAAAAATAACCGCCATTAATTGTCTTACCTCTTCACGTGTGTTTTAAGGAATTTAATTTCAAGTTCCAATTAGAATGAATTTTTTCATTACTTTAATATTACTTTTCTTTTCAGAAATAGGTATTCGCTTATTTTTTAATATTAAGTTAATTTTTAAATCAATTAATAATTTTAAATCGTTGATGTATGACTTTATTTTGCCATTCATTCTGCAGAAGATGCGCGCGCCTCTTTCTTTAGCAAATCAGCCCATCTTAAATTTCTCGGAAACAATAGAATTTATATTTTTTAAGTTAGTTTAAAAAATAAATTAATTATTTTTATAATCGATATAAAATGTTTGCGTTTTTATTTTCCATTTCGAATTTAACAATTATAATGAAAAATGTTCTTCATTGAAAGAAAAATAAAAGGTCAAAATATACTTCGGGTTCATTATAATAAAAAAACCAAAATACATAATATTTACAACTTATTATAATTTAAGCATAAATTTTGCAATTTATATAAACTAAATAAAGATCTTAAATTCATAATGTATATATAAAATACAGCAATCTGTTAAATACAATGCGTATACATATTAATTACTGAATAAAAAATATAAATAATATTTCAAATAGAAAAACAATATGAGAATCTAATTAAATTCAAGAACAAAAGAAACTAACTCAAAATAAAACTGATTTTATTTAAAAAATAATTCGATTTGAAATTATTATATATGAACAATATTTTTCCGAAAGAAAGATTTTTCATTAATAAATGAGGTACTCATTTAAAATTATTTATTATTTACGAATTTTTTTTTTTGATATAAGTTATAATGCGCGAAACATTGTTTATTTTTAAGCGCAATTTATATTCTTGCACATTGTCTGTGTAATTTTTTGCAGTATTGCTTTTATCGAGCTATTTTTATTATATTTATTTAACCATCAAGTGAACGTTAATTAATTTAGTATTTGAGTGTTTACATTGAATTAATTAAAGTTGCTTTATTTTCACAAATAATTCGAGTCTCCGATGGTTGAAAATGGTTGGATAATCTATTATTTAAATATATTTTATTTATTTTTTAAGAAAACTATAAATTGTTAGAAATTTTATTTTATTTTGTCTATACAATATATTGTTTTTAGGTTTATGTCGTGCAGATGAGGATGACTTTGAATTTTTAACTGCGTTAGTTGTTTGGAGGATTAAATTTGAGCTTTAGTTCATTTAATAATATTTGCCACCTAATCGATGGCTTGTGATGACGCAAGAATCTGACGTTGGCAGGGCTGTAGGCACGTTTTTGAATTTTGGAAAATTACCTTGATTTTCTTTTTTGTTTCTTTTCCCAAACCTTTTTATTTTCCTTCGAAAAAATTTGTCTATTAAACATTTATATCTAATCAACAAATTCGAGACTGTTTTTTGATCATAATATTTATGAAAATACATTCGTACATTATTTCCTTTATTGATTTTACTATTTAGTATGTTCTGTTTATACTATCATTTTCATGCAAAAACCCAAAAAATGCATTTTTCATTTCTGATTAAGATATTTCTTCTACTTATGTAGTTATACAGAATTTTTTTATTATTTATTGGTTAAAAAAAGGGTTAGCTTATTTGCATCTTTTCTCAATATATATAGTTGGATAATTTTAGGTGTTTCATCCTCTTTTATATGAATTTGTATTAAAACAAAGGACAAATCTCATTTGATTTTTTTGAGATGATGATTTGAGTCGGCAGCATCAGCCCCTAAAAATCATTTATTTTCTTAAAAATGTGCTCAAAATCGGAAAATTTGGCAATTTTTGTGTACAAATCTGTTAACAAATCGCATTAAAAATTAAAAAATTTTCCCGGCGGCGCCTATCAGCACCGCCCGACCCCTTGTTCACCAAAAGTTTTTTTGGAAAACGCTGCAAAAAAATCAACTTCGATTTTTCATGCTTAGAATTTCACAAAAAATGCTTGCTACCTAACAATAAATTGAAAATACATATAACATTTGAACATTTTAAATATTTTTTAAAAAGTTTGTAAAAATGAGGCTTTTTTGCATACCAATGAGGCTTTTCAAATTTTTTTTTTCATTAATTATTTATTCAACATTTCCTTTTTGAACATTTAACGACCATATAAAAATATTGTTTAAAGGCAAATAATATAAATATATTTTAAATATTTTTTAAAATCCCTTAATGCATTATTTGATCATGTAACTAATGCATCATGCTTAATGTTTAATTAATTATCCTTAAATTAATTCTGATCTGCATTTATTTTAAAATTTTACTTTTTAAATTAAGGTTTGAATTTAATAAATCATATAAAAAATTTAATAAAAATAAACAAAAACGGTAATTAAAAAGAAAATTGAACTTTAATAATTTTATTTTTTCGTTGGTATAAATATTTTCATTTGATAAAACTAAAGTAATTTGAAATCTTAAATTTTTACATTGTCTATTGTTAGATATTGTTTTTAAGTGTTATAATTACTTATAATTGTAAATAGTTATCAAATTCCATACGAGTCGATTTAATCAGTGAAGTGTGTGTGCACTAAATGATAGTTTGTAAAGCTAAATCAAATCATATTAATCATTATGAAAATTATAATAAAAAATAAGGTTTTGTTTAAAATAAATGAAAATAAAAAAGTGGAAAAATATAAATTAATAATTAAAAATAAAATTCTGCTGAAATCAAATACTTTATTATGTTGATTTAGTAACCTTTCGGACATCACACAAGATTTTGACCTCACGACCAAACTGGCAAACCCAGTGTTTGACCAGACGATGGTCCACTTTTTAATATATTTTCTTACACGATTTCTTAATTTGATAATTTTAAGCAAAAAGTTTCTTATGCTCAAAAATGAAAAATCTTTGCTTAGATACATTAAAAAAATAATTAGTAGAAATATTGTTCTTTCTAATAAAATATTAAACAAAATTAAGGAAGAAAGATTGAATATTTAAGTAAAAATTATTAGTTTAAAAATCAGAAAAATTTTCTTATTTTGATGGAGAAAAAAATACATAACAATTGATAATTTTTTAGATTCAATATACATCATTGGTCTTATTTCTTTATATACTTAAATTAATAATTAGTAAAGCTATTTTATTGACATTCATAATGTTTAAAATTTACCAATCCAGTAATATATTTAAAGAATAAATTATATTCGTATTGCTCATTTTTGTAAACTGATTATAATTACAGAAAACATTAAAATAGTAAGTAATTGAATTTTGATTGATAGCTCTCGTATTCCTTTCGAAAATTATTTTTTCTTAAGAAGTTCGTTAAATTTTAAAAAGTATTACTTAATTTATCTTGTTGTTGAGTTCAGTGAGAAGTTTTATTTATATTAATTTACAAGACTTCATTAAAATAATTATTCGTAGTCTTGTTGATAACGATATAAAATAAGCATATAATTTTATTTGTCAAATTACTTTTTTTGCCATTTTTATATTCTCATTAATTCCGCATTGTTTATTTTCTTCAGTCAATGCCGCATATTAAAATATAATTTGTTGAAAAATTCTTTGAAAAGAAAATGATGCTATTTATTGTAAATAAAAATATTTTAGAAAAAAATTATTTACAGAAATAATACTTGGACGAAGAACATGATTATATATGATCAATCGAGTTAAAATTTATTATTATTTTAATTTTATTGAAAATTTAATAATTAAATTTCTACGTTGAGGGATACTAACAAAATAATATATTAAATGGTTTAATTTTTCGGCTTATCGCAGAATATTTTACAAATTTAATTTTTAATAATCGGAAGAAATTTAATACCATTGCTCAAGTATAGATAAAATATAATTATTTGTTTCTATTTATAATTAACTTTAGTTGACTCTTAAAAACAATGCATTCAAAATATTAATACATCAAAATACCGAATGTATTCAAAATATTAATACATCAAAACTCCGAACAGTCGATGCTGAATATAACGAAACTCATATTGTTTGCGCGTCTTAGCCGACTTTCCACGAGATAATAAGCATATAAACAAGTCCTTATTTTGTGAAGAATTAATAATAAATATAATTTTAAGAAATAAATGTCAATATTTAATTACAAAATTTTCACATATAAACAAAAATATGGATTAAATTAAAATAATCAAATCAAAGTTTATTCTTAAAAACATCGAAAAATTAACTCTTTAAGATTGAATAATCGAACATTAAAATATTATTTATCATTAGGGCTGCCAATTTTATGTAAATACATATTTTTTTTCCTGGCTTCTCCTTGCTCTAAATAGCAGGAAAAACACTTTCTTTTTTGTGTTTGCGAACAAAAACCGAGACTTTTATTTACATATTTTTACATATTTCGGGGTTTTTATACATATTTCGGGATTTTCTTACATATTTGTACATATTTTGGATTTTTTTCATATATATTTTCATTTTTTTTACATATTTTGAGTATTTTTTAACTAAAATTTTTGGAAATCCTCAAAAAAAATCCAAATTTCGGCAAATATTTTTGTACATATTTTCATTTTTTTACATATTTTGAAAATTTATAAAGAAATAATAAGTTTGAAAATGTTGCCTATAAATACCAAAAAAAAGTAATTTTTATGTCATTTTGTGGCTATTTCATATTTTACGAGGATTTTCTTTCCCAAAAAATACCATTAAAAAAAATTTTATTTACATATTTGGGGTTTTTTGTACATATTTTGGGATTTTTCTTACCTGTATGGTTTTATTTATATTTTCTATATATTTTATTTTCGTAAAGCACGTGTAACTGGTAGATTTACGCGCAGCTGTGCGTAATTTAATACACTTACCTGGTTCTTTTGATCCTAATATCACAAAAAGGCTACATTTTTAAGCAAAAAAAAGCTGGAGTATTTAATATTATGAACATATAAAATTATTTTTTAACTTGTAAACTGCCACATCTGAATTTCAGCACTTGAGTATTAAAAAATTTATATAATTAAGTGTGTAATAAATAGCAATATATTTATTTTAAATAAAATTCGTTTTAAAATCGAAAAATTTAGTAAAAATTAAAAATTTTGTAGACATCCATTAGCTTAGGTAAAATTAAGAAATGTATTAACATTTATTTTTTATAAGTTGTAATTATTCTCAAAAATTAATTTAAAAAATAAATTCCAATTAAATTTAGAAACAAAATATTCGCAAATTGAAATAACGAAATCATAGACTTTTATTTAATTTGCAAATAAAGCTTTCCTAAATACTAAAACTATAATTTGTTAAATATTCGGCATTAACTCATAAAATTAAATGATTTTATTAACCAAAATAAAATTTGTGTTCTTTAAAGGATCCGAAAACGATGACAATATTAAAATATTAAAACAGAATAGATCCATTCCGCCAAAAAAAACAAACATGTTTAAAAATAATGATCATATATATTAATGGTAAAATATATTGAAAATTTTCTTAAAAAACGAAAGTAGATAATGAAGAAAAAAATTGCAAAATAGAAATTTTTATCATTTAAAAAATAATATTTTATGAACATAAAAATTTAAACTTTAAAGATACATATGTTGATAAAGAAACATTCGAAATGAAATAAGAAAACTGAGCATCGACAATTTTCTTAATGTAAAAATAAAAGACCAAATTCATTTTAAAGTTTCAATATACCAATAATTAAATTTGAAAACTAAATTATATTTAACGCACCAAATTTATTAACTTGGACTAAACAAAAGACAAAAATTATTCAATAAAGAGCTAAAATCACACATGATAAAAAATGAGTAAAAATACATAAATAAAATCGGCTTTATGTAATATATTTTTTATTTTAAAAAATACTAAAAACAATATAAAAACTAATACATTTTTTAATATAGACAAAGAAGTTTAAATAAAATAAATATTTTTTGAGTGTTAAATATAACTTTTTAACAAGTAAAATAGCAATATATAAAAAATAATAGTACACTATAATTAAAATTTATTTTCAGAAACTAATCGCACCAGCACCTAAGAGATTTGTTAAAGTTAAAATATAACAAATTTTATTGTTTCCCGGCATCAACTCTCAAAAACTCACTTTGCACAAATGATATTTTTTTGGTGATTAAAAAATGTTTAAATAAAAAAATTAATTTTTTTTGAAATTTTTTCTGTTAATCGCTATTTCTGCACTAAAAACAACCGAAGAATATGATCATATTGCAAAAATTGATTTATGGTAAATTCGTCAAATAATTTCAATAAAGCGAGAATAATCAGACGCACTTATTATAAAACCAATACATACCAAATTTATGATTTATTGAAATGATTATTTTGTTTTAATTTAGGTAGCAATGCTAAAATATCCGCAGTAATATATTTTTTGAAAAAAAAGTTAAATAAATTTAAAAATACATTATTATTATTAATTAGATATTTTTAGGTGTTTCTAAGCAATTAATTAATTTTTTCAAACATTTTTTGATTTTTAAGATGAGTTTCAAAAAATCCAGGTCCAGTTAAATTTTAAAAAGTATTACTTAATTTATTTACATTTTAATTTTATTCCTCTGTTCTAATATTACAATATTTCATATTTACATAAATTTTATTTATAGTTCACATCTAACATAAGTAAAATTGCTTGCTATTTAAATAATTTCTTTTGATTATATAAGTATAATTTAAATAATAATTATTGCGGTCTAATGGTTTTTTTTGCTAAAAACCTTTTATTAAATTAAGATTTACATAAAATTTTGATTTGGTTCAAATAAAATTTAGTTTTTTTTAATTTTACATTTACAAAATTTATTTTTGCATATATTTGTTTTTGTTTTAATTTTTTCAATAAAGTATTCTTTATAGAATTATTTTCTCTAATGCAAGGCTTCAATAAATAGTAGCGAAATGGTCATCGACAAATAAAATAAATTTTTTATTGTAACAAGGCTTTAAAGTATTTATACTCGTTATAAAAATCTCTTAATTCTGATATTTTTCATATTTTTAAAATTTTAAATCGAATTCATCAAATGTTTACACTAATATATTTGTATACAACTTTAATTGAATTGGTCACCGTTTTAAATGATTATTTTATTTTCTAATTTCAATTTTTGTTTTAATTTTTTCGTTTTTTTAATTTAAACAGAACAAATTTTTATTAATGAAAAATTAAATAAGTATTTTTAAATATTTCTTGTTAAATCGTCTCGATAGGGTATAATCAATGCAATAAAATTTAATTATGCATATTTCTTAATATCATGATTTCTTATCGATTTTGGTCTTTACGTGGTATGACAGCAATTAATAAATTATAAAAAATTTTAGTTGTATTTAAATAAATTGCAAAATTTTCATTAAAAACTATTATGATTAATTTATTTTAATAATACATAATTAATTTTCATACATTTTAGGGTATTTTATAATTTTAACCTTAACGACAGTATCAGTTTTTTCAATTAGAATAACCATATTGACGTTTCATCAACATTTCTCAGACTTCATTTTGATCGATTAGGTTTATTAAATTTTAAACAAATTTAAAAAAATTAATTTTTATAATTACTAAGTAATTTATAATTTTAAAAGCTCAGTTTTAAAAGCAATTTATTATAATTTGTTAATTTAATTCTTCAAATAAAATTAAAGAATTGTTATTTTATTTCTATCTGATACTATCTAAATGCAAAATATATGTTACTATAAAAACAGTAAAAAATATTTAAAAGCAATACAAAATGAAGACATTTTTTGTTTGAATTAATAAATAATTTTAAATCACCTAAACACGTCGGCGCATAAATTTTGGATAGGAATAATTTTAAAAAAGCTTAAAATGATTAAAGTTAACCATTTAACATTCTTGGTAATTATAAAATAATTTCAAATAATTTAATTAATCTCTATTATTCAATGTCCTTTTGATTTGTTGGTTCTAGCATATTTGTATGTATATATATATATATATTTTTTTTCATTTAATTTATCTTGCTCTACGTTCCAAAACCAGAACAATTGTACGTCCACATAAATTGGCATTGATTTTATGATTATTTATTATGTGCTACTATATTTATATTTCCCACTAATTCTTCATGAAAACAATTTAACTTTTATATTTTAATCTGGTTTTGTTTAAACTTACATTAGTGCATTTTTTTCATAATATATTTATCATCTACCACTCCCGCAATGGAATTTAAGAGTTAAATTTTGTCATATATGTAATAGAAATTATCATAGGCAAGTTAATTCTTTTATTAGCTTTTTAATTATTTTAATTATTTTTTAAATAATTATTTTTTGGATGAAATTGTAGTTTTCATTTATTATGTTGAGTTCCCTTTTAGAAATAAATTACAAAATTTAATTAGTTTTTCCCATATTTTTCACATCTTTAGGCATATTAGTATTTTAACAAGGAAAATAGCCCTTGCTCATTTTTTATCTTCACACCGACGCTTTCTTCATAGAGATTGTTTGCAATGCAGTTCCGGTTTTTGTAGAATAATAAATTTAGTTAATAATTCTTTAGTATTCGAGCCTAAATCAATTATTGAGTAACGGACATTATAAATCTGGTTTTGTTTAAATTTAAATTAGTTAATTTTTTCTTAAATATTTTTATTATCTTTGCATATTGAAGAATAAAAATTGTTTTTATTTTATTGTAAAAATATCGTTCATGAATTATCTTTATTTTCTTTTTGCATTTCACATTAAATTTTACCGGTTCAACTTTTCTGGAATTTAATTTATAAACTTAATATTATTGTCTTTTTTTATATATTTTAATTAATTATTAAACAATTCCTTTTAAGTATCAAAATATTATGCTAAGAATTTTTATTAAAAATTTGGTTTATTTTTTTGTACAGAATAACTGCCAAAATAAATAGTTTAAGATTTAAGAATAATTTATTGATCAATGAATTATTTTCTGTTATTAATGGGATAATGTGTTCATTAATTACCTTATTGTATTATTCATTTGAAACAGCAAAGAGTAAATGTAAATAAAAAAAACATTATTATTTACAACGAATTCTAAGACTTAATCAAAAAAATTATAATTGGATTTTATATTATCCTAAATGTTTATCTAATAATAATTAAATTATTTTCTCATCTTTGAAAATCCATTCCAAAAGTAACTTTTGCCATCAAATAAAAATGGTGATCAATTGAGAAATCACTTTGGTTAATTCATTTTAAAAAGAATCTAAACATTACCATATGCTGCCTAAATTAAAATGTTAAAAATTTAATTTGTTAAATTATAACACAACAATTTTATTGTCATCTTGAAAATTGACTATAGAGCTCGGCCTGGACCTGGATCCAGGCCAGGGTTTTTCCTGGATCCAGGTCCAGGTCCAGGTCATTTTTTGGAAACCTGGATTTTTCCTGGACCTGGATTTTCCTTGATTTTTATCCAGGAAATCCAGAACCAGGTCCAAGGTGAAAAAAATCCAGGTCAAGGTCCAGTCAAAACACGAAAACACCTGGACTTTACTGGACAAAATTTTAGAAATTATTATTTCAAGTGACCGATGTTTTTTCAAGTTTTGAAAAAAAAGTTAAATAAATTTAAAAATACATTATTATTATTAATTAGATATTTTTAGGTGTTTCTAAGCAATTAATTAATTTTTTCAAACATTTTTTGATTTTTAAGATGAGTTTCAAAAAATCCAGGTCCAGGCCTGGATTCAGGTCTCGAGGAGCCTGAATTTTTCAGGACCTGGATTTTCCTGGATTTTTGTCCAGGAAATTCAGGTCCAGGTCCAATATGTAGTCCAGGTCCAGGGTCCACCACATATTAGCGCTTCCAATTTTTCGCCTTCAATTTTGCGCCTGGAAAATTTGCGCCTCCACATTGCGCCCACACATTAGCACCTACAATTTTGCGATTTTGTGCTTCGATTTTTGCGCCTCCCAAATTTGCGACTGTAACATTTGCGCCTCCACTTTTGCGCCCACACATTAGCACCTACAATTTTGCGCTTTTGTGCTTCCATTTTTGCGCCTCCCAAATTTGCGACTGTAACATTTGCGCCTCCACTTTTGCGCCCACACATTAGCGCCTCCAATTTTGCGCTGCCACTTTTGTGCCTCCATTTTTGCGCCTCCACTTTTGCGCACACAGCATTTATATGTTAATTTTTCGCAACTTTTTTTACACAAGCATTGCTGAATTTTTACCAAAGTTATTTAAGTTTTAGGTTAACTTTTTATATATGAAAATTTATTTATAATAGTAATTGTAAGAGTTTTGTCTCTCTTCGTTCCGGTGTTATTGTGGTGTCTCCGAGTTTTTCGACAACATATATTGCCTGGCAGACAAATAAATTGAGTTCTAAGTAATCAACAATCAACCGCCACCTGGGGATGTAGTAAAAGAAGGTGGTTATGGTTAAATAACCACAACCATCAGGGTTACCTGTAGCAAATGAGCAACCACGGGTTCAAGGTCATTTAACCTGGTCATTTGTCCATAATGGTTGGTGGTTCGTGAACGCACAGTAAAAGAAGGTGGTTACTGGTTAGCTAACCATGTAACCATGGTAAAACGCCAACCCTGCCCCTACCCATGGTAACAGTTGTAACCACCAACTTTTAAAAATATGCCAAAAATCAGCGAAACAATATAAAAATCCCAAATAAAATTTATTAAATAGAGAAAAGTCTCCGCTATCGTTTTATATAAATTAATTCTATCGTTAAATATTTTTAAAAGATAAAAAAACAAACTTGCCCATAATTTTTAGGTTTTGAGTGATTTTCAAATTTTTAGATTATGTAATTATATCAAAAACAATGTATGAATTCAAATCAAAAGAAACGAATGTAAAGTTTTAAGCGAATAGCTTCTAAATGCCGAAATTAATTTAAAAAAATTTACAAAAATCAATCCATAAATAATAATTATTTTTATTTATTCTACCAATTTTATAGGTACTTTAAAAATAATTTTGCCTATTTATTTAAAATAATCAGTTCTTTATTAAGTTCATGTTAGAAAGTTTAGAGGAAAGTAAAAGAAGATGGTTTGCGGTTAAAAAATGGTGGTTGCTGGTTGCTCTAGCAGAAACTTTTGCTGCCGTTTTTCTCATGGTTGGTGGTTATTTGACCAGGTCAAATAACCATGGTTAAATGCTTTGTAGGGAAGGTCTTTAATGGTTTTCTATTAATTGTTTTTTTTTGTAAAAAATCGGCAAAAACGTGCAAATGCTGGACGTGCAAATATAGAGGCACAATAGTGGACTTACCTTTTAAATTTATTTATAAAATACTATTCTTAACTGCAAATTTGACCAAAGATTTGATCATTTTACAAGCTGTTAACATATTTCATTTCACTCAAAAGTTCTAATTTTTCCCGGCGGTGAATTAACACTAAATTTGTAAGCCCCCCCCCCCATGTTCCAAAAAGTTCGTTGGAAAAACCGCAGCACAAAAAACCTATTTAAAAGCAAAAAATTTAAGAGTGTTAATTTATTATCAAATAGAAAAATTCTCATTAAGCATTGAATCTTTTGGAATTTTAAAATAATAGACAGTTTAACGAAAATTGTTGAATTTATTTTAAAAAATTCTAGAAATTTTGGGACTCAGAAAATTCCAAGTTTTTACCGGTATCTTTGAAAAGATTGACACTTTTTAAAACCAATAAATTCAGAAAATTCCCAATACATTCAGAAAATTCAATTTTTTTAAATTAAAGTACCCGGTTTCCCGTCCCACTCTATCTATTCCCGTTTCCCATTCCCCAAACTGGCTGGGAACTAATAACAAGATAAAAATAAGCTAAATAAATTTAATAAGGAAATTGATTTTATTTAATGTCAGATTAAACTACCTCAGTTTATGTTTACATAAATACAATTTATTCTAGTTTCTCTATGCTCGATATATTATGATGAGTCATAAATCCCGCTCTGTGTGATTTGCTCATTTTGAATTCAACATTTTAATAGCTTTAGTACTGTGATTGTTTTATATTCAGTTATTCGTAAATTCTGTTTCTTATGTTGTTTATTTCATATAGATTAATTTTAATGTCAAAGCTAAATCTATTTTTAATTAATTTTTGGTTGAATTTTTTTCAAATTAAATCAAACAAATAATAAATTCAATATTGTAAAATTTATTTAAGTTCTAACAATAAGCATGAATAAAAAAATAATTAAATCAATTAATGGTAAGCACTCTATTTCATAAATAGCATTTGTTGAAAAAATATAATTTGAATATAAAAAAATTTGATGTGCATTAACGCGATATTTGGCCAAAAGTATAAATTAATGAGGAGAAAACTGTTTGCTAAGGAAATCTAAATACAAATTACCCTATGTTGTCCCAAATGTTTACCGTGACAAAAAGGCGGGAGATTAACAAAGATTGTATACTTTTCCTTCGCTGAATTAAATGTTGCACATGTCTTTTATTTCTATGCTTATTTAGGGGGGAAAGAAATTTTTAATTTTTTTAAATTTACCATGGTTTAAAAAATTATAAAAATAATTTGAATGGAACCGAGCATTTGATAAAGTTACGACAAAAAATACTTTCTACCAACACTTTTTTCCACCAGTGTAGTATCTTTAACGAACATATAAATTTTAAAGTTACTTTTTATCGAAATTTTTGAATTCCAGAATATCCACTCACATTCCAAAGCATGTTGTGTGAAAGGGACAAACTTAATCTCGTTTTCGTATAAATTTAGTAAAGCGAAAATTTAATATGTTGACGTAAACTTAACTTGAATATTTATTATATAAAATTATCAAAAATTTAATTCACTTTATTAATTGATCATATGATTAGAAGAAGCTGTTGACAGTTTCAATTTTTATTTCAATGTTAAACAAATATTTTTTATTTCTCTTAATGAATGAATAAGCGTTTTTTTTATTGATTATACATTTTGCTTAATGTAATTATAATCTATAAGAGCATAATTATTGGGGTTTTGTACTCTTGAATCCCTTAAAATATATCATTGTAATTAAAAATTTATAGTAGTTTTTTGCATAATCTTCTATAAGTATTATTCAATTATCGATTATATAAAAAAAATTTTTGTTGCTTAGATGCACAATAATATATAACTTCAGAATTTAAAAATATTTAGTTACTTGAATTTTTATAATTCAAATCTATTTTTTTATAACTTTATGAATATTAAATAAATTTTAAACAAACTTTTACATATAATTTTCAAAATATAGATTGGTTTATTTAAAAAGTTCAGTCTATTTTTGAAGAATTTAATGTTTTATCCCAATTTCATATGCTCAAGTGAAATAATAAAAAAATTAAACAAGTGATTAAGAAAATATCATTCTAAAAAATTTATCTTAATCACTCTATAAAGCAAAATATTTTATACATCGAACTGCAATGGGCACAAAAAAACATGAAACTGAACAAGTTAAAACAAATTATGAAATAAAGATAATTAAATTCATCCCTTTAAAGAGGCACACGCCCTAAAATTCTTTATGGGCAGAACGCATAGATCTCTAGTAAATTTAAACTAAAATGATAATAAAATAAGAACATAATTCATTAATTACAAATAGACTATAAATCATAAAACCAAAAAACAAGAAAATGAATAAAAGAACATAAAAATGTAATGGAACCTATAAGTAAGTTGAATATTATTTATATTAATATTTTAAATTAACATTTCTAAATATAATAAAATATTTAAAAAACTAATTTTAAATAAAAAAAATGTTAAATATGAATTATTATTCAATATAACATTTGTATGGTAATATTTCAAAAAAATAATAATACTATAAATCAAAAATTCAATAAAAAAATAAAAATATACCCCTAAAATCGACTTAAAATTTTTTTCAAAAAATACACCCCTATGAATCGACCAGAAAAATAGAAATACAATTTCAGTTCTATTGAAAGAATATTTAAAAATTCTTAAACATATTTTTCTTTTATCAAAACAATTTTTGTTCTTCAATTATAATTTATTGATTTAAACGCTTCAATTTTACATTTTATCCATAATTTTATGTTACAAAATAGATTTTTGTTTTAACATCTATTATCTAATAAAGAAGTAAGTCCCATAATATTTATTTGCATTTTATAGTTCATTTTGGATTTTGTATTAAAAAAAATCAATTTCATTTGTTTTTATCTTTGTATATTTTTAGTGTTCAATAGTTAATTATACTTAATTTAACTTAGTATAATTTGTTTTTTTAATTCTTCATAATATTAAAAAGTAAATGTGGTATTAAAGACTATTTGATTATTTTTTAATAATCGTATTTTTTTTATTGCAATAAATCTAATCTTATTATTTTTTTGAATTACATCTTACATCTAAATTAAAATTAATATTTTAAACATTAAAATTTTTGTACATTTATTCTTTTAATTAACATGTTGAATTTTTTTATTAAAAATTTTTATGCAATTTTGAATTTTAAATTTTCAATAATTTTTAACACTAAATTTGTAAGCAAATCTAGCCATTTCTTTAAAAAACACCACAATAATATTGAAATTTTTGAAATATTTTATGGGTTCTATTTTTTGTAAATGTGTAAGTTATTAATATTTATATGTTAAAGAATTTGTTAATTACTTTTCGAAAATTTTAATTTTTAACTTGCTGAGTTCGGCAGATGGATTTGTTTGCGGGGTTGTTTATAATTGTAAAATTTTTTAGATTATTAAAGAATATGTATTCAAAAATTAGCTTTTATTTTTATTATTTAAATAAATTTATTTTTTCACTGTATTATTATATAGTATTTTTAGTAAAGGATCTTATTTTAATATTTGGGTCTTAATTATAATTTTTTCTTGAATTTAGCGAAATCTTTAGAATAAAATTAAGTGATATTTAATTAAAGAGAGAGAGAGAGAAGAGAGCGATAAAAAGGAAACGAACACAAAGATAACGAAAAATTTAGGAAGCATATAAATATTTGTATATTTGTTGAAATAAACTTAAATAATGAAAGAAATTCTCAAAATAATTTATGCTTTTGCACAAATTCAATCAAAAAATAAAATTTATTTTAAGAACGTCCTAATAAATTATTGTTGCTAAACACTGCCAAAATAGTTGTTCGTTTTATGATTCTAAAAAACCCCAAAATATATGCTAAAAATAGGTAAATTGTTGCTAAACACTTTAAAATTTAGGCATGTTACTGAAAACTTTAAAAATTGTTAAAAACAATGCTGATACCAATACCAAAAATTTAAATTTAATAATTAACTTATGGAATACTTTGAACTAAAATTAAGAATACAAAAATTCAGTTTACGCAATATTACGATATTAAATTATTTTTTATATTAAATGTTTTGTGAATTGATAGATAATATGATAAATATAGTGTAAAGAATTTTTAATTTTAGTTAATTTATTAATTTATATTTTCATGTATCCTGTTTATTGTAGTGGTTGTTATATGATTACATGAGATAGTCCTTTGATTGTGCAACTTAATGATAATTGTGTTCAATATATTATTTAAAATATATTTATTTATTTATTCTTTTTATTTATATGTCTCTGTTTGCTAATAAATTTTCTTTAAAGTTTTTTCCATCCATATATTTCAACCTAAATATTTATTTTGTTTAATGATAAATACTATTATTTTTATAAAAACTTTATCATATTAATTTATTCTTGTATGTGCATGTTGTATGGTAAATGAACATCGGCCTCGAGAAAATAAAAAGGAAAAAGAACGCAATTAATTTAAAAATAATATTATACTAAATATGTTTTAATTCTTAAAAATTTATTTATTTTATTATTAAATAAAATTGTTTTATTTTTAACTAGTTTTTTAATTTATTTTTTTCGTTTAAATATTCATAACAATTTTCGCAAAGAAAAATGCTATAATTAATGAACGTAAATTTCTTTTGATAATCATAAATTCATAAAATTTATTATTACATTCAAATATTTTGTAAATGCAGGATATTATTTAAATTGGACGAGAAAAAAATTCAGTTGATAATTTTTTTTTAGTATATTTTTGTTTATTTATCGGGTTTTGTGCCCTTGAATTTAATTTCCTTTTTCTTATATATTTATACAAATTATTCTACATTTAATTAGCGGTTAAGTTAATATATACATTTTTATATTTTATTGTTCAGGTGTTAAATACTTTTTTAATAAATTAAATTTTATAGATGAAATTCAAAAAATATGTCATTATGTCACTTAGATCTTGTGATTTTATTTAAATTTTATTTTTTATTATTTGATTCACCAATAATTATAATATTTTTATATTTCTTCATAACGAATAAAAATTTTTTATTATATTTAATAAAAACCTATGCGCGTAGTACAATATTATAACTTAAACCAAAAGAAAAACAAAACAATTTAAATTGCTAAATCCGGTTACAATGAAATAAAAATTAAAGGAAGTTAAAAAATAAAATAAACTAAATAAATAAGTTGATTGAAAATGCTTAAAAAAGAGTTAAATAAATTTGTTATTCGAATATTTTTTTAATCATAAGTTTATTCTTCATTAGGTTGATTAAACAGATCATTATTATCAATAGGGCGAATTTTTAGTGGCAAAAAACCCCGAAAATGCAATAAAATAAAGAATTATAATTATGAAAAACAATAAACAAATCAACCGAGAAGAGGTTGCTATTTGGCCAAATAATGCCAAAATAGTGGCGAAAAAGTTCCAAATTTAGGGGTGTAATTTTTTAAATAGCTGTTTTTTAATTTAAAATTAAGGCAAACAATTTTATTCACTGTTTGCAGTCACTAATGAGGAATATTTCCTTCCAATATTTTGTTAGCAAATATTGAGCAAGAAAAAAAAATTTGGGGAACAATTTTTTGAGAAAATTTTCCAATTCTTAAGGTGTATTTTTCGTTTTTATTGCATTTTTTGGGAAATTTTTCAAAAAAATTTCTAAATTTGTTAATTTGAAATAAATAAATAAATATTTATGGGTCCAAAAATTGAGGTGAGGCGAAACCGTCCACTCTCTTCCTCTTCCTCGGCCTCGCCCCCAGCCCCACCATTGGCTCGAACACCGCCGCCGGGACTAAGCCATGCCCAAATTGCAGAAATTTTTTCCACCATTGAAGTGTAAGAAAACATTTCACAAAAAATATGTTCCATCTGTCAGGAACAATTTGAGGTGGGTTCTTTGGGGGCGACAATGACACCGTGCCATCATTTTTTTTCATTTTGGATGTGCCAGGGAAAATGGGCTGAGACAAAAAATCAATAATGGCGCCAAATAAAAAAATACAAAAAGGGGCGCCTAAAAAATCATTAACGGCGAAAAATAAATTTTTCCGGAATTTTTGTCATAAAAATAATGATTGTTTTTTTAAATAACGACATAGCACCAGAAATTTAGTATAAATTTTAATATCAATATATTTTTCTACTATCTAATTAAAAAACTAGAAAAAACTCCACAAACATATTGAAAAGAAATTAAAAAATCATTATTGAACCATTTATCGTTGAAGATTGATTTTTAAAGAAAATATTTTGCCAAATATTAAAAAATTTATATATTAGTATGAAAAAATCAAAAATAAAAGTTCAAACAAAATATAATGCATTATTGCTTGTTTGTGAAACGGTGATACTTTAAGCGAGAAGCCTACAAGAAAAAACCTAAATTAAAAGCAAAAAAATAATTATTTAATATAATGAAGAATTTCGAAATTTAAAAATATATTAAAATAGTTTTCAATTCCATGTAAGCTACTTTTCGAGTTATTCGCAACTATTTTTTAAATAGAAAAATTAAAGTGAAAACCGCAAAAAAATTGGGAACTGATCGAAGCAAATGGCAAATTAATTTATAAAAATGAGTAAAGGCTTGTAATTTTTATAGTTGGTTTTATTAGAAAATCTAATTTGTTTTCTGATAATTGATTTCATAAATAAATGCCTATTAATAAAAAATTTAATTATTTTGAATTTTATAAAGAAAATTATACAATATTTTATTTTCGGTTGCCAATTCTGCTTTCCACAATGCTTTTAAGTCCACCGTGATGCGGGACAGTTTCAAAATTTTGCACCACATTTTATTGTGGAAAGTCCAAGTACCCTAATTGGACAATTTCATCTCAAAAAACACAGTCGCCTTTGGCCTCTTATGTAACAGAAAAGGGGGAATATCAGATGGGGTGCGTCACTTCCCAAAAATCAAAGTGCTAGCCAGCACTTGACCCCTGACGGCCATCCCCCGCAGAGGGAAATTACCCCAAAATCCCAAAATTGCGTTGAGATGTTCCCAACTAATAACATACCCATTTTTCAGATTTGCTCTTCATTTTCTCTGTGTTTTTCATTTTATTTTTATTGTCTTCCTTCCCATTTGTTCCCGCCCTATGACCCCCCTGCCTACGGGCGTCACGTCTTCCCTCTCTCACCTTTCCCTCCCCATCCTTCCCTCCCCCCTCTTCCCCCAACCCCGCGTTGTGATGAAATTACTCCGCAGCGTAGAGAAGAAATTACTCCGCTTGCGTTGAGATGAAATTACTCCGCAGCGTAGAGAAGAAATTACTCCGCTTGCGTTGAGATGAAATTCCTCCGCAGCGTAGAGAAGAAATTACTCCGCTTGCGTTGAGATGAAATTACTCCGCAGCGTAGAGAAGAAATTACTCCGCTTGCGTTGAGATGAAATTACTCCGCAGCGTAGAGAAGAAATTACTCCGCTTGCGTTGAGATGAAATTCCTCCGCAGCGTAGAGAAGAAATTACTCCGCTTGCGTTGAGATGAAATTCCTCCGCAGCGTAGAGAAGAAATTACTCCGCTTGCGTTGAGATGAAATTACTCCGCAGCGTAGAGAAGAAATTACTCCGCAGCGTAGAGATGAAATGCCTCCGCTTGCGTAGAGAGTAAAATTATTCAACAATAAGGGTAATCAAAAATTAATCACAAAGAATTTCAAATAATAAATTCGTAAAATAGTTATTTTTAAGCATCGCGGCTTACTAGTTATTCTTACATTACAAAATATATTGCATTTTTTCCTATTATTATAATAACATCTATAAATCCATTCTTTATTGACGTCCTATATTCGTTTTCCACCAAGATATAATATTTTTATATTTTAAATACAAATTGAATAATATTTGTTCGTTTTATTTTTTTATTTGGCAATTCCTTTTTAAATAAGTTAACAATAAGGATATAAGAATATTAATCAAATAAGCTGAACCGAAATTTAAATGGGCGCGTTATTGAGTTAATTAATTATCATTTTGTGTCTTTATTTGAGCTAGCTCAAATACATTCCATTTTTGTAACTTTTATTGAATTTTTATTTTATTTTTAAAAATTTTAATTTTAACTAATTGTTAAACAAGCTATTAATATCAATATTAAAAGATTGCGATTACCCTTTTTATAAGCTTAAAAGTTACTTTCAAACAATATAACAAATATAACTATATTTTTATTACAAAATAGGAAATTTATAAGCATTTGCTTATCAAAATAAAATTTATTAGAAAAAAATATTGTATAATATCACTTAAAATTAATCATTTTGTATTTTAAAAAGAAGAAAAATTTAGCTTTCATCTAATGATCTATTTTAAAATTTTTGTTTTTAATTAAAACCACAATTAAATAAATAAAAAACATTTTTTGAAGCTAAGGTCAGAATTTGAATAAGAAAAGTGCGAAAACTAAAACATTTCTCAAATTCCCCTCTTTCTCAAACGATCTGAATCAGTTTCATGTCGAATTTCATTGGGAAGCAATTAATTTTCCGTTGATTGATTTATATTTAGTACTGATTATTTAATTTTTTTTTGTTCATTCATTACAAATCCGCGATGCGCGAGCCCATATTGTCTGATATTTTTTGTTTCTTCAGTGGTCGCGCCATTTTAACTCAAATTAATAGATTCAGGATTTTGGAGTGGTTAATTGAAAATTGTCGTTTTTGGATTATATTTTATAACTTTAAAAAAATTATAATGTTTTGGCAGATAGTTTTTTGGTGAAATAAAAGAAATAAAAAAAGAAAGTAAAAACTGCCACATTAATTATTTACAAGAGAGATTTATTTTCATTATTTTTAATTATTCCATGTTTTTTTTCATTATTATGTTGTTTGATATTATTCAAAAATTTAAGAGAAATTAATTTTGTAAATGAGAGCTAAATATTTTAAAAGTACCAGCATTTCCATTTCTTAAAACTGCCATCCTTACAAATTGAAATTTTCTTTAAAAATTTCAAGGTTATTATCAACGATTTTGATAGAATTTTTTCAACGAAAAATCCTAGAATATTATTCTAAACAATTTACTAAAACAAAAAATGTAAGGCATAAAAATTCTTTAAGTTTATTCAAATTCAACCTAATTAATATCAAAACTTTTTGGCTATAATTTGCAAATCACTGAAATTTTTGAAATTTTGTGCTTAATCGATTAGATAAACGGTTTCGAATTCCAAAAATAAATTTAAAATTTAAAGTTTAAAATTTAATTTACTAGTAAACTTAATTTTTCCGGAATTTTTGTCATAAAAATAATGATTGTTTTTTTAAATAACGACATAGCACCAGAAATTTAGTATAAATTTTAATATCAATATATTTTTCTACTATCTAATTAAAAAACTAGAAAAAACTCCACAAACATATTGAAAAGAAATTAAAAAATCATTATTGAACCATTTATCGTTGAAGATTGATTTTTAAAGAAAATATTTTGCCAAATATTAAAAAATTTATATATTAGTATGAAAAAATCAAAAATAAAAGTTTAAACAAAATATAATGCATTATTGCTTGTTTGTGAAACGGTGATACTTTAAGCGAGAAGCCTACAAGAAAAAAACTAAATTAAAAGCAAAAAAATAATTATTTAATATAATGAAGAATTTCGAAATTTAAAAATATATTAAAATAGTTTTCAATTCCATGTAAGCTACTTTTCGAGTTATTCGCAACTATTTTTTAAATAGAAAAATTAAAGTGAAAACCGCAAAAAAATTGGGAACTGATCGAAGCAAATGGCAAATTAATTTATAAAAATGAGTAAAGGCTTGTAATTTTTATAGTTGGTTTTATTAGAAAATCTAATTTGTTTTCTGATAATTGATTTCATAAATAAATGCCTATTAATAAAAAATTTAATTATTTTGAATTTTATAAAGAAAATTATACAATATTTTATTTTCGGTTGCCAATTCTGCTTTCCACAATGCTTTTAAGTCCACCGTGATGCGGGACAGTTTCAAAATTTTGCACCACATTTTATTGTGGAAAGTCCAAGTACCCTAATTGGACAATTTCATCTCAAAAAACACAGTCGCCTTTGGCCTCTTATGTAACAGAAAAGGGGGAATATCAGATGGGGTGCGTCACTTCCCAAAAATCAAAGTGCTAGCCAGCACTTGACCCCTGACGGCCATCCCCCGCAGAGGGAAATTACCCCAAAATCCCAAAAAGTGTCAAGCGTGTTCCCAACTAATAACAAAATTCATAGAAAATTTCATTTAATAAAGATAAGATTTTAAATTATTTTTTTGAATTTATGTGATTGAAAATTTTCAATTATTGTATTATTTAAATTATTTTTAATTTTACAAAAATATTTTGAAGCGGTAATTTTTTGTTAATTTCCATCATGTAAATCTCTTTTCAATTTTACGAATGGAAATGAAAAAATATCAATTCAAATATGCCCTCTGGCATTTCTTTAGATTTTCCATTTGTAAATACTCTTTCTCTTCTTCGTCTTGTGGCACCACATAAATGCCACCTTATATTATTAATAAATTATATTTCATAATTGTCACTTCATTATAACAATTTCACACTATTTTCATTCTTTTTCATGAAATATTAGTTTATAATTGTTTTTGTTTAGTAATAAAATTAATAAAATATTTTAAATTTCCTTCATTATTTTTTAAATTTACAGTTATTTATAGGTTTTGTCAATAAAGAATAATTAATTTGACAATTAAAAAATGTTGCATAAAATGAGCATAAATACTTTCTCTAAAAACGTATTTTAATTTATTATATATTTTCATTTTAACTTTTTTCGTTGATTTATAAATTATTTAAATACTTAAATTAATGGTTTTTTTAATTATTATTTTTTAATTCTTGCATGACGAGAGCAGACATGATTGTTTGTTCTGTCAGATAATTTTTATATTGCATTTTTATGTTTTTTAATTACCAGATATTTTATATTAATCAACAAATTTTTATCACTTATTTGTGCGAATTGCATTTTTTATTACTTTCAAATTTTATTCATTTTTTAATTCTTATGTTGTGCAATATTATCAAAAATAAAAGTTTTCTTTAATTAATCATTTTCCGTCTTATTTTTTTATTTTTATTGATAAAGTTATATTTTATAATTGCCATAATTCTTTCAGTTTTACACCATTTTCTTCTTTATCTCATTTTTAGTTTTAGCCATAATTGGATGATAACTTTTTTACTTTACTTTGTCTTTTTATTTTTTTTTAGTAAAATCAATTTAATATTTTAGTTGAAATTTTATATTGTTGAGAAATTAATAAATTTAACAATGCAAAATATTTTAAATTACTATTTATAATTATTTTGCTAGTTTCTCTGCATCAATTGAATAATTATCAAATACAGATTTTTCTTTTAACCGTTTAGGTTCACTTTATTTTTATTATAATGTATTTTAAAAAATTCGATAGAAATATTTTAAAATTTTCTTTCCTTTCATTATTTTTAGTTTTTTAATAACATATCCTTTTAATATTTTGATCGATTAATTAATTTAGTGAAATTTAAATAATAAATTATTATGATATATTGAACCGAGGTCACCAATTGCTTCACCCCATCCGGAGCAATTCAATAATGTTCTCGTTTGGCAAACAATTTTAGGCTTTAGAAATTAATACTTCCATTGGTTATTAAAAATATATATTTTTAAGATTTAATTATATGGTATTAATTGTCGCTGTTATTTTGCATTTTTAATTTATTTGATTGATTTCATTGTTAACTAAATCATTATGTTTGAAGTAAAGTGTTTTTTAGCATCTTTATTGTTAAAAAATATTTTATTTTGATCTTTTTTTAGCCATCGAAAATGTATATAATAAATTTGAGTTAACTATTTTAAAAAATTAAAAGTTAAAGATTGACAGTTTATTTGTTTTTTCACTTCCTCTCATTTCAAACGCATTCAGAGTATTTTCAAAATTTTTATCTATATATAATGCATTTGATTCAATATTAACATAATTTATATTGTAAATTTATTTTTCTTTATTTATTACTATATTCTTATGTATTTGATAAAAATTATATGTTTCCTAATTATTTGAAAATAAAATCAAATTTCATTTTAATCACTTAAAAATCAAGATTATTAGAACATAAATTTTTTTATAAATTTCATTATGCTCATCTTTTCGTAAAAATGCATAAATATTTATATTTCTCTGGGCCTCTTTTAATTTTAATTTCATTTTTAATTAAAAATTATAAAATAATTATAAAGTCTTTCGGGAATATTCTTTGATCATATATCCTATACATTGTTTTACATATCATTGTTTGGATGTTATGCGTTCGCAAGCAATTATTTCTATGTTTTTTGTTTATTTCTGTTTTTCTGTCGACTTTACATTTAGTCATATAATTCAAATGTGTACTATTTTATTAAATTTTTTTCATCTTATTTTGAATATTGTTTTACCAGGCTTTAATTTTATTAAATATAAAAGAATTAATTATTTATATTTTATATTCTGAAAGCTTAATTTTCTGTCATTCATTCAAAACAGCTGGGAAAGAGGTGAATAATTAATTCATTTCATGTGATATTCAATCTATGTATATTTTCCGTGAAAAACACTTTATTATTTTATATATATTAACGGCCGCGAAGCGGCCGTATATATATATATATATATATATTTAAATGTCTAAAACATAACATAATAAAAGTTATTTTATGAGTTTTGCTTTAGATATTTTCATAAATATTTTAAAAGAATTTTTTTTTAAATTTCTATCAGTTGCAATAATAAGAAAAATTTTCACTTGCATTATTTTTTAACCATTTGCATGCTTTACAATGTCATAACTAGGGCGGCCAAAAATATGGATATAAAATTGTGAATTATGGTCATAAAATATGGATCAAAAATCGCAAAATATGGACATAAATTTTTCCGAATTGAGGGTATAATTTCTCAAAATTTCTTCAATCGCTAAATGTAACGTGAAACTTTCAAAAATAGCTAAATAAGGAATTAAAATTCCTTTAAGAAAATTTAAATATATTCAATTTTCTCGCGAAAATTTTGATAAAAATTCCACGAAAAAATATGGATTTCCATATATATGACAGCCCTAGTCATAACAAAGGCATTGGTCGTTAAACCCATTGTTATTTTGTTGAGTTAATAAATAAAAAATTATATTTAATTTAATTTTTTTTTGATAAATAAATTTTATAAGTTTAAATTAATTATTTTTTTAATTGATAGAATTTCATGTATTTTTTTAATTAAATTTGTTAAAAAATATTTTCATTTTAATTTAATGAATTTACTAATCACTGTTGTACCTCTTCTGATCAGATTTGTACCTCTTCTAATCACTTTTGTATCTGTTCTAAAATTTAATTCATTAATATTTCATATTTGAAAATTCATAGAAAATTTCATTTAATAAAGATAAGATTTTAAATTATTTTTTTGAATTTATGTGATTGAAAATTTTCAATTATTGTATTATTTAAATTATTTTTAATTTTACAAAAATATTTTGAAGCGGTAATTTTTTGTTAATTTCCATCATGTAAATCTCTTTTCAATTTTACGAATGGAAATGAAAAAATATCAATTCAAATATGCCCTCTGGCATTTCTTTAGATTTTCCATTTGTAAATACACTTCTTCGTTATTCTTTACTAGATTTTAAATTTTAAAATATTTTTATTTTGTTTTGTCACAATTTTTTAATCTCATAAACATGTTGCTAATTTGTATAATAACATTATTATGTATATTATCAAAGCTAACAGCCTTTATTTTCTTGTTGTCTTCTCCTTGATTGCAGTCACTATTGAGAACTCATTTTATATATGATAATATATAATAAATTTTTATTTACAAATTAAAAATTAACGTAAAATAGCTAAACATTTTTTGACTTATTTACTATTTAAATAATAATTTGAATTATTACTATATATGTTATATTGACAAGGAGTTTCGTTTCAAAAAACAAAATCTCCCGGCCGAAGGCCGGGAGCGCCCTGAAAGTAGTGGAAGGGTCTTACAACTTTTTGAGGCGCATCCGGGAAAACTATAGAAAAAAATTCAGCGCGGACGACTGAGTCCCGGGGACCGATTTCTCACTTTTTCTTGCAGTTTTTCTTCTACGAAATTTTTTCTTTGGACCGGGATCGCTTAGCTCTTGCTGGTAGGATTTTAAGTCAGACTATCCCCGACAACTTTGCCAGCAAAACCTAAGCCCTACGTTGGGCGCCCAAGGCTGTAGCCTTGGCTAATTTTTTTTACCCAAAAGTGTACACTTCAGTACCAGGCGAATAACTCGCCAGGGGTTGCTTTGAACGAAAAATTGTTTCTGAGCAAAAATGTATAGTATTTGAAAGGCTATCCAACCAAGTTTTAAAATTTCGAAATTTTTGAAAAATTTTCAAGCTAGGCCTAAAAAACGATTTTTTGGTTTTTGAATTTTATGATTTTTTAACGAATTTTCCCAGAAAAACGGAGACCACTTTCAAGCAACCGTTTTTCGAGCTCTATCGATTGGTGACATTTTTAGAAAATTTTCGATTTTTTTCCGGAAATAGAAAAAATTTTTGGCCTGAGCGGGACATTTGAGTCCCGGGCCCATAACTCGTCAGGGGTTGGTTTTAGCCAAAAATGGCCTTAGAGCAAAATTGTAGAGCTTTTTAAGCTCTATCGAACGGTGTACTTCATTTTCGAAAATTTTCAAAAATTTTCGAGCTAGGCCCCCTAGAAATTTTCAAAAATTTTTTTGGGTTGAAAAAGAGGTTGAAAAAATTTTTTCTGGGGTAAATTAGGGTCCTGAGCACAAATATGATGTTTATTTTAAGTTTCAGATTTTTTGGAATTTTTTAAAAATTCGAAAATATTTTTAATTTTTTTGGTCCTTGGAAATTTGGGTTAAAATTTGAAAATTCATAACTCAATGGAGGACTGGTCAATTTAAGTGAATTAAAGCTTTAAAAATAGCAAAAAATCGGGAGAATTTTATGAGATTTATTTGAAATTTATATCACAAAAACAAAAAAAGTTATTCCAGAAATTCTGGAAATTTTCGATTTTTCAGAAAAAAATTCAGAACTCGGTTCTGTAAAGGTGTTTTTGAAATTTTAAATACTGAAAAAATCCGCAATTTTTTGCTCTATTATATAAATTTTATTTGGCATTTCTATCACATTTTTAAAAAAAGATACAAAAATAAAAGTGATTTTGGGATTCGGGACCAAAGGGGGTGGACAGGATTTTTGAGTGAAAATTTTTTTCAACAAAAATCTTCCAAAAACATGTCTTTATGGGTTATTTGGGCCGCTGATCACGAATACGTGATCAGATTTTACTTTTGACATCGTCAAGACCTCAGAATCCCTGTGTGATTGGGGATTCTGAGGCATCATTTTTTGGGGGGAGGGGGCAGGTTCGGATCCGGACGGTGTAACATTATTTTTCTGTGAATTTTACGTTATTTTCAATGATTTTAATTAATTTAAAATATTTTGTTGAGTTAATAAATAAAAAATTATATTTAATTTAATTTTTTTTTGATAAATAAATTTTATAAGTTTAAATTAATTATTTTTTTAATTGATAGAATTTCATGTATTTTTTTAATTAAATTTGTTAAAAAATATTTTCATTTTAATTTAATGAATTTACTAATCACTGTTGTACCTCTTCTGATCAGATTTGTACCTCTTCTAATCACTTTTGTATCTGTTCTAAAATTTAAAAAACGGCCGCGAAGCGGCCGAAAAGAACAACAAAAATTAGAAACGGGCGTGAAGCGCCCGTCTGAGTCGATCAAAATTTAATAACGGCCGCGAAGCGGCCGTCAAAGCCCAACAAAGTTTAAAAACGGGCGCGAAGCGCCCGTCCAAGGCCAACAAAATTTGAAAAACGGGCGCGAAGCGCCCGTCCAAGGCCAACAAAAATTAGAAACGGGCGTGAAGCGCCCGTCTGAGTCGATCAAAATTTAATAACGGCCGCGTAAATTTTATTTGGCATTTCTATCACATTTTTAAAAAAAGATACAAAAATAAAAGTGATTTTGGGATTCGGGATCAAAGGGGGGAGCACATGGTTTTTGAGTGAAAAAATTTTTTCGACAAAAATCTTCCAAAAACATGTCTTTAGGGGTTATTTGGGCCGCTGATCACGAATACGTGATCAGATTTTACTTTTGACATCGTCAAGACCTCAGAATCCCTGTGTGATTGGGGATTCTGAGGCATCATTTTTTGGGGGGAGGGGGCAGGTTCGGATCCGGACGGTGTAACATTATTTTTCTGTGAATTTTACGTTATTTTCAATGATTTTAATTAATTTAAAATATTTTGTTGAGTTAATAAATAAAAAATTATATTTAATTTAATTTTTTTTTGATAAATAAATTTTATAAGTTTAAATTAATTATTTTTTTAATTGATAGAATTTCATGTATTTTTTTAATTAAATTTGTTAAAAAATATTTTCATTTTAATTTAATGAATTTACTAA
Source organism: Heterodera glycines (assembly GCA_004148225.2). NCBI lineage: Eukaryota > Metazoa > Nematoda > Chromadorea > Rhabditida > Heteroderidae > Heterodera > Heterodera glycines. Next base: position 18,126,730 of record CP049705.1, on the reverse strand, counting down.
TCACTGTTGTACCTCTTCTGATCAGATTTGTACCTCTTCTAATCACTTTTGTATCTGTTCTAAAATTTAAAAAACGGCCGCGAAGCGGCCGAAAAGACAACAAAAATTAGAAACGGGCGTGAAGCGCCCGTCTGAGTCGATCAAAATTTAATAACGGCCGCGAAGCGGCCGTCAAAGCCCAACAAAGTTTAAAAACGGGCGCGAAGCGCCCGTCCAAGGCCAACAAAATTTGAAAAACGGGCGCGAAGCGCCCGTCCAAGGCCAACAAAAATTAGAAACGGGCGTGAAGCGCCCGTCTGAGTCGATCAAAATTTAATAACGGCCGCGTAAATTTTATTTGGCATTTCTATCACATTTTTAAAAAAAGATACAAAAATAAAAGTGATTTTGGGATTCGGGACCAAAGGGGGGAGCACATGGTTTTTGAGTGAAAAAATTTTTTCGACAAAAATCTTCCAAAAACATGTCTTTAGGGGTTATTTGGGCCGCTGATCACGAATACGTGATCAGATTTTACTTTTGACATAGTCAAGATCTCAGAATCCCTGTGTGATTGGGGATTCTGAGGCATCATTTTGAGGGGGGAGGGGGCAGGTTCGGATCCGGACGGTGTACATTATTTTTCTTTGTATTTTTTGGGTTAATTTTCATTACTTTTAATAAATTTAAATGTTTGGTTTTATTAATAATAAATTTTTTTAGTTTAATTAAATTATTTTTTGATGAATAATGATTTTCATTTAAATTATTTATTATATTTAATTAAAGAATTTCAGCTATTATTTTAAAATTTAATTGTAAAATTTTTTCATTTCAATTTAAATAACTATTCAATTATTATACATTTCATAATTTGTTTTTCATTAATAAAAAGTGTATTATATGTTAAAAAATGAAAAATATAACACATCGATTTTTTATCTATTTTGATTAAAAACAATTCCTTAATTACCATAAATGCTCTATTTGAATGCCCACTTTCTAATCACTTTTGTACCTCTTATAATCACTTTTGTACCTCTACTAATCACTGTTGCACCTCTTCTAATCACTGTTGTACCTCTTCTGATCACTGTTGAACCTCTTCTAATCCTTTTGTACCACTTCTAATCACTGGAAGCGGCCTAAAAATCGCTGATAATTTTTTTAAATTCCCAATTTTTGGGGGGGGGGCGGCTTCGGGACCAAAGGGGGGTGACCAGGATTTTTGAGTGGAAAATTTTTTTTCACAAAAATCTTCCAAAAATATGTCTTTAGGGCCAATTTAGGCCGCTGATCACTAATCTGACATCAGATTTCAGTTATTACATCGTTAAGCCCTCAGAATCCCTGTGTGATTGGGGATTCTGAGGCATCATTTTGAGGGGGGAGGGGGCAGGTTCGGATCCGGACGGTGTACATTATTTTTCTGTGCATTTTTACGTTATTTTCAATGTTTTTATTAATAAAAAATATATTTCTTTTATTAATAATAAATAAAAATGTTTAATTTGAAGTAAATAATTTTGGTAAATAAATGTATTAATTTAAAATTAATTATTTTTTATTTTTAAATTAAAGAATTTATTTGTTTTTTTTTAAATTAGAATTTGTCAAAAATTTATTTTCAATAAAATAATACTCAATCATTGTAAATTCAATTTTGTACCTCTTTTAATCACTTTTGCACCTCTTCTAATCACTGCTGTACCTCTTCTCATCACTTTTGTACCTCTTCTAATCACTGTTACACCTCTTCTATCACTTTTGTACCTCTTCTAATCATTGTTTGTACCTCTTCAGCGCCCGTATGAGTTCAACGGATTTAAAAAACGGGCGCGAAGCGCCCGTCCAAGGTCAACAAAAATTGAAAAACGGGCGTGAAGCGCCCGTCTGAGGCCGCGAAGCAGCCTTAATAGCCCAACAAATTTAGAAACGGGCGCGAAGCGCCCGTCTGAGGCCTCGAAGCTGCCTTAATAGCCCAACAAATTTAGAAACGGGCGCGAAGCGCCCGTATAAGCCCAACAAAATTTAAAAAACGTGCGCGAAGCGCCCGTTCGAGGCCGCGAAGCGGCCTAAAAGTCCCAGATA